>VMDO01000869.1:121032-183090 GCA_007922755.1 Pedetes capensis
GTAGAGGTTCTGATTTGGTTGGTCTGAAGTAGAGCACAAAAATTAACTTTTTACCAAGTTCCCAGGTGATACTGATGCTGTTGCTTCATCCTCCAAATTTTAAGAACTGCTCCACAAAAATATTTAAACCAATACTCCTGTAGCTATTTTTTTGGAATCATCAGATTACTAAAATAAAAATAGGTATGTCAACCTTTTTAGAATTTGCAGCAGCAAGAGTCCAACCAAAGCTTTCAATTTGTAGTTTACTCTTGATTATACACATTAAGAAACAATGTATTTTTCAAAATTTTTAAATCTTCTTATTTAATATTATAGGAACTCACAAATCTGGCAACATAAGGACTTTGAACTCAGAATTTTAAGATTTTGCTATTAGAAACTAAAACTCTTTACCCAATTGATACAAAATATTAGCCTAAAATCATAAGCTTTCCATTGAACTACATCTTTTTGAGAAACCTAATACTATCATTTCAATCTTTAAGAGGTACTAAAACTCAGTCTAGTTTAAAAAAAAAAAAAAACTATTATAAGCTAAAATTTATGTTAATGAATACTTTACCCTAACAATTTGGGTGTGCTGTCGTTCAACAGCAAGATGTAGAGCAGTTTGTTGGTTCACATTCTGTATATCCAGGTTTGCATTACCCTGAACAAGAAGAACAAATTTTAAATGGTTAAATTTTGACAACAGCAAAGAACACAAAAACTGCAACTACCATCTTGAAAAAATAACACTAGACACCGTTAACTACCTTTTCTTCCTTCAAAGCTGCTACATTATTCTTATATGGTAACAGATCCTTTTGATATAGGAAAAATGAATGGGCCAGCAAACTTTCTAAAGTAGACAGTGAGTTTAAAAACATTATTTCTATTATGGTAATTCCATCTGAGGACAGTTCAAGGACAAAGTACGATACAGAGTTCCAGCACAACTCTCTTTCAACCTCCACTGAGATCATCAACTCCTCTGAACTGTAAATACCTCTGAAAAGTTATTGAGTCTTCATATTGGATTTAGATTATTTTTACAACATGATTAAATTCACTTCCTCTTGCTACGTAATTGAGCTCTTCCTCATTCAATGAAAAGAAATATTGCTTGAGATGAGAAAGCAGTGATGTATAATTATTCATGAAAACAGTTATTAAACAAAGGGCAGGAAGTCCTACTCAGAGTCCCAGGAGAGCCAAAAGACTAAATGAGAACAGGTGACACCGAAACACAGGGGAAAGGGACCAAGGAACAAAAGCAACCAACTTGAAGTCAGGGAACCTTGGTTCAAGTTCCAACATTTATAAGCTAAGTGAACTTCAGCAAACATTACACCATTTTATGCCCATTTCCCCAGTTCCCAAAATAGTCTTTGCTGATGTTGTTAGATGTCATCAAGTGGGGTCCAACTCATAGCTGCCCCCATAGGGTTTTCAATGGCTGACTGGGGATTGTTTTCATGAGTAGACTGCCACATCCTTCTCCCAATTTTGTGGTGCTGAGGGTTGAACCCAGGTCTTCAGAAAGTGTGGAGCAGCACTCTACCAACTGAGTTAAACCCCAGCCCCAAAATGGTGATAGTATAACCTATTTCCCAGGGTTTATGTAAGGATTAAAAGAAATAACTCATAAAACTGCCTGTCAAATGTCTGGCATAATAATTTTAAAAAGATAAAATTAAGAAAAGAGCTAAAGGGCTAAGTGTGGTGGTACATGGCTATAATCCCAGTGACTCGGGAGACAGAGGCAAGAGGATCACGAAGTTCAAGGCCTGAGGCAGCCTGCATAACTTAGCAAGACCTTGACTCAAAATAAAAAATAAAAAATGGGCTGGGAGTTTAGCCCAGTGGTAGAGCACCTGCAAATAATATGCTAGGTACAAGCTCCAAGCACCACCACACACACACAAAAAAAGCTAAAGCCTCATACCCTCTGATCACAAATCTAACAGCCATCTATGCCCTTGCTTAGGCTATGAGGTAAAGCAGAAACTCCAGTAATGTTAGACCATATTCTGGAAGATGAGAGTTTCTGATTTATTCTTATTATAGCATTTATCTTCCTTTAAGTATAGTTGTGAGGTACTTGATCTGTTTCTTGTTACCATGTCTGTTCTCATACAAATGTGAATGGTAAAGGTTCTCCTTTTGAAGTTTCCTGAGCTTCTCTATCATTTAGATTTTGCTTCCTCTGTGGAACTAATTCTAAGTATGGCTGCCACAAACATTTAGAACAAGTGTTTGTGTGGAAATGAGTATGTATTGGCTAGTGGCACTTCTGGGTCATATACTGAGTATACATCCAACTTGGTAAGAAACCACCAAATTGCTTTTCAAAATGATTGCTTTAAACTATCACTAGCAACGTGAACTCTATTTGCTTCATATCGTAATCAGCATTTGGTTTTGCTGCTATTGTTTGGAAGTACTGGGGGATTGAACCAGGGTGTTGCACATACTTTTCAAGTATTCTACCGCTGAGCCGTACCCTCAGTCCATTTTTTACTCTTTATTTTGAGTCAAGGTCTCCCTAAGTTATGCAGGCTGCCTCTGGTTATCCCCTTCCCCAGGTTGCTGGGATTACAGGTGTGTGCCACTGCACTTGGATGAACTTTGTTTTTGTGCTGAGCATTGAACCCACAGCCTCATGCTTGCTAGTCAAGTGCCCTACCACTGAGCTAAAACCCCAATCCCTGTTCTTGTTTTGTGTTTTTTTGTGTGTGATTTTTTTGTTTTTGTTTTTTGGTGATCTGCCAGGAGTGGTTTACTATTGCACAGACTGGCCTCAATCTTGTGATTCTGCCTCAGCCTCCCAAATTGCTGGGATGACATGTGTGCACCACCATGCCCAGCTTGTTGGTCTTTAATTTTTGATGAAATAAAATCTATCAAATTTTTTTCTTTTATGACTATGGCTTTCTGACTCAAACTATGTGTTTCCAAGTCATATGAAAATATATTCCTATGTTTTCCTCTACAGTTGTATGTTGTTGCTGTTGTTGTTAGGTGCCACTGAGTCAGGTTCAACTCATAGAAACCCTAAGTACAACAGACGAAACACTACTCAACACCATGCTATGCCTGCATTGTGTCAGTGCTTCTCTGCTATTCATAAGGTTTTGTATTGCTGACGGATTTTTAGGAGTGGGTTGCCAGGTCCATCTCCCAAGGCTACAGCACCCAGTATTCCCAGGTGGTCTCCCATCCAAGGACTAACCAGGCCCAATCCTGCTTAGCTTCTGAGATCTGACAGGATCAGACGCCACAAAGGTATGGCTGTATATGTAAAAGTTGTACAGTTTAAGGTTTTTTTGTATAAGGTGTGAAGTAAAGGTTAGAGATTTATGTTTAGAGTATTTTGTTGTTTGGTGAGTGTGTACATATGTGCACAAGTGTGTTTATGTATGTATGCTTGTTCTAATATTACTTTTGAAAAACTGTATTTTCCCTTATTGAATTATTTTGACACCTCTATCAAAAAGTAATTGACTACTATGTGTGATTCTACTTATGCATTCTTTATTCTTTTGATTTGTACGATTATCTATACAGAAAATACAAAGGACTCTATAAGGAAGAATCTACTAGAGCTAATAAGTTTAAGCACTGTCACAGGAAACATGGGCAAAATATAAAAAGCATTTGTATTTATATATACTAGCAATATACAATTAGAAACTAAAATGTAAAAATAATATAATTTACAATAATATCCAAAAAGAAGCTACCCAGAGATAAATGTACTATGTGCAAGAGAAAATTCCTAAAAGATTTTAACAGAAACTATGCTGATTCTAACATTTGTATGGCAATGGAAAAGATACAGGCTTATAAAAGTAATTCTGTGGAGGAAGAAAAAAGTTGGAAGATCGATTACTCCACTTGATTTCAAAACTTAGTATAAAGCAACAATAACCAAGGCAGTGTAATATCATAAGGCCAGTCATTTAGACTGGAGTAAAAAGGAGTTACCATAATTAACAAAGAGAGCAATAATTTTAATAGTAAAGGCTTAAATGGCAGGAGGGGAATAGCAGCTTAACTTTTAAACTACTTCTTTAAATTTCTGTAGTTTGGGATATATATCTTATAATCTGGTACTCAGTTATACATAATGTAGTATTTACTAAATTGTTCCACTCTTTCATCTTAACTGGACAGTAAGTTCCTTAAAATCAGAAGCACAGGCAGTGTTTTGGTATCTTCAGTGCAAAACACGGCATATGCTTTCTTGAGGCATTTAGAAATGTTGCTGAATATACTAAAGCATCATAAAACTGGAATGAGTTGCCCTCCCAAATCCAATCTCATAAAAAATGTACAGTCTTTTTATTTCAGGGATCAATGAAATGACTAAGGTGAACCTGTGCTGCTATCTAGCCACAAATTCCAGTGGCCTAGCAGTAGTTAGGATCTGAGTCCCCCAATATTGGCTATAGCCAGCAGTCTGATGACAACTAGCCTAGCTTAAATATCAACCCTAGCTTAAATATCAACATGAATGGCTTTTGGTGCTAAAGTTGACTAATAGATACTTCCACAACAGTAGCAGTAATTCTGGGAAATTCCTGTTAGTTGGTAGCCATTTCTTCAGTCCAATCCAGGAAAACTGTGTAAACAGAATGCTGGGAACTGAAGGAACTACCCTCAAATACACAGTACCCCTTCCATATTACTACATTTAAGAACAGATGTTAAAGCCAGGCAAGGTGACACATGCCTATAATCCCAATGACTTGTTAGGCTGAGGCAGAAGGATTGCTGAGTTTGAGGCCAGAGGTAGTTTGTATAACTTAGTGAGATCATGTCTCAAAATAAAGGGGCTGGGAGGTACAACTCAGTGGTAAAGCGCTTACCTAGCATGTGTGAGGTAAAGAAGAGGAGGAAGTGGAGGAGGAGGAGGAAGAAAAACCACCAACACCACTATTAGACAGACATAGTGACACACACCTGTAATCCCAGCACTTAAGGAAGCTAAGGCAAGAGGATTGTTTGAAGTCAGCCTGGGCTACATAGTGAGACCCTATCACGAACAAACAAAACCAATGTTAGAAGACAGACTATGCATTATATCTGAATTTTCATCATCACAGGGTTTTACTATAAGCCATTAACAGCCATGAAGTCATAAATGAATGGAGATCCTTCAAAATTTTTAAAAAATTACTGAACCACTTTCCCTACCTGATGTACCAACAGTTCAGCCACTTCTACATGATTATTCAGGGCAGCCAGATGCAAGGCAGTATAACCGTCATCCTTCTTCTCATCCACAATCCATGGTCTTGGTAATTTTGATAGTAAAACACGCATTGCACTGAAAGGCAAATTCGTGTTATTTTTATATTTACATAATTTGATGTTTTTATTCTTTAAAAAATGTATTCAAAACAAACTTTTAGAATCAAAGGAAGATTATTCCTTTTTAAAGAAATAATGTCCTGAGCTGGGCACGATGGCGTATGCCTATAATCCCACAAGTTCGGGACCAAAGGCAGTCTGCATAATTTAGCGAGACCCTGTCTCAAAAAGTGAAAAAAATGGGCTGGGGGTGCAGCTCAGTGGTCCTTGCTCTGCAAGTGCAAAGCCCTGGGTTCAACCCCCAGTACCACCAAAAAAAGAAAAAAAAAAGAAAGAAAGGAAGGAAGGAAGGAAGGAAGGAAGGAGGGAAAGAAAGAACGAATGTCCTTAGAAACAAATAGAAATTCAATTTTCTAATTCTCAAATGTGCAGCTTCTTGGTATTTTGAAAGGTAAATAAACTACCACTGTTTGGGAAACAGAATCAAAATAGAATGTATTACAAAAGGAAAACATGGTAAGAGGAAAAACCACAAACAGCAAAGGAATATACTCTAACAAGCACCCATTTTTGGCTTTGGGGAATCGCTCAGGTTCAACTTCAGTAGTTCTTATTAATGAAAGAATTAATAAAGAATAGACAGGTGTCCACAAAAAAAGTAGGAAAAATAGTGATACGTAAGACAAATTTTATGTAGCTGGCAGATTATCATGAATGGCAGTTAAAATCTGATACATCATTTACTAGAGTGAAATTCAGTTTAGATAAAAATGCATAAAATGGCAATTATTAATGCAATACTTAAAATTAAAGAATTGGTAACAGAGTGTTTCCAAAACAGACAAAAAAGACAGTTATCCTAGAGTATCAAAGACTTAAAAGTCCAAGTATATGAAAGCAAAAGAATTAATTATCGACAGGAGTGGTGGCACATGCTTGTAATTCCATCAACTCAGGAGGTGGGGGCAGGAGGACCACAAATTGGAGGCCAGAGGCAGCCTGCATAACTTAGTGAGACCCTGTCTGAAGATAAAAAGTGAAAAATGGGCTGGAGATATAGCTCAGTGGAAGAGCACTTGCAAAAGCTGGAATGAGGTCCTGGGTTCAACCCTCAAGTACAGAAGAGAAAAAAGAAAGGAAAGAAAAAGAAAAGAAAAACCTAATTATCAAGAAATGAATGCTTCTTAAACAAAAGCCAGCCTATCTCCAAAAAGGAAAAGTAAAATTAGAGGCAACTTTTCTTAACAAAAAATTTTATATGGAAATCTCATAAGGTAACTTGAGGAAAATTCCCTTAATATAGTTGCTCATTATCTATTTTTATAAAAGATTAAGACCTGGAATAACTGCTCATGTAAAGTGCTGGATTTGCAACACTGTACACTTATATATGTGTGTATAACGTAAATGAACTCTTTTTAATTTGCACATACCCCTAAATAGGCAGTAAAAACAGAAAAGAAAAATCTTGCACACACAAAAAGGCAAGAAATAATAGTTAAGGTACATAGTGGTACAGTTTTCCCTAAGGTGATATATGTAAGAGATAAAAAATTAAAATAAATATTATATACATATTGAGAAACAGTGAAGATACAGAATTAGAACATATATAAATGAAACCATAGGCCTATAAAATGGCAAAACGAAGGCTTCAAGAGACTCAATGTGTTTTATTAACAGTAGTCATTAATGAATCCTATGTATGAAGTTCAAGAATTCTAAGAATAGGCTTTGGAGGATCTTATTGCTGTTAGGTGCCCTCGAGTTGTGTCTGACTCATAGTGACCCTCATAGGGTTTTCAATGGCTGATTGTTTTGGGATTGCCTCGGGAGTGGATTATCATGTCCTTCTCTCATTTTTGTGGTCCTGGGAATTGAACCACAGACCTCAGAGTCAGCAGAGCGGGCGCTCTACCAACAGAGCTAAATCTCAGCCCTTGGAGGATCCTGGAATCTCTAAAAGTGAACTCCAGTTGGGATGTTTATAGCTTTTATTGGTGTTTTGTTTTGTTTTAAAAAATCTTGCTATGTTGCCCAGGTGGACCTTGAACTCAGTTTATAGACCAGCTTGGCCTCAGACTTGCTATCCTTGCTGGCCATGCTGGCACACACCACAATCCCAGCACTCAGGAGGAGGACTGACATAAGTTCAAGGTGAGTCTGGTCTACATAGTGAGTTCCAGGACAACTTGGACTACACAGCAAAACCATGCCTCAAAAAGAATAAATAAATATATAAAAATAAATAAAAAAGCCTTGCTATTCTCCTGCCTCTGCCTCAGCCGCGAGTGCTGTAACAATTATATGTGTGTACCACCATACCCAGCTTTTTTAAAAATCAGATTTTTAAACAGCTTTACGACTCAAAGTAGACTATCACAGCTTAAAGATCCCCCTTAGAGACTAATCAGTAAAATAACCACTGTTTGAAGATGACAGACGTTTTTGGAAATCTATGGACTCTTCTCCAAATCTTTACCTACAATTTTGAGTCTAAAAAAATCTCTAAAATCCTATTTGTGGACCTCATATAAGACTAAGATTTCCGGCATTGGTTTTCAGTCATTATTAAGCACCCCCAGTAGAACACTATCACCATTATCAGTACATCATCATACGGAAAATTATCACGGTTAACTGACACTGTACATTAAAATCATTCACACATCTTGCTCATCAATCAACTTCCAATTGTACTTTTCTTCTCATAGATTTGTTTGTTCTCCCAGCACACACACACACACACACAAATCTAGTTATCAGGTATTCTGAGTACTGTAATCCACTTGGCAATAATATTTATTTCTGAATTATATATCAGCCTCTTTTTTTGTTTTGTTTTGTTTTGTTTTTGAGGTAAGGTCTCACTATGTTGCCCAGGCTGGCCTTAAACTCTCAGTCCTCCTCCCTTAGCCTCTGGAGGGTTGAGATTACAGGCGTGAGCCACCACACGCAGCACAAATCCCTCTTTTCCACTCTCCTCTCTCCCAGGGTTCCTCCTATATTCCTGTTTGGGTACCCTTTTTACCACTTAATCCACCATCCTAGCCAGAAACTTGGAAATCATTCTAGACACTTTTCTCCCTTCTTACTTCCACATTCAAGTTGTCCTGCTGATTTTCCCTCTTAAACCAAAACTATTCTTCCCCATGGCCCCCAACATTCTTTGAATACTAGGCCATCTTCATCCTTCCTCTGGATAGTTACAACATACCCCTTCTTCATCTATCCGCTATACTACCACCACATAAATCTGATAATTTCACAATTTTCACAAATCTAAAATTATTAACATTCATCTAAAAAGAGATTTCCTAAAAAGTAAATCTTATAGGCAGGTATGGTGGCACATGTCTGTAATCCCAGCAACTCAGAAGACAGAGGTGGGAGAATCATGAGTTCAAGATCAGAGACAGCCTGCATAACTTTATCTCAAGATAAAAAATAAAAAATGGCCTATGGGTGCAGCTGAATGGCAGAGCACTTACATAGTATATCCAAGGCCCTGGGTTCAACCCTCCAAGTACTGCAAAAATAAATATGTAAATAAATAAATAAATAAATAAATAAATAAATAAATAGTCTTATAAAAATAAGCCTGGTGTCGATAAAAATTTTCTAATATACCTTACTGCTTTAATATACTGTTAAAAGAACATGAGGCTATAATTAATATTTTGTTGATATCAATTATAGTAAAATCGTAAGTGTAACTTATGGAAAAATTTTACTGGCAGCCACCAATCAAAACTAATGCAAGACAGATGTGGTGGTGCATGCTTAAAATCCCAGCACAAAAGCAGCTGAGGCTAGACGATCACAAGTTTGAGGCTAGCCTGGGCTACTCAAGACCTGTCAAAAAAACAAAAAACTACTGCAAGGGTCAACTGCTATCTAGCCAACAATGGGTGGATTAATTTTTGGCTGTGCTTTTATTTATTTTGGCAGTGCCAGGGATCAAACTTAGGGCCTTGCATATGCGAGGGCAAGTGCTCTATCACTGAGCTCCACTCCCAACTCTCTGTGCTTTTAAATAAATTTTTTATTTCAGAACAATTTTAGATTTACAGAAAATTAGTGGGTGTTTTTTTTTAATGTTCTATATCTGTTTTCAAAATACATCTGTTCTGTCTCCTTAGGCTCCCATCTGGCCATGACAGTTTCTCAGATTTTCCTTGTTTTTGATAACTCTGAGAGATTTGAGGAGCACTATGAATTCCCTCATAGCCTGCACCCGTACCACTGTGGCATCTGATCCCGTCAGATCTAGGAAGTTAAGCAGGGTCAGGCCTGGCTAGTACTTGGAGGGGAGACCGCCTGGGAACACCAGGTGCTATAGGCTTGGAGAAGGACCCAGCAACCTGCTCCTCCAAACAATTAGCCATTGAAAATCCTATGAATAACAGAAGCACCATCAATAGTGTTTCTCTAGTTGTACACTGGGTCACTATGAGTCAGACAACAACTCACAGCACCTAACAACAATTCCCCCACGTTGTCTGAGTCTGTCATTCTGTGGGGACTTGCATGTTGCTGTGATGCTGAAAGCCATGCCACTGGTGTTTCAGATACCAGCAGGGCCATCCGTGGTGGACAGGTTTCAGCTGAGCTTCCAGACTAAGACTATGGAGGAGGACCCAATATCCCACTCCTGAAACAATTAGTTATTGAAAACCCTATAAGCCGGGCACAGTGGGGCATGTCTGTAATCCCAGCGGCTCAGGAGGTGGAGGCAGGAGGATCACAAGTTCGAGACTACAGGCAGTCTCCATAATTTAGTGAGACTCTGTCTCAAAAAGTAAAAAAATGGGCTGGGGGTGGGGAAGCTCAGTGGTACAGCATTTGCAAAGCATGCAAGCAGGGGCCCTGCGTTCAACTTCCAGCACCACAAAAAAAAAAAAAAAAAAAAAAAAGAAAGAAAACAGAAAAGAGAAGAAAAACCTATGAATAACAGAGAAACACTGTCAAATATGTCACCAGAAAATGAGCCCCCAGGCTGGAATGCATTAAAAAAATGACTGGAGAAGAGCTGCCTCCTCAAAATAGAGTCCACCTTAATGACAGGAATGGAGTAAAGCCTCTGGGACCCCCTTTTGCTGATGTGGCATGACTCAAAATGAGAAGAAACACAGTGGCTGCAACATCGGGCTCAAACATAAAAAGATCGTGTACTTGGCACAGTGTTGGGTAGTGTTTCCTCTGTTGTGGACCAAACTCAACAGCACCCAACAACAATTAGATATTTTGCAGACTGTTCTTTAGCTAGAATTTGTCTATTTTTTTCACAATTACAATGGAGTTAGGGGCTCTTGGGAGGAAGGCCACAAAGGTAAAGTGCCCTCTCATCACATACCAAAAGTACATACTAACAATGTGACTTATCACTTTTTTTTTTTTTATGTGTTTGTGTTTGTGATAGGGTCTTGCTACGTGGCACAGGCAGGCCTCAAACTTGAAATCCTCTTGCCTCTAAAAGTTCTGGGATTATAGGTATGCCATCAATGCCTAGCCAAATTACCACTCTCGATTATTGACCTTGATCATCTGGATGAGGTAGTATTTGATCTCTCTGCTACAAAATTACTCTTTTTTCCCTATTTCTACACTATACTTTTGCAATGAAGTCATTCTGCAGCCCACACTTCAGGAGGGAGAACTTATGCTCCACTTCCTTGAGAATGAAGTATCAACATAAATTGTATGGAATTCTTCTACACTGGAGATTTGTGGTGGATTAATTTCTGTGTCTGTTAAGACACCTATTACCCTTTCATCTTAATTAGAAATTGCTGACCCCTCAAAAAAAGTAAAAATAATCAGGGCCTCAAGAAAAGAGCCCATCTTCGCGCCCTGCCTGCAAGGTGAGTTAAAGGAAAGTGAAGCAAGAGTCCCCGGTCCCCCTACCCTTTCATACCGGCAGCAGCTCAGAGAAGACTGCCTCCTTTCTTTCCATGGGGCAGGCAATTTTAGGAACACAGTATAACCCAGAAGGGCAGCTGCAGGCTGTTCCCTGTGGCACTTAAGCTAGTTAAGAGGAGAGCCTGTTGCTATGCTGCCAACACTGAGGGCCACGGAGTTACTGGAATAAAGGTGTAACTGCCTCAATAAGTCAGTGATCTGATCAAGCCAAAAGACTCTCATCTGCCAGCGATAGAGTACATAAGATTTGGAGACATTTTCCCTAATGCTCAAACACTGTTATTTCTCAACTGGTTACTTTCCAAAAGATTAAGGACATGGATGTTTTAAAGATAAGATCTTACTACCAGTTAAGCAGGCATTTGTGAACAGTGCCAAAGAAGCATTAAGTTCCGGAACAACTAATAGCGGTGCCTAGCATAATCCCGGGCACATGGTAGTACTCAAACGTTTGCTGAATGAACAAATGAATTCTAAGAAGTAAAGAGGACAAGCAGCTGTCTACACTGGTATGTAGTACTCAAATGGCACTAGGTCAATTTTTAGGGCTTGCTGTGCTGCTTCTACTGTCTTTCATCAGAGGGAGGGAACATTTTTCCAAACTCTAGCAGCTAAACTGTCTAGGTTTTACATATTAGTATTACTTCACATAAAAATACATTAGAATAGCATTGGGTCACATATTAGGTGTTCAATGCTTGCTTGCTAAGTTAATGAGAAGTCCCTGAAATAGCAAAAGCAGGTTGGTCCAGAATCCATAAAGGAACTTACTAAGAACATTGAGTAATTGCAGGCACAAGGTTTTGGGGCATAATGAAAGGCTACTATGCAACTTGAACATATTTTGCTCAAAAAAGTATACTTTGCCTACCTAGTATGTGAAGCTCAGTTTTACAGAATTGAAAGAATGAAGCACAAGAACATGAACAACCATCATCTTTCTTAATAATGCTTGAACTCATTTCATCATTACAAATCAGAGCAGTAGCAGGACACAGAGGGAAAGAGCTCCCAAACTGAAGCCAAACTACCTGTGCTCAAATTCTACCTTTGGCCAGAGCCAGAATTATTTAACTTCTATGCCTGTTTCCTCTCCTAAAAAAATGTGACAAGAATCACAGATCATACCTCATAGTGTTAAGAAAATTAAATGTTAATATTTAAATAAAGATTTTAGAACAGTGCCTAGCAATAATACATTTTGTTTGCTAAAGTAATAATAATAAAAATAAATACTGCACCAAGTGCAGTGGTGCATGACTGTAATCCCAGCAGCTGGGAGACAGAGGCAGGAGGATCACAAATTCGAGACCAGAGGTAGTCTGTGTAATTTAGCAAGACCCTGTCTCAAAAAAGCAAAAACAAACAAACAAACAAACAAAAGGCCTGGGCGTGCAGCTCAGTGGTCCAGCACTTGCAAAACATGCGAGGCCCTGGGTTCAACACCCATCACCACAAAAAAATAAAATAAATAAATAAATAAAAAGACTTTCACTGCTATCAAATAGCAAAAATGGAGTGATTAAGGAATTTTAAAATCAACCTATTTATCATTTAAAATATGTCATCTCATAGCATATATAAAATTATTTCAATATCTAGGAAAGCTTTAAAATGGCCAAATATCTGTGAAACCATTCCTTATATCACTATTTTAAAATAGTTTTCTAAAATAATTAAACTACTACAGTACTAAGCACTGAAGGTAAAAAGAGTGTCAAGGACAACTTACCCTGTAGGAGAATGAGCTTTGAAAACTGATAATGTTTTATTTTGGTTTTGTTTCTTTCTTTTTTTTTTTTTTTTTTTTGGATCCTTAATCAATACTTTTGAGAATATCTGAAATAAGAACAAGGTGTTCTTGGTCTTGGGCATTTTTAGGTTTGTGAGATTTTTAAATTGTATCTCTATAGGTTTGTTGGATTTAGTATTTTAATACTGCTTTTGTCCTTGGTTGTAAAAGACAATTTCTATATTAAAATTTATTATAAATATGTTATTAAAATTTAGAACAAGTATTTTTTTCTCTGAGACATACACTATGTAGCAAAATTAGACAGGTTCATCACTATTTTTGTCTGTGGTAAAATATGTGATGATCATATCTAAATGCTATTTCAGAAAAATCAGAGAGCCATGGCACTGTGGAAGAGAAAAAAACATAAAATAGAACATAAAATGGAATGTAATTACCTAAAATGTATTTTGGCACTTCCATGTGTATAGTTCAAAGCATACAATTACTCAAAAGAATTCTAGATCCTGTTTTTCACTAAGCACTACAAAATCCTAAAATTGACATCGAACTAAGTTTTAAGTAACATTTCCAAGTTTTTATTTATACACTACTCTTTTCTTAATGTTCTCTCTCCACTACCAATATAAAGATTCTACTTATCATTTCTATTTTCCACTCAAATACTTTTCAATAAATTTTAAATGCACATATAGCAATAACTAGCCCTAAACATAACCCTATAAAATACTTTCAGGCCTTCAGCTGTGCAACGTTATCACCATCCAAAACAATTTTTACCAACAAAAAAATCAGGCTATGAAATATATTTTGGCAGCAGAGGGACTTTACTTGTTCCCTGTCTAAAAACTGTCTTGCCACTAGCCAGGATAATTTTTTCCTCTTTCTTTTTTTCTCCTCAGTGCTTCTAAGTATAGTGATAGTCGCATGAGGCTTTCCTAGTCTCAGCGCAAGCTCAGTGAAAATCTGGGAAATGTAAGTGGAAACATGAGAGACCGCTTTATTTGGCAGTACTTTAAAAAAAAAAAAAAAGAGGCAGGACAAATGGCAAAGCAGCGTCTGGGCTGCAGGATGAACAATCAATAGGCAGAAACTAAGATAGAGGCTTCCTCAGCTTCTGGATCGACCATCGACAGCTGAGAGACTATTTTTTGCTATGGTTGACTAAATATGGTCAGGGAAGAGAGAGGCACAAGAGAGCCTGTTTGCCTGGGAGTGCATGTTTCAAATGCTTAGCTGCCTATAAAGCTGTAACATTTTAGCCTGTGGTCACTGAGGGAAGAATATAAGTTAGCCTCTGTAGCAACCATGTGGAAGTCTCGACCTCGCTTGCAGACTTGACCTCGGGATATGACAAGGTAGCTTCACTGTACATCTACCATTTAATTCTGAAAACTCAAAACCAAAACAAACAAACAAAAAATCTTAAAGCAAGAAAAGATGTAGAATATTTCCTGAGGAGTCAGTGGGCAAAGGAAAACAGGGTGAATGCTTACAGTTATTTGGGGGGAGTGAAGTGTGTTTTTGTTTTTTAACCTATTTTAGGGTATAAAATTAATTTCCTCTGCAACTTTTTCCCCTCTTCTGAAGCACTTCATCTGACAAAAAGGCTAGGTCCATTTTCTTGGCCGTTGTAGCATCCTTACTTGCTTACTTAACTTTCTTTACCTATCTGTGCAATAACTGGTATATGACATTCCAAATCAAATGGCCAACATTGATTCAATTTTATCACAGTTTTTTTTTAAGGGGAAAAGTAGGAGAGGAAAAGTAGATTGTTTTTTGTTTATTCATCTGTTTTTCAAATTTATCCTAAAAGGTGAGGTTCTGTGTTCACTGATACACTCCCTTACTTCACCCGGCTTGTAAAAAGAGGTGCTGAATCAGCAAATAGAGTGAACGAACAATCAAGATGAGATGGCTGCTGCTGTGACTCTCTAGGTCATTACCTCTCTTCCTGCTGCAAATGCTGCATGACACTAATCTTACAGGTAACAGAGTACAAGGCCTGTACTTTTAAGGATGCCTGTAACTTTCTGCATGCTTATCTATTATTGATTTGATATGTGTTCTTATTGTTAAATTCTATCTGGGCACACCCTACTTCCACAATTCAAGATAACAGCTTAGGTAGTGTAAATAGAAATGTTCAAATATCATAGCAAATAATTCAATCTCAAAAATGTACAAATCTATTGCTGACATTAACGTTATTAAAGATTTAGCCTTTAATGTTTCAGATTAAATGATGTTCTTGCATCCCCAAGAAATCTGTATCCCCTGCTTCCAAAGTATACTATCTTTTAAAAACTACTTCAAGATTTAATCAAGCAAGAAATTTGGCAGATTATAAAATACTTTTTAATGCTTACTGTTAATAGACACAAAATAAGTCAGAAAGTGCATGGTGTATCTGTAATGCTGCATTGCTGACTGCTGTAGTACTGGGCTAGCTACTGCTACGTTCTGATTTGCTCTCTATGATCTGTACTAGCTTTCTATCACAGGCTGCAGAAACCCTGCTCTCCCTGTTTCCCCCTGCCCATCCTTTGCCAAATCTGAAAATTCTCTGAGATTTCCTTTTAGATTAACCTTTTAATGTCATAATTAAAGGTCATTCACCAATTATAACTTTTTCTCATGCTATATGATCAAGCTAAAATCCAGATACTCGTAGGCTAACACCTGCTATTACTTTTCTGTGAGACTTATTTGACTGTTTTGGTAGTTTTCCCTTTTATTAAAATGATTTTAAAAATCAAAAGAACTCAGCTCATCAAAATTAGATATTTATATATCTATCTGAATTTGTATTCAGCTCCAACAGAAGCACAGAGGTACAAAATTCAGGTAACAAAACAAAAGAACAAGAGAAGTTCTCAAATGATTTTGAGTCCTATTGTAACCTTAAGAAAACTACTGAGAAGAAATTCACCATTTAAAAAAGTTCATGTCACTCACATATTGAAAAGACCAGGTTTTTCTACTTGTTTCTATTTGTTGTTTCAACTGTAGAGTCAATTCTACAAGCACTAAATGGTTAATTTGTTTTCTATAAAGCATCTGGTTCATAAAAATAATTTGAAATAAATTATTTATTATCTACTTATAGGATCCATAGGCACACTCGAAGAGAAAGAAAGAAAGAAAGAAGGAAAGAAAGAAAGAAAGAAAGAGGGAGGGATAGAGGGAGGGAGAAAAAGAAAAAGAAAGAAGGGAAGAAAAGAAGAAATTCTCTCTGAAAATTATGAAGAAACACCCAGCTCACCTTAGCAATTTCAGAAATACACTGTAAAACTCCACTGATTCTAGGAATCTCTTGCAAGTAGAACCAAACCAGGACAAAGCTTAACTGATGACTGGTGAAATGTTTAGAAATGGTTATGTCGATCAAGAACAAGGAACCAAGAGTGGCATTAATGGTATAATCAGGTAAATTTGTTATAAAGTTTAGACTGTGATAACTTAATCTCTGCAAATGGTCTAACACTGCTCTAAGATATTTCATGTTTTTTACAGCTAACAACTTAGTAATACCTACTCAGAGTACATACTTCTTTATGTACCCATATGAACATACAATGCTATGGAATGTAAAGAAGTATGTATTTTTGGTAGGTAATAAGCCACCAAGAGGAAACTAAACTGCAGTTAAAGGAAGCCCTTGCTTCTTTCTAGGGGATGACCTTCACATGGTAAATTAACCTACCTCCAAGTAGATGACCTTTGGCAATATTAATAGCACTGTCTCCCAAAAATACTTACTATGTACAGAGGAAAACTAAATATCTCCAAGATTTATAATTTGTGCAGGAAATGTTCTACTGAAGTAGGTTTCAAATTATCATGAAACTTCTTTGAAAACATTTAAGTTTAAAACACTATTTTTATGAGTACTTGCATGATTAAAATTTGACTATAATAGGCAAGAGTACTACCACTATAAAGGAATAAGATATAGATATGAATTTTCTGTCACTATAATTTAATCTTAATTTGTGTATCACATTAATCATTTGGTAAGAAAAATCAGATACAATAAAAGCTGATTTCATTAACATTTTAATAGGTATTTTTCATATTTGGTAAATTTATAATCTATTAATATTAGAGGAATATCTAAAGCAAAAGTTTCATTGTTTTAGATTTCCTTTTTTGACAGCTACAGACATAGTCATAATTTGAAAAGACTATCTTTTAAACAGAATACTACTATGAAAATTAAAAGTGGCCCTTGTCCTTCTCAAGTTTTTCAAGTTCTTAATCCAATCTCCACTTTAAATGCTGTAAGTACTTAAAATTAATTAAAACATAAGGCAATAAATAAAAGATGAAAATGACAAAATGCTGGGTTACAGCTATTAAGTAAACAGGGTATATTGCTAATATGGTGCCAAATATTTAGAAGACGGTACTATCTTTGAATTTCTCCAAAGGGAGCATATGAAAATGAAACCTCTAGTCAAGAGCCAACTTATACAGATACAATAGCCATTTTTATTGGCACTATGCAATTATAATTCAGCTTATATAGACATAATAAATTCACTATATATAGCATGTCTGAGATACCAAAATACTTCTTTTGTATTCATCCAAAGTCAATTTTGTATATTTATAAAAGTGACAAACAGTAAAATTCTTACCAACAAGTCATAAACAGCACCGATTTTAAGCTATTATATTACAAAGCTAGAAAAAAAGAAATAATCCTCATATTCTTATATTCTCATTTCTTACTAAGTTATTTCAACTGGAATCTTTATATATGTATAAAATCATAATATTTTACTTTTGTGTGTCAGAAATTGAACAGCAATGACAAAAATTTAACTACAGCTAATTTTCTCTCTGTTTAATAAGACACTTTAACGGAAAAGTGGTTTTCATTTTATCTGATTAAGACTGAGAGAATTACTCCAAATACAGTAGCACATTGTATATTTATTAGAAATTATAAAAGACATGATTTTAAAATTACACATTTCAAAATAATTTAATTTAAATCTTAACTCGCTTAACCATAGCTCTTCTGATTACCCACAAAATAGATGGCCAATATTTCATGTTCCATTTAAGTTTATCTATTCATATTCTAAATACAAAAAAACAAATATATATATATCTCAAAAGTAGAGGCTGTTTTATATAACAACTCAAAGGGTATTACACTACTCATGTTTTGTAATGAACAATTACATTAGTTATTTTACAGGTATAAAAGATCTTAATAATTCTTTTAAAACATTCCAGAAACTAGGAATTTCTTTGCTATAATATTCAGAGTATGTAATCCTTAGAAAATAAAATGATATGCTATTCATTTATGAAGTAAAATTAAAAACTTATTCTGGTGCTTTCATGTTTAGCTTAATATATCTAAGAGTATTTTCAATCACTCTAAAATGTCACATCCATCACTTAGATCAGCTGCTCATTTTTAACTGAGTACATGTTAAACTCTGGGCATCTGCTGACACTGGTGTAACTCAAACATTTCAACTCTCTCCCTGACAGGGATAACAGATGCTGACATTATCAAATGCTGTACTATTTTTTTCCCATGGCCTCTCCTTGCCCCGATATGGCCAGTATATGAAACTGAACTGCCATCCAAAAGCACACTTGAGCAACTGGATCTGCTTAAACAGCTCCCATATAACTAGTAAAAATAGAAGCAATGTTACTGCTATCTTCGGCACTTAAGTTCAGGCAATTTACCACCTGTTTCATTTCTATTAGCGTAAATGACAGAAACAATCGTAATTATATTAATTTCACCAGCACACAACACCTAACAACCAAAAAATGCAGAATATACTTAATATAAGAAATGTTTGCATATTGTCCAAATTAATGGTGTCCTTCTCTTGGTTCAGTTCAAAACAGTAACTATATAGAATATTCTGCTCTTTATATTTCACTGAGAGCTCTTATTTTATAGACAAGCTATAATTTGAGACATCTTATGCAAGTATTTTTCAGAAAACATCCCTCCTCTGATATTGAAATCAATAGTAAAATCACATTAAAACAAAAACTTATAAAGTATTGATTTTTGTATTACATGGTAAATTTTAATACTTAAAATTCATGGATTGTAACTATCTATCACAATTCAATGTATTATTAAGCTGATAATGAGAAGTAACGAGGCAATCCATACCTCAAATGACAGAGAATTTAGGTAAGGAAAGAGACCTTTAAAAGTGTTAAATGATTAACTCATGATTAGTAATCGTACATAAGCAAAGACAAAGAAAAATAAGCTGGCATGTACAGTATTTTCTTTCAACACAAGTCCAAGCAATCCACTGAATACACATGTGTGAACTATTTATAAATCAAAGGGCAGAGATATTTCCTTAAGGCCACTCACATATTCCTCCACCCCTAGTCAGCAATTTCCTACTCTCAACTAAAATGTTAAAACAAGCAGCGGCAGCAGAAATGTGTTATGAACATTACTCTTCTTCAACTTTTAGTCTACTTAAGGAATCTGGTTTACTGCTGAGAGATAAATAGAAAACATTACTCTGAAATATATCAAGGTCTAGTTATTCTTTTAAGTGCAATTGGTTTTGAAACAGACTGCTGTTTACATTTAAGAATAAGTAAAGATGCTAAAAAAGATGTACATTGATAATTCCTTAATGCATCAACAATGTGTTAAAAGAAATGACTTCTCAAATGTTAAGAGTAGGAAACAGTAAGAAAAGTGCCTTTAAAACAGAAATTTTTACGTTTAGTGACTCAAGCACTGATATGAGAAATCATAACACCTGTAAAGTTTGTACCATATTTTTACAAATGGAAAGCTTTTAACTATTTTGGATCCCAAACTAGCAGCACTGCAATGCTTTGCTAAAGCTGGTAAAATGGAACCAAATCGCCTCTTCAATGGATTTGGTCCCCTTCAACCAGCTGTAGCTATGCATTGATTACTACAGGAGAGCCAACATTTTCATTTATGAATGTCAATTACATGCCAACCAATTTCAACTTATTTAAATTATTCAGACTGTGATTAAAATCAAATAACTTGTTACCATTAATTCTATCTGGAAGAACTATCATGGTTAAGGATGCTTATAAAAAGCTTTATGAAAAAATGTGCAGATGTCTTAAGTATTTCAAATAAAATAATTTTACTTATAGTCTCTTGGTATTACATTTCTTATTCTTCAGAAAATAATAATGAAATGTATACTATGCGTCATAATGAAAATAAATTTCTTTCAAAAGAAGAAAACCATGGACATGTACTTTTTTTTCTCTGTACTGGAGAGTTGAACCCAGGGCCTCGCATATGCTTTGCAAGCAGTATACCACGGAGCTGACCCCCAGGCCATTCTTTTACTTTTTATCTTGAGTCAGAGTCTTGCTAAGTTACACAGGCTGCCTCTGGCCTCGAAATTGCGATACTCCTGCCTCCGCTTCCCGAGTCCCTGGGATTACAGGCATGAACCACCACATCCAATTAGGACATGCACATTTTAAATTAAGAAAAACTACAATAATATATAAAATAACACTTTTAGAAATGTTGTCACCATTTTCCATAAGATTAGTACTTAATTTTACCACTATGTAACTGAACATTAGCATAAAAGGTGAAAAATGACATAATATTGTATAATATCTTGGGTTGACACTTCAGCAAAAAACATCTAGTTCCTTTGACCCTTGAGCCAAGGTTTTTAAGGCTCAAAAAATGAAAGAAACTGCTAAACATCACTACTACTTATTCATGAAGCTACTTTGATCCTCCATTCTTGTTTCTTCAATTGTAAAATGAAGCTCTCTACTAATAATAGCCTATTGTTATTCTTGAGAAACTGGAGAAAATAAGTGAGTTAACACCCACCTAATTTTCTTAGTAACTACAGTACAACTACAGATAATTTAATGTACTTTAATAAACATTTCAGCAATTAACAAAGGTTACTGAAGGCAAGCAATAAGTTTAAAAAATCAAATGTTCAGACAACCCCCAACTCCTGAGAATTCTTCTATTTCAAAGTGAAAATTGGTCTCTAAAGAAAATGAACAAAGGGAGATATATATATAAATAAATCTAATAGATGCCTTTTAGCTAACAGATAAACCTCATCACTGCATTCAAGTTAACAGCTTGCTCATATTACATCTCAGCCACTCACAGTAAACATGTGTATGTTTACAAGGCACATGGTATTTGAGAGGAGATACATGAGGATACATTAGAGAAAACGAACAAGCTATTAAGTCTACTATCATTTAATACACTCTCAGCTATTTTTTGTATGGCATTCAGCATGTTCAGAAATATAAGGAAAGAAAAACACTGACCACAAAGGTAAGGTCAAGATTACCAAAACTAGCCAGGCATGGTAGTACATGCCTGTAATCACAGCACTCATAGCTCTGTGGTAGGGCACTTGCCTAACATGGGTGACACCTTGGGTTTGATCCTCAGTACCACCAAAAAAATAAACACAAGTGAATAAACACCAAATATCAGAATATATAAGGTGCATTATCCTTAACTAAAATTCCTTAAAAACAAAAACTACTACATTAAAAGATGTTGTAATTACTATTTTTAAATGCTGCGAACTTTATAAACCATGGCCAACAGTGTTTCCCAGCAAAATTTACATTCTAAAAGAAAATATACTGCTTTATAATAAATCTTTCTCTTAATGTCTTTATTTCAGTTACTGTCACATGATGAATAAACATCAAGATCAGCCTTGAAATCTAGAATCTATATTGATCTGAACCTTTGAAATCTGGATTTCAAAATACATTCTTCAAAAATACAGGACATAGGCAGGTGCAATGATACACACCTGTTAAGTCCAGCATCTCAGGAGGCTGAGGTAGAAGGATTGCAAATTTGAGGCCAGAAGCAGCCCATGCAACTTACCAAAGACTCTGTTTCAAAATTAAAAATTTAAAAAGGGGGTCTGGAGCAGTGGCTCAGTGTTAGAGCACTTGCCTAGCACATGCAAGACCCTACATTCAGCCCCTCAGTACAGAGGGGGCAAGATAAACAGGACATCTAGACATATTCTGAGAAACAGCATAATGTTTTTTTCTTTCAAAAAAGCACATCCCATAATTAACTGTACTCTGTTATTGATCCATTGATGAAAAATTATCGCTAACCAAAAGCAAAGCCAGAGTACTTAATTCCACATGTCTATTGTGCACATGCAAATTTTGGACATTTTACTATATTTTTAACCATAGTAAATGGAAATAATTGGCTGGGCACTGTAGCACATGCCAGTAATCCCAGTGACTCTGGAGGCTGAGGCAAGAGGATCACAAGTTTGAGGCCAGAGACAGCTTGCACAATTTAGTGGGAGCCTGCCTCAAAATAAAAAATAAAATAAAGGAGGGTGGGGATATGGATCAGTGGTAAAGAGTATCATGCATAAAGAGGCCCTGGGTTCAAACCCCAGTACTGGGGGAAGAAAATAAAGGAGAATAATTAAGCAAATATTTGTCCTGGTACTAGGTTATACTCACAACGTTGTAAATAATTTACTGTAGGAAAAGTACATACATTCCAATGAAAGAAAAAACTCAAAATAGCTAAAAATTATACTGACTAAAGTACAATCAATTACAATTAAAATGGACCATATATAGGAAGTCTAACAGTTAAACTAAGTATACTAATTCAGAATAACTGCTGCATAAGACAAAAAACTGAAATGTTACAATTCAGAGTAGCAGATTTATTAAGATATAAAACTATGAAATGTTTTGTAATAAGAAAAAAGTGTTAGCACATTTGTTAATCATATTTCGTATTTATTATTAATGTGCTGTATCTGGCTTTCTAAAATAAGAATAAAGACCAAAAAGGTTTATTGTTATTTTTGCAAATTCTGAGTACACTAAAAATAGTTCATTCTGTCTTTAACATTAGTGGTCAGTCAGTACAAGAAAGAAAAGTCAACCTTAAGAATAAAAAGTCTGATATAAAAAAAAAATCAAAACAATCCAATTTGCAATTACAACTGACATATTAAATTGTACAATACTCTGATACTTATAATCCATGTTCAATTAAAATCACACTTTATCTGAAAATATACAGTCACAACTACCTAAAATGTGTTAAGGAAGGAGGACTAAAGAAGTTGGGTAGATCTATCTAAAATACCCCTTTGTCATAGAATGAAAGCATGTTTTCGTTTTTTCCATTTATTTTCATGTCATCTGACACAAATTATCTGGTTGGATGAGACAATGTTATACATTTTTCTGGGGAATCCTCAAGAGTTAGGCAAGAATTGAAGACATAGAAGAAAATTTTCTCCTCTGGCATAAGCTTAGCATTATTGACTCTATTATGCCTACTCCTAATAAAAATGAAACAATTTGAAATATTTAAGGGTTTCCTAAACCCTTCAACTTCCAGTTTATCTTAAAGTTTATAATTTCATATTATAACTTAAATTCCCTTGATAAAATCTTTTTTGTCATTCTAATGTAAAGTAATTGCTATTTCTGAACTCCTAACAGTTTCCCTACAGAATTCTTCCTCTAATTAATCATACAACGCATTGTGAAATCTTGCACTGTCAAATTAAGACTGTTGGAATGCTTGCTATATTCACAGCATTGTGGAAGATATACACATGAATATGAGCACTCACAATTTTAACTCAGAGAAACAGAAATGCACATAGTAACAGCAATAAGCAGATTATGGCATATGCAATAAAATAACACATAACAAGAAGATATACAGCAAACAGAAAATAACTCCAATGAAGAGACAGAGAAGGCTCTGGAGGAAAGATGGTTAAGATAAAGAAGGGGGACAGGGCATTCTGATTTTAAAAAAGTACAAATAACTGGAGGGAAAAAGCAGACAGTATATTTTAGGAAAAGGACAGTACTCTAATAATGTAGCTGAAGGGCAAGGCAGACAGAGGGATTTTAATTAGTGGGAGATAACACTAGAAAGAAAGGCTCAGGTCATATTTAAAGAGGCCTGAGCCAAGCATAGTGGCGCATGCCTATAGTGTCAGCACTTGGGAAGATGAGGAAGGAAGATTACAAGCTTAAGGCCAGCTTGGACTACACAGCAAGTTCAAGGCAAGCCTGAACTACATGGCAAGAGCTTTCTCTTAATAAGTAAATATGTAACTAGATAGACTTAAAAAATAGAAAAGAAAAGAAAAAAGAAAAAGAAAAAAGGAAAAGAAGAGAAAAGGAGAGACTCAAATTCCAAGGTATACAGGTTTTACTATGCACAATAGGAAACAACTGAAGGTTTGGGAACAGGAGAGATGAGCCATTAGATTTATGTGCTTAGAATGATAATTATATGAGAGGTGTATCAGGGAGAATAATTAGAGGGATACTGTAGTTGTTGTTAGGTACTGTTGAGTCAGTGTCTGACTCATAGGGACCCAGTGTACAACAGAAGAAACACTATTGTCGTACTTCTCTGCTATTTATAGAGTTTTCAATGGCTGATTGTTTTTTGGGAGTGGGTTGCTGGATCCTTTTACCAAGCCTATAGCACCTGGTGTTCCCAGGTGGTCTCCCATCCAAGTACTAACCAGATCCGACCCTGCTTAGCTTCGAGATCTGACTGGATCAGACGCCACAGTGGTACGGTGGCAGGCGATACTATAATTGCTGTCGTTAGGTGCCATCGAGTCAGTATCCGACTCAAAGCGACCCTACATACAACAAGCAAAACACTATTGTCAGTGTTTCTCTGCTGTTCAAAGGGTTTTCAATGGCAGATAGATTTTTGGGAGTGGGTTGCTGGGTCCGTCTCCCAAGCCTACAGCAGCTGGTGTTCCCAGGCGGTCTCCCATACAAAGACTAACCAGGCCCGACCCTGCTTAGCTTCCGAGATCTGATGGAATCAGATGCCACAGGGCGATGGCTGCAGGCGATACTGTAGTAGTCTAGGTAAAAAAGGTGGCTACATAATTAGGGCAGCAACAATGGGACAGAAAAGAATGGAATGGATTGGAAATATCAGAAAAGAATTTTAGAGCTAGTTGGATACTGAAATTAGAAAAAGAAGAAAAGTCAGAGACAACCCTGAACAATGAGCCAGCCAGCCAGGAAAACAATGGATTGATACACCACTCTCACTTAAATCATTCACTATCTATGTGCCTTGCCTCACATATAGACTATAATACATAAGTAGCAATATAAGCCAGGCACAGTGGCACACACCTGTAATCCCAGCAACTTGGGTGGCAGAGACAGGAGAGTAACAAGTATAAGACCAGAGGCAGCCTGTGTAACTTAGTGAGACCCTGTCTGAAAATAAAAAGTAAAAAAATGAGCTTGGGGTACAGCTCAGCAATACAGCATTTGCAAAGCATGCAAACACAAGGCCCTAGGTTCAACCCTCCAATACCCCAAATTAATTAATTAATTAATTAAAAAATTAAAAATGGGCTGGGGGTACAGCCCAGGGGTGGAGCAGTTGTGAAATATGTGTGAGGCCCTAGGTTCAACCCCCATGTACCTCAAAAAAAAAAAAAAAAAGCAATATAAAATGATTAAGAACTATGATTCTAAAGTCACACAGACCTTGCTAAAGTTTCTGTTACTCCTCTGATCAGCTACATAACTGTAGGTAAGTAAATGTTATCTAAGTCTCATATTCTTCCTCTATAAAATGAAGGTATTAATACTTGCCCCAAAAACTGTCGAAGGGACGGAGGATATAGTTCAGTGGCAGAGTTCATCTAGCATGTACATGGCCCTGCATTTAATCCCCAGCACAGCTAGGGGGGGGAAAAAAGGGCTGTTGAAAGGATGAGGTGAGTACATATAAAGCATTTAGTAGAGGCTCAGCATGTGGCAATTTCTATCATCATTGCCATCATCTTCTATTTGAAGGATGAGGTGTAATCTAAAGTATGAGTCAATGTTTAAATTTTTAAAAATTATTACAGTAAAAGACACATTAACATTAATCCCCCTCATAATACTCCCACTGGCTTCGAACACAATGCCACCATCCTTGCCACTTTTTGAAGCAGATCTACAAGTCTTCTTTTCCTGGGTATCTTTAGTTGCACTGTCACGCTGCCTCAATGTCCTGAATTAATTCAAAATGTTTACCTTTCATGGTCATTTTGACTTTGGGAAAGAACCAGAAGTCACAGAGTGCCAGATCTATAAGGTAGATAAGAACACACTGTAATGTTTTTATTTGACAGAAACTGTCATAGCAGAAGCTATGTGTAACACAGCATTGTCATGATGGAGGAGGAAACTAAAGACACAAAAGAGGACTGCTTCAGAAAATGGCAAGAATGATGGCACAAGTGTATTCAAGGCCAGAAGGAGTATTTTGAGGGAGATGAATGGCAATGTGACTTTCACCGTAATACCTTTTTCTAATTTAAATGCGCATCATATTTTGATAATATTTTGATAATATTCTGTCTCTTTCACAATGTAAAAGTATGAAGTATTCAAATATTTATAATTTGAAAAAAAATTCAAGACATGATCTAAAATACGGTCATTCATTTCATTCTATGTTATGTGCCAACTGTTATGAGTACCAAGAAGCAGCCTTCTGTTTTCTGTGATCACCCTCTAGTGGTGATCCTAACAAGCTTTAAAAAAAATGGAATATTAGAAGTAAACATGATAATAAAAACACAGTAACAACCAAAGACTAAAAGTTATCAAAAGATACCAAAGATAAAGTTATCAAAATAAACATCAAAATGAACATTTTCCTCAGTTAACACACCTAAGTTTGATTCAACTATAAAGAGAAGACACATAGAGCAGAATTTCCTAAAATGTATCTTAAGGTTAAAATTGTTCCAAAAAATTAGTTCATGAAAATCTCAACATTAAACAAAGCTAAGCATTTCCTTTTCCTGGAACCACGCAGATCCTTTTTGAATAATATGCTCTCTAAAAGCAGTCTTTCTCAAACTTTAATCTGCAAGCCCTTTTTTTTCAGTATAATACTATTGTAACAGTGAGTAGGATTCTACACTAGAAGTTTATATAACTACATTATTAAAAAGGAATTAGGTAAGTAGCAACAGGGAAATACTTCTAAATGGCCCCCAAAATAATAAAAGGTAACAATTTTACCTGGGATTTCCTCTTAGTGCAGCGTGATGCAGAGCATTAAATCCATTATTATTTGTAATGGTAACATCTGCTCCAGCTTCCAAAAGAACTGCCAGAATATCATCACGTTTCTTACTTATGGCATCATGAAGAGGAGTATCACCTTCAGAATCCTTCATGTATTTTTTTTTAAGTTCAAGAAGACTTTCATTAGTTCTTTTTCAATTATTATCACATCTAACAGTACTACTTATACAAAACTTCTAAATGAAGAAATCATGAGGCCATGGCTAACAACTATCAATAAATGATAACGCTCTGTGTTAAGTCCAAAAATGCAGACAAGAAACATACATATTAAATAAAGTCATACCATTAATTGTTGAACTCCCCAAATTGTGCACCAAAACCTACATCACTCTCAGGGCCTATAACAATGAATTCAAAATCAGTGGTTGTCAATCTTCACTGCACATTAGAATCTACTAAAGAGCTCTTAAATATTCCTAATGCCCAGGCTGTTCTCTAGGCCTCTGGGAATGAGCAGTTTATCATCATAGTTTTTCAAAACTCCCCAGCCAAATATATAATGCAGGTGAGAATCAACCTAAATGTTTTCAAAGGGCAGGAAAATGGCTACTTAACTCACAGTAAAAGAACATGTAAGTGAAAATTCAAAGCTTGTCTACATTTTTTTCAAGCTTTTTTTACATTAATTGACTGGTTCAGCAAGTTCTCATTGTCATTCATCTATATAAATGAGTAATTTAGACTTCATTCAGTTCATAATTTCATAAATTTTCAGTAAAGCCACATTTAGCCTGTCCTATGCCATATACCATGATTACCACATTCAATTTGCAACCTATTCTCATAAATTAAATTATACTGGAACACAGCCATAGCCATTCATTTATGTATTATCTACGATTACTTCATTCTGTAATGGCAAAGATGTATAGTTGTGATAGGAAATACATGAAAATCTACAAGACTGTCTGGCCCACTACAGATAAAATTTGTCAATCACAGGCATATATTCATATACCCACATAAAGAATTCCTAACTGACTCCAGCTCAACCATCTACCTATATCTCCTATATCTAGTGGCACTAAATAATTTGTAATCTTCAACTTGAAATGGGGTCTTAACATGACTGGTATGGCCTTCTACAGCTCTCTGGTGTGTTCTGCCTTCTGATCCCCACAATAGTTATTCCAAACCTTTAGCCTTAGTCTCAAATACCTTTTCTCACATTAACCCCAACCATACTCTCAATAACCTTGCCACCATTTCAGATAAAGATCAATAGATAAAAATTCTCTCTCCCCCAACAGATTAACACCTTCAATTCTTCTTCCAATTCCAATTCCTCCAATTCTGCTACCTACTTCTAAGGCTACACCTCAGACCTTATCAATTCCAAAGGCTGCACTTCAGAAACATTATTTTCTAATAAAAATCTAGCTGAATGAAGTCTCTTGTTCCTTCTGTTCTTCTGAAGTACTCATTCCCATTTTCCTATTCTTTTTCATTAGCTAAGATCTATGAATTCTCCAGCTGCTGTGAATTATCTAAACTACAAGTGGATTAAGATCATAATGGTCCTCTCCTTTTTGCTTTAATCACTGAGTTTCCACTTTAAACAAGGTATTTTTACATATTCAAATAATGTTTCAAGGAACATTTTTATTTAAACACAATATGCTATGTCAAGGCTATTCTGTTAAAGATGATCATGGTACAAAATAGCCTAAAAAGGAACCTAAAAATTGGCAAATTATGATCATGTACTGTTTTATTTTGCTATAAAATTATTAAGGATTCATACCAAATTTGGACCTGAGGTACATAAAAGATAGTTTAATAACCAAAATGAGTAGATCATGGATCCAGACTATATCTCCCTTCCATATTTGGTTTAAGTCATCTAGTTGCTAAACTGTGGCTGAGAAGAATCATTTCTGAGGTGATTTTTACTTCAAAAATTATCCCCCCACCATGTATGACTGTAAATCAACCCTAAAACCCAATATATTTTCCCAAACAGACAATCTCCCACTAGACTAGACTAGATTTAGACACTAAGATAAAATAAGCTACAATAAAAATAATTTAGTTAGTTATAAAGTAACTGTTAGGAAATACAACCTATTCTCTAAACTGTTGAAATTTATTGTCATGATCAATAAAATTAATCAAACCAATTCACAAGTTAGTATTTTTTGGAAGAAGCCCTCACTTCTACCCTTCAGTCTAAACATGATATGTTAACATTTCCTCTAAAAAGACTTTTTGAAGAAGGAACAGCTGCCAATTTTATATGCTACACCTTTGTTATTTACCATGACTCTGTGCGTATGTGTAGAGGAGGAACAAAGGAATACTTACCTCAGAACTCAGTGCTCCCTTTAATAGGATCCTGGCAATACCTGTTCAGAATGTTTCCTTAAAAGTCTTACCTGAAGACTAGGATGACAACCAAAGTCCAATAAAGTCTTCACAACCTGAAGATGCCCTTTATTGACAGCAATATGAAGCGGCGTCTGCCGGCGCTTGTTGCGAGCATTCAAATCAGCACTGCCTCGGTGGAGGACTTCTATAACAGCACCTTCATCTCCAAAGGCTGCGTGGTGAACTGCTCTATCTCCATCTTTATCCTACACATTAGGATTTAAATCTGAATTAATGAATAATTAAAAAAAAGAAAGAAAACTTGAAGCTATAATACACCAACAGCCAGACTAATTTCAGAAAGGAAACAGTGGAGCCAAGAAAATAACTAGAAACTGACTTAAACAGTGATTACCTCCAAAGATAAATGGTAAACCTAGAACACTATATTATAGCATATATAATATTGGACCAATGGTTAGATCACCAATCCTTTATTATTCCTAATTTATCAGCCATGATACTAAGTCAACATTAGGAAACTGGGCTTTTTATGTGGGATGTTTTGTTCTGTTTTGTTTTGGTTTGAGGCAGGGTCTTGCTGTGCAGCCAAGGCTGGCCTAGAATTCACAATGTATGCCTGGCTGACCTCAAACTTGCACAGATCCTCCTGCCTCAGCCTCCTGAGTGCTGGGATTACAGGCATGTGCAACTATGCCTGGACAGGAAAACTTAAATAAACTACATAATTATCATTGCCATTTGAAAAATTTTATACTTATTTTCTTTTTCTGCAATGGAAAGGGTTAAATTCAGGGCCTCACATATTCTAGGCAACTCTACTACTGATCTCTACTACTGATCTACATCCCAGCCCACAAAGACTTAGAAATGACATAAAAATTATACTAACATTAGTTACGAAGGAAGGAAGGAAGGAAGGAAGGGAGGGAGGGAGGGAGAGGGGAAAGGAGAGTGGGGGAGAGAGAGAGGGAAAGGGAAGGGAGAAGAGAAGAAAAGGAAAGGAGACAGGAAAGGTGGGAAAAAAGGCAGGCAGGCAGGAAGTCAGGCAAATAGTGTGATCTCAATTAACTGTTAAGAGGGGAAATACAAGCCAAGTGCCATGGCACATAGCCATAATCCAAGCAATTTAGGAGGCTGAGGCAAGAGGATCATGAGTTCAAGGTCAGAGGTAACCTGTGCAACACACACCTTATTTCAAAATCAAAATTAAAAAGTGCTGGGAGTGTGGCTCAGTGGTAGAGCACTCATCTAGTATATACAAGGCCCTGGGTTCAACTCCCTAGTACTGCAAAAAAAAAATTTTTTTTTAATTTTTAAAAGGGAGGGGAGGGAAAATGTATCAAAATGTTAACATTAGTTATCTCTAAGCAATAACCATACAATTTTCTATTTGAGAACAGAAAAAATTATTAAACAACACTTTTAAAGATTAAAATGAAGCATAAACCAGCAAATTGCATACGTCCAAAATTCTAAAATTCTTTCAGAAGAATCAAATAGGTTTCTCATATCTTCTATAATCTGAATATTTCTGAAGAGATGAGGGGGCCAAGAAGATCCAACTGCTTAAATGTTTCTTTTTAAATATAAGTAAGAAACTACTTTGGAAAGGGGAGGAAAATGTATGAACTGTTCTATACCATGAAGATGTATACACAGTTCACACAAAAAAGTCTCATTACCTTCCCAGAGGCAGGTGTACATTGAGAAGGGCATTATAAGGTACTGTCTTTATGTCAATTATTCACTCCCAATTTTGACACCAACAAGTAAGTCTGCTCTAAAGACTTCCTCCAGAATAGTAATTCCCAAGCCATGGTCCAGCCCCTGATGGACATCTTAGTTTTTTCAAAGCGTCTAAAATTATGTATGGCACCAGGATCATCTAAACTACTTTTAAAGATAACATTGATAAATACTGTTATAGTTAAATACATTTAAAACAAATGAACAGACCACTAAAATCAGTTGTTGTTGTTGTTGTCAGATGCCACTGGATTGGGTCCAACTCATAGTGACCCTATGTACAACAGAACAAAACACTACCTGACACTGTGTGAAGCCTGGCCCTATGTCAATGCTTCTCTACTATTCATAAAGTTTTTGATGGCTGATTGTTTCAGGAGTGGGCTGCTGGGTCCTTTTCCCTAGGCTACAGTATTACCAGGCAGTCTCCCATCCAAGGGCTAACAAGACCCAACCCTGCTTAGCTTCTGAGATCTGATGAGAATGGACGCCAGGGTGGTACGGCTGCAGACAATCAAATCAGCTACTAAATTCAAAGTAGTTTTTGATCCTTGCCTATTTTCTTAAACAGATATTAAAGGTAAAATCACAGTAAAATCACTTACATAGGAGTCCACGACAGTTTGACAACCATTCTTGAACCAGTTGTTGTTAGGTGTCATCAAGTCAGACCCAACTCACAGTGACCCTAAGAATCCTAGAACAAAACACTACCCAACACTGTGCCATGCACATGATTTTTCTTATGTTTAAGCCCATTGTTGGAGACACTATGTTTCTTCTCATTTTGAGTTGTGACACATCAACAAAAGAAGGTCCCAGGGGATTTACTCCATTCCCATCATTAAGGTTGACTCTACTTTGAGGAGGCAACTCTTCTCCAGTTGTCTTTTGAACGTCTTCCAAGCTTGCGGAGTTCATTTTCCAGCACTGTATCTGACAGAGCTTCTTTGCTATGCACAGAGTTTCCAGTAGCTAATTGTTTTGAGTGGGCTGCTGAATCATTCTCCCTAGCCTGTCTTAGCCTGGAAACTCAGCTGAAACCTGTCTACCATGGGTGACCCTGAAATACCAGTGGCTTAGCTTTCAGCGGCACAGCAACATGAAAGCCCCTACAGCACAACCTGACAGACACATGGAGTTTTGCAATGGTAGGAAACTATAATTCAGAAAAATTTCTATCATATTAATATTTCTAGCAGAATCAAGTTGGAGTTTTTGTTACCTATCTATCTTGAGAATGAAGGAATCAGTAAATAACCACCTGAAAGATTTAAGATTCAACTCTCATGCTTCTGATCAGCATTGTATTTAAATATCCCAGGAAAAAGAGGTGTGTGTGTGTGTGTGTGTCTGTGTGTGCACACTCACATATTCATACACATGCCTGCAGCCAGACCACCCTGGCTTCAGATCTTGTCAGATCTCAGAAGCTAAGCACGGTCAGGCCTAGTTAGTAGTTGGATGGGAGACCACTTGGGAATACCAGGCAGGTGCTATATGCTTAGGAAAAGGACCTGGCAGCCCACTCCTAAAACAATCAACCATTAAAAATCCTATGAATAGTGGAAGCACTGACAATAGTGTAGGGCATGGCACAGGGTTGGGTAGTGTTTCATTCTGTTGTACACAGAATCACTATGAGTCAGACTTGAATCAACAGCACCTAACAACAAATTCATACACACACATCCATGGATGCCAAAAAATGTATACACACTAAGAGATTTTATCTATGTATTACTCTTTGAGGTTGAATTGAATTACAGCAGCAATGTGTAGCATGATGTTCACTCAAAAGTCAGCATTAAACAAATGAACGCTAATGCCATTATACAACAGGCAGTACAGTCAAAACAGCAGAAGCATGGTTGTTATTAGGGGAGCACAATATTATTTTGAAGTGGTATTTGAAATCTGAGAACACATGGAAGTACAACAATGGAGGCGTCAGTATACAACAGAACCTCCAACATGCCTACCAACTACATGCATTCGGGATAAGTTTGAGATGTGTGGTACTATATGTGATGTGCACAAGGGAAGATCCAGGAGGCCTCGCTTCTGCTATGGTAACTACATTGGACACCTCTTGTAACTGCAGAAGTCAAACATGACTTTTGCTATTGGTATATATTGAGTATTATAATTTTAATAGTTTTTCCTTTCTTAAAATGTGTATACTTTTGGCATCCTCTGAATATATACATATATGTGTGTGAGAGAGAGACACAGAAATCAATTTTCCTAACTTCTAGTCTGGATGTTTCTTGTTACAGTTTTTAAGCCTGTCATATAGTGACTCTTCCATTAAATGAGCCAATATCAATCTACTATCACTGACTGAATAAAAATAGAAACTATTTATGAAATACACCATATATTCATGGTTGGTAGAAAACCACTAATTGAAACATTTTTATGCAGGTCCTATAAATTCTTTACTTATATATTTTTAAAAAACATTAAAAATTTTTCAAACGTTTTTTAAAAATTAAAGATTATGGAATATACAGATATATACTAGGACACTACAATTAAATCTATTTCCAGGTTTCTCTTCTGAACAGTTGCACCACAACCTTGACTTGTGAGGCTTATTGTTTTCCTCTGAATTCATCTTACATATTCCAAACTTACAATACAGTCAGTCTCTGTTACTGATACCAAATGAGAATTTCAAGGGATAAGGTTATCACTGATTTCTACAAGGTTACATCAAAGAATTTGTAAAGGGGCCTCAAATTAAATCTAAAACTGATTTCTACTGTCCTGCCCACTTCCCTCTGCTCTTTACCCTCCAAAACCTGCTCTTGTTCCAGGTCCAGTCTTCACTATCTTAGCTGATAAAGCCAGTACATATAGTAACAAAATCAGTATCTGTCAGTCATGCTAATCTCCTTCCCCTCTATGAGTCCCTATATGTGTTCACTAAAGCCTATAGCTTTTATTCCTCCACTGATGCTCAAATCTATTCTCTCCTCCAAGTCCATCACTAATCCAGGCCTTCCATCTCACTCACCTGAACTATTACCACAGTTCACCCTCTCCCCACTTCATTCTCACTCCAGAACTCTTTCTCTGTAAATCACACATTTTATGTTTAAAACTCTTTAATGCCACTCTACTATCTAAAAATAAACCTCTTTCTAGGTTTATCTGTTGTCCTTCTATTATTGAATTCTAACTTCATCCCATGATGGTTGAAGAAGATACTTTTCATGATGTTTTTAAATCTACTGAGACTTAATTTGTGACTACTGTGGTTTGGATGTGGTCTGTTTCCCCAAAGGTTCATTTGCTAAAAGCCTGGTCCCCCAGTGAGAAGCAGTAGAGCTTTCAAAGGTAGAGTCTTTGGTTATCAGATAAAAAAGGCACTAACCTTGTAAAGGGACTGATGCAGGTCTCACAGCAGTGAATTATTCCAGAGAGATCAAGTTATTAAAAAAGAACAACCCTGGGAACCGAACATGGTGGCGTATGCCTGTAATCCCAGTGGCTCCAGAGGCAGAGGCAGGAGGATCACAAGTTTGAGGCCAGAAGCAGTCTGCATGATTTAGTGAGACCTTGTCTTAAAAAGTAAAAAAATGGGCTGGGGGGTGCAGCTCAGTGGTACAGCACTTGCAAAGCATGTGAGCATGAGGCCCTGGGTTCAATCCCCAGTACTGCAGCCTGGGGTGGGGGGGGAAACAACCCTGGATCCTTCAGGGTCTCTTGTTTTCTCTCTCACCATGTGACACACTTCTCTCTCTCCCTCCTATCTTTGGTTTAACATTCCATGTTTTTAACAGTATTGGTTTCCTAAGGGGCATCAAGGGGCTGGGATTTAGCTCAGTTGGCAGAGCATCACTCTACAGTCTCTAAGGTCCCACGTTCAATTCCCAGCACGGTAAAAATGGGAGAAGGACATGGCAATCTACTTCCAAGGCAATCCCAAAACAATCAGCCATTGAAAACCCTCATAGGGAAACTATGAGCTGAGCACAACTTGACAACACCTGACAACAACAAGGGGCAAGGAGGACTCTTATAGCAACTTGAATTAACGTGGATCCCTAAAGCTACGTCGGTGGTTATCATTTTGAGTTCTGATTTGTGTTTAACACAAGAATTCCTTTAAGATGCCCAATCCTGAAGCTCATGTGACCTTGCCTTCACAGTTTTACAGTTAGAAAAATTGCTTTTGCTGCTTTGTTTTCATTTATCAGCAGAATCAAACAGAAGTAACTCAAATCCTAACTTCATCGTTGTTGTTGTTGTTGTTGTCGTCGTTGTTGTTGTTGTTGTTGTTGTTAGGTGCCATTGAGTCGGTATCCGACTCATAGCGACCCTCTGTACAACAGGGGAAACACTGTTGTCAGTGCTTCTCTGCTGTTCATAGGGCTTTCAATGGCAGATTGATTTTTGGGAGGGGTTTGCCAGGTCCTTCTCCAAAGCCTACAGCTTCTGGTGTTCCCAGGTGGTCTCCCATCCAGGTACTAACCAGGCCTGACCCTGCTTAGCTTCCGAGATCTGACAAGATCGGATGCCACAGGGCTACAGCTGCAGGCAACTTCATCTATAGATATCTACAATATTGAGGGATCTAGGGAAATAAATGCTTTAAGATGTCTTTTGTCAAATTTTCATCTTCAGTGAGAAAAGCATTAGGTGAATATTAAATTTTAAATTTCTGTTTCTTAAAAACCTGTACTTCCACCAGTTGGAAAGAAATGTTTAATAAGAACACAAGTAATACTAACACTTTCAATTCCTAGAATGTTGTATATTGTAAATGGTACCTTAATTATTTCCTTTACTCCATATTCCAACCTTTTAATTATTATCACAGATGAGAAAACTGAACCTTTTACCATTATAGTTTTGCCTGGTATCATTTTTAACAGCAAAAATACCATTAACCCTTGGGTTATACGATGAACTCTAGTCTTGTTTCCTACAACTAATCCTCTCCACTCACAGTTGTTTTTATTAACCTTAAATGATAACCCACTCCATGTTTCTTGAAAACTTAAGCATATTTTTGTACTGTTTGAAAACAGCCATTGAAAACCCTATGAGGGTCGCTATGAGTTGGATACCGACTCAACAGCACCTAACAACAACAACAACAACAAAATTCACATACCTAAGCTCCTCCTTACCTATGCATTAAGGAGGAAACAAAATATAATCTACTGCATACTCAATATGTCATACCTGGAGACAACCAACTTTCCAAAATAGCTCTGAGTTTTCCCTAAGAAAAAGAAATAGGGGGAAAATGTAATAGTATATATTCCATGTAATTTAGTTTGGTAACAGTCTAAATCAACTGAAAAATCTGCAACAGACTAGCAAGCTCTTCTGTTAAAGGCCAGAAGTATCTTTAGGCTTTGCAAGACACGCTGTTTCTTACCAAAACGATATTGTTGTTGTTAGGTGCCGTCGAGTTGAGCCCAACTCATAGCAATCCTATATACAACAAAATTAAACACTCCTCAACACTGTGCCATGCCCAGCACTATGTCAGTGCTTCTCTGCTATTCATAGGGTTTTCAATAGCTGATTGTTTGGGGATTGGTTCAGGAGCCATCCTTCTCCCATTTTGGTGGTGTCGGGGATCAAACTCAGAGAGCACAGAGCAGCACTCTACCAACTGAGCTAAACCTCAGCCCCTACATACAGCTATTAAACTCTGCAGGTGTTGCAGAAAAGCAGCCATAGATCATGTGTAAGTGAATGAGTATGCTTTTTTCCAATAAATACTTTACAAAAGACATGAAGGTCTGGATATAGCCTGCCGGCTATAGTTTGCAAAAATGCTTTGGTATTTTGTAGCTGTTACTATTGCAGTTTCTGGATCATTAATAAAAACATGAAATATTCAGCTCAGCAAATTTCACTTCACCCTCCCAAATCCAACTAGAACAGTAACAACAACAAAATTAATTGCCTTCATTTATAAAATAGATATCTCCTGAATTACTGCTGGGCATGAGGGTGCACAACTGCAATCCTAGCACCTGGGACGCAGAGGAGGATGATTGTGAGTATGAGGCCAGTGTGGGCCACAAAGTGACTTCTATGCTAGCCAAGACTACAGAGTGAGACCCTTATGGGAAGGAAAGGGAAGGAAGGGGAAGGAAAGGGAAGGGAAGGAAAGGGAAGGAAGGAAGGAAAGAAGAGAGGGAGGGAGGGAGGGAAGGAAGGGCTGGTTAAGTGCATACAATTCAAGGGGAAAAAGGAAAAGCAACATTAAGACTAGAAAAGACTTCCTTTCTAAAATGCGTCTCTTCAAAGATCCACACTAAGGTCAAGAAGTAAGACTTTAAAAATGCCAATTCAGTTACGACAAAATTAAAAAACAAATACAAAACCAAAGACAATGACATGGAAAAAAAAAGCCCCAAAGAAAGACCTGCCTGTCACAGGGAACAAGACCTTAATTCAGAGAGTGTATGTCCCCCTTCCCTAAACATTCCTGGTGAAATTCCTGGATGAGCCCAACTGTGCTCCCAACACCATGGTGGGGTTCTACCACAATGGCAAGAAACTCAAATCCTAACTTCATCTATAGATATCTAAAATACTGAGGGATCCAGGGAAATAAGAAATGCTTTAAGATGTCTTCTGTCAAATTTTCATCTTCAATGAGAAAAGCATTAGGTGAATATTAAATTTCAAGATTCAAAGTCCATCTCATAGAAATATTTCTAGAACATTAATTTTTACTTAAAATATTTGTCAAGCTTTGTTACCTCTGCTTCTACATCCACATTTTGCTTCAAAAGTAACTTCAAAATATCAACATGTCCATTTTGACTAGCAGCTTGCATAGCTGTGTGGCCAGCACATTGCCCATTTACCTAAATTTCAAAATAAAAGATGAACAAATGTCATAAATCAGAAATAGTGAATATAAACAATAATGAAGGTTAAAATCTAGTACGTTATATGATTCTATGAGAATAATTTGTTTCATATGCCAGAGTACAGATTGTCAAAACTCTCCAAAGAAGGCAAACATTTTTAGTGAAAGTTTCATCGTTGAAAGAGCTATGGAAGAATTGTTCAGCCAATTTATAAACAAAAAAAAAAAAAAAAAAAAGAAAAGAAAAAAGGAAGGGAAAAAGGCAAAGATGGAGGGAGGGAATTTACATTAATTTTATAAATACACTATATTTCTTTCTTAATTATTATATCTCAGAGACCTTGGTTAAATGAAGAAAGCACTGAGGTGAGTAATAAAACTTTTACCAGCCACTACAGAGTGCAGCTCTGTAGTCTTGAAGGCCCTAGGCTCGATCTCCAGCACCACAAAAACAGGAAAAGGATGTGGGGGCCCGCTCCTGAAATAATCCCAAAACAATCAGCCACTGAAAAAAACTATCAGGGTAGCTATGAATTGGACACACTTCAACAGCAACTAAAAACAACAACAAACACTCAGGTGTTCAATCCCATCAGATCTCAGAAGCTAAGCAGGGTCCAGCCTGGTCAGTACTTGGATGGGAGACCGCCTGAGAATACCAAGTGCTGTAGCCTTGAGAGAAGGACCTGGCCGCCCACTCCAAAAAAAAAAAAAAAAAACCCAATCTGCCACTGAAAACCCTATGAATAGCAGAGAAGCACTGACAATAGTGCCAGGCATGGCACACTGTTGAGGATTGTTTCTTCTGTTGTATGTAAGATTACTATGGGTTGGACTCAACTTGATAGCACCTAACAACAGTATAAATAAATTGAATTCAAGAAGTATACCAAAAACCAACTAAAGGCAAACTACCATGAAGGATACATACAGAGTTGGCAAGGTGGCTTTATACAATTATTATATTACAAAGCAGCAATTTCCAACCTTTCTTTCACCTCAGATGTTGTGTGTATGCATAACTTACCCATGTTGCTGCTGTTAGGTGCCATCGAGTCGTGTCCAACTCACAGCAACCCTCACAGGGTTTTCAATGGCTGATTGTTTCAGGATTGCCTTGGGAGTGGATTGCCACACCTTTCTCCCATTTTTGTGGTGCTGGGAATTAAACCCGGGACCTTAGTGACTCCAGAACAGAGCTCTACCAAGTGAACTAAATCCCAGCCCCTGACTTATCCATAAACATACCTTAAGCCAACAACAATTTAATTCTACACCACCCCCCTCACCAATACAGCCATAAAACAAAGTTAAAGATGACACCCTGGGACCATACTAAAATGACAGTATAACAACTTAAAATGTAAAACCCCACAAAGACAAAGGAAAAGGGATAACGAATATCAGAAAAAAGAAAAAAACCAATGCATTTATGAAAGAAAGAAAGAAAACAAAGGAAGAAATGTTAACTGACTTTATATGGAAAAGAAAAGCCTAAAGAGCACAGGGAATACCAGAAAAATAGAAAGCCAACAACTACAAGCACATCAAAGAGCTAACAAGATGTACTTCAGGTGTAAGTCTCATGTGCAACAATCACACTCCAGGCCCAGTTCTCAAAAACAAGGACAGGCTACTAAGTGCCTGTCAATCTCTGGAGAGGAAAAAGGAGGTTTCTTGCTCTGAATAACATAATAGTGTGGAGAACAAACCCCTAAATGTTGGCATTTGGAGAGTCCCTAAAGCTCTATACACCAAATCACCATAATGCAAAGTCAGTCAATAAACCTTACACAGGTACACAGGCACTAATCAGCATTATTTTGGTTTGGGGAGAGTTTTATCTATCTTTTGTGACACTTAGGGGTTGAACCCAGGGCCTCACACACACTTTACAAATGTTCTACCACTGTTCAGCATTCCCAGCCCAATTTTTACTTTGTATTTGCACAGGGGTCTCACTAAGTTACACCGGCTGCCTCCGAGCTCAAGCTCCCAGTCCTCCTGCCTCTGCCTCGTGAATCTCTGGAACTATAAGCGTGGGCCACAGCACCTGGCTTCACTGCCCATTCTCATAAACAAATAGGTAAGGATCACCAGACACCTGCACACTGCACACTGTTCTTCACAGCACTTGGAACATTCCCCTAGACAGATCATACTACAGGCCACAACACAAGTCTCAACAAATTTTTGAAAATTAAAATCATTTTAAGTTTTTTTTCCTGATCACAGTGCAATAAAACCAGAAATCAATAACAAGAAAAAGGTTGGAAACTACACAAATGTGTAGATATTAAACAATTTACTATTAAAAGCTAATGGATCAAGGAAGAAACCAAGCAAACTTAGTATCTCCTAAAACAAATGAAAATGTAAATACAACACACAAAAATTGAATGGGATAGCTGGGTGCTTTAGCACATGCCTATAATCCCAGCTACTCGGGAGGTTGAGGCAAGAGGACTGAGGTTCAAGGGCCTGAAACATTTAATGAGACCAAGTCTCAAAATTTTTGAAAATTTTAAAATTTTGAAAAAATAGAAAAGGGGGCTGGGGATGTACCTTAGTGGTAGAGCACTTGCTTAGCATGTGCAAGGCCCTGGGTTCAAGCCCCTGGTATTTAAAAAAAAAAAAAAAAAAAAACACCCTATAGGATAAAGCAAAAGCAGTACTACAGGGAAGTTTATAGCCACGAAAGCCTACACCAAAAAAGCAGATGCTGGGGATGTAGTTCAGAGATAGAACACTTGCCTAAGATGTACAAGGCCCTGGGTTTGATCCCCAGCATCTCAAAAACAAAACCAAACAGCAACAAAAGCTAATGTGGTGGTGCACACCTGTAATGCCAGCATTTAAGAGGTAGAAACAGGAAAACAGTAAGTTTGAGGCCAGCCTGAGCTGCACAGGAGATCCTATCTCATAAAACCACTGGCTGATGATATAGGTCACTGCTAGAGCACTTGCCTGAATTCAATCCCCAGCAATGCAAAAAACCCCTAGCAAGATCTTAAATAAACAACCTATGCTAAGGGTTAGGGGTTTAGCTGGTAGAATGCTTGCTTAGCATGCATGCACTGAGGCCCTAGGTTTAATCCTTAGTACGGGGGAAACAAAACAAAACAAAACAAAACACCTTTGCTAGTCATACTTTTTGTAGCTGTGACAAGTACCTGAGGGGGAAAAAAACAACTTAAGGAAGGAATTATTTATTTTAGCTCATGGTTTCAGAGTTTTCATACTAATATGGTAGGGAGAGCAGAGCAGCTCATATCACATCAGCCAGGGAGCAGAGAGAAAAAATGCCTAAACTTGTTAGTTTCCTCCTCCTCCTCCCTTTTAGTCTCTGTAGGACTCCAGCCTACTGGATGATGCTTTCCACATTCAGGCAGGTCTTTCTACCTTAGTTACTCCTCCCTGGACATGCCCTTATAGGCACCCCCAGAAGCATGCTTTACTAAGCTCCTAGGAATTTCTCAATTTAAGCTGCCAATCAAGATTAACCATCAATACAACTTATCACCATGCCTCAAGAAAGCAAACAGACCAAATCCAAAACTAGTAGAAAGAATGAAATAATAAAGATCAGGCCAGAAATAAATGAAAGAGACTATTTTTATAGTTTTATTGTTTTTACAATACAGAATATCAAGAGGATAAAGAGCTGGTTCTCTGAGAAGATAATAGACAAACCTCAGCAAAGAGAAAACTCAAAATCAGAAATGAAAAAGGAAACATAACCAATATCACAGAAATCCAAAGGATCATTAAAGACTATTATGAGTAACTACATGTCCAAAAATTGGATGGTCTAGAAGAAATGGACAAATTCCTGGACATACACACCCTACTCAGATTAAATCTCTGGTCAGGTATAGTGGTACATGCCTATAATCCCAGCACTCAGGAGGCGGAAGCAGGAGGATTGCAAATTCCAGGCCAACCTGAGATACCTAGCAAGACTTTATCTCATAAATCATTCATAAATAAATAAATAAAATATATATTAAAAAATAAATAAAATATATATTAAAAAATAAATAAAATATATATTAAAAAATCTTCACAAAATAGAAAACTTGAACAAACCAGTAGCAAATAACAAGACTAGATCAGTAATAAAGTCTCTTATCAAAGAAATGCCCCAGAATAGATGGCTTGATCACTGCTGACTTGTACCAAATATTCAAAGGAGAACTAATAGTAATTCTTCTTAAATTATTTCAAAAAGCTAAAGAGAAGGGAATTCTTCCAAACTCATTCTACAAGCATTACCTGGTACAGAAATCATACAAGGACACAATTTAAAAAAAAAAAAAAAAAGGAAACTATAGGCCAATATCCTTGATGAACACGAATGCAAAAATCCTCAAAATCCTCAACATCAGACTAGCAAATCAAATCCAACAGCCTGTTAAAAGATTACTCACCACGATCAAGTGGAGTTTATCCCACGGATGGCAAGGATACTTCAACAAACACAAATTGACAAGTGAAGGACACAAAAAAATCTTATGATCATCTCAACAGTTGCAGAAAAAGCATCTGATAAAATTCAACATCCCTTCGTGAGGAAAACTCTGAGTACTGAACTGAAGAAATGCACCTCAACATAACAAAGACCAGGTACAATAAGCAACATCAGGCTAAATGGGGGATACCTTAAAGTTTTCTAAGATTTGAACAAAGCAAAAACAGCCCCTTTCACCACTTTTAATCAACATAGTCCTGGAAGTCATACAGCAATTAGGAAAGGGAAAGAAAGAGCATCCAAACTGAAAAAGAGGAAGTCAAATTGTCACTGTACATGATACGATTTTCACCAAAAAAAACTATTCAAAGCTAAGGGTAGTGAACACACCTATAATCCCAGTACTCAGAAGGCAGAGGAAGAAGGATCATGAGTTCAAGGTTAGCCTGGGCTACACAATGAGACCCTGCAAAAAAAAAAAAAAAAAGAAGAAGAAGAGGAAGAGGAAAAAGAAGGTAAGAAAAGAAAAAAGTTATAAATGTAACCAGCCAAGTTGCAGGATACAAAATGAATATACAAGCAGTAGGAGCAGTGCTATACATCAATAACAAATTACCTGAAACAGAAATCAAGAAAGCAATCCAATTTACAATATGTACGAAAAAGGCAGAAAGTTCCTAAGGATATATTTAACCAAAGAGGTGAAAGATTTCTACAATGAAAATTATAAAATATTGAGGAAAGAAACTGAAGAGGACACAAAAATATGGAAAGACAATTCATATTCATGGATTGGAAGAATCAATATTGTGAAAATGCTCATATTATACAAAGCAATCTACAGATTCAATGCAAGCCCAATGACACTCTTATAGAACTGGAAAAAACAATCCTAAAAGTTATATGGGAGAAGGACCCAGCAATCCACTCCCAAAATCAAACTGCCATTGAAAACCCTACGAATAGCAGAGAAGCACTGACAAAATGTTTCGTCTGTTGTACATAGGGTCGTTATGAGTCTGTACATAGGGTAGTTATGAGTCGGATACCGACTCAATGGCACCTAACAACAACAACAACAAAAGTTATATGGAACCACAAAAAAACAAACAAACCCGACAAATATCCAAAGTCACCTTAAGCAAAAAGAACAAAGCAAGAGGCATTATATTACTTGACTTCAAACTAAAGTACAAAGCAGCAATAATAAACAAGGTAATATACTGGCACAAAAACAGACACAAAGACCAATGGAAAAGAACAGAGAGCCTATAAGTAAACTCCTGCATCTACAATCAATTTTCAACAAAGGCGCTGAGAACACACACTGGAGAAGGTTCCTCAAAAAATGTAAAAAATTAAAAACAGACCCTATAATCCCACTTCTATGTATATATCCAAAGGAAATGAAATCAGTTTGTGGAAGAGAGCACTCCCATAATAATTTTGACACTATTCATAATAGTCAAGAAATGGAAACAAGCAAAGGATCCATGAACTAATGAATGAAGATGATGTAGTACATATACATGATGGAATACTATTTAGCTATAAAAAGGATGGAATCCCTGTCATTTGTGACAACATGAATAAAACTATAGATCATTATGTTAAGCAAAATAAGCCAGCCATAGAAATCCAAGCACTATATTATCTCACTCATATGAGCAATTTTAAGACGTTGGCTTTACAGAAGTTGAAAATTAGAATGATAATTACCAAAGATTGGGGAGAGTACAGGGAAGGAAGGGGTATCAAAAGGTTGACCAAAAGTTATAAAGGTATAGATAATAGTAAGAACTTCTGATATACTATTACAAAAAGGATGACTATCGATAATAAAGAATTGTATATTTCAAAAAAACTAAATGAAAGGATTTTGAATGTTTTCACCATAAAGAAATAATAATGTTTGAGGAGACAGATGTTTATCCTAATTTAAACATTACACATGTATAAATGTATCAAAACACCACACAGTATTGCACACAAGTATCAGTAATTTTTAAGTTTTTATGTACCAGTTAAAAATAAACTTAAGGACTAGGGTGTAGTTCAGTGGTAGGGCATGTGCCCCGCATGTTCAACACCTAGCTTGTTCAATACCATGGGTCCATACCCATTTAACTTGGGTAAATGTGAGAACCTGCCTGGCACAGACTGCAAAACCAAGGTCTGTAAAGAGGAGAAGTTTCTGTAGTGAAAGCAGCTCTGCCAGACATCTACCCTTGACTGGTCCAAACTCAGCATCAATATAAATCATAGAAAAGATGAAAATATCAGAGACTCAGACTTCAAGTGACCAGCCCCTCCACCTGGCAAACTCCAATATTAAAACTCCAATATTAAAAGGCTCCAGTAAGCAGGGTGCAGTGGCACACACCTGTAATCCTAGTAACTCAGGAGGTGGAGGCAGGAGGACCCCAAGTTCGAGACCAGAGGCAGTCTGTGTAATTTAACAAGAACTTGTATCGAAAAGTAAAAACAACGGACTGAGGGTGCAGCTCAGTGGTATAGCATTTGCAAAGCATGCAAGTGCAAGGTCCTAGGTTCAACCCCCAGTACTGAAAATACAAAACAAAACAAAACAGTACCTTTTTTTTCTTTTTCTCCTCTTTTCTTTTTATATTTTTCTTTAAAAAATTTTTAATGTAACTTTCCTATTTTTCCTTTTGCCACTTGTGTTTCTTTTTCTCTATTTACTATATTTTTAGTATTATTCCTACTAATTTTTCAAATCTCATAGGTTTTTATTTTTTATTCCTCGTCATATTTAATTTTGTTCATGGACATTTCTTTACTGTGCAATCTGATTTTTTTTATCTCTTCCTCTTTTTTCTCCTTCTTCCTAACATTCTTCTTCTTTCTTCTTTTTCCCTTATTTAACCTTACTTCTTTCTTATTCACCTTTCCCTGCCCCTTTCTGTATTTCATACAATTACTACTTTTACTTTTACCCTAAATAATTTTGAACTTCATACCGTACTCTACATTATTGTTGCCATTCTCTGCTCTATGGTCACTGGTGGTATAGTTGTTTTTGTTGTTGTTAGGTGCTGTCAAGTCAGTATCTGACTCATAGCGACCCTCTGTACAACAGGGGAAACACTATTGTCAGTGCTTCTCTGCTGTGCATAGGGTTTTCAATGGCAGATTGATTTTTAGGAGGGGGTTGCCAGGTCCTTCTCCCAAGCCTACAGCTTCTGGTGTTCCCAGGTGGTCTCCCATCCAGGTACTAACCAGGCCCGACCCTGCTTAGCTTCCGAGATCTGACAAGATCGGATGCCACAGGGCTATGGCTGCAGGCCCGGTGGTATAGTAGTTGGCTTAAACTGACTTTAAACGTATTTCTATATCTGGTTTGGTTTCATATTGTATTTGTTATAGTAGTCTGCTTTCTACTCTCTGAGGAATACTGACAAGCCCTGAAGAGAAAGCTGCTCACTAAGAAGCTCCCCAAATAAAACTGGAAGAGATACTCACCCCAACAGATGTGCAAATCACAAAACAGAAACATAAGAAACATGAAAAAGCAAGGCAACATGTCTCTTCCACAAGACTACTAATCTCAAATATTGAATCCAAAGATACTGAAATGGTTGAAATACTGGACAAATAATTCAAAAATATACTTTTAAAAATGACCAATGACTTCAGAGAAGATATAAAGAAGCAGAAGAATGAAGTAAGGAAATTAATTCAGGACACTGACAAGAAAGTCACCAGCGTAAAAGAGAAAGTCAGCAATATATAGATGAGAAATTCAGCAAAGAAAGAATTTTTTTGGGGGAAAAACCAAATGTTGGAAGTGAAAAAAAATTAAAAATGCAGTGGAAAGCATCACCAATAGACTACATTAAGCAGGGGAAAGAGTATCAGGGATGGAAGTTGGCGAACTACACTCAGATAACAAAAGGAAAAAAATATACAAAGGAACATGACCAAAACTTCCAAGAACTCTGGAACATGATCAAGAAACCAAATCTAAGAATCTAGAAAGTAGAAAAACAGGCTGAGATCAAAACTAAAAGCATAAAAGCATATTCAATGAAATTATAGCAGAAAATTTCCCAACTCTAGGGAAATAAATGGACTTCCAACCACAAGAGGCATTTGGAATCCAAAACAGGCCAGGTATGGTGGCTCACACTTGTAATCCCAGTTGACTCAGGATCCAGAGGTAGGAGGACTCCAAGTTCAAGGCCAGAGGCAGCCTACATAACTTAGTGAGATCCTGACTCAAAATAAAAAATAAAAAATGGGCTGGAGGTGCAGCTCAGTGATAAGAGCACTTGCAAAGTACATGTGAGCCCCTAAGTTCAACCCTCAAGTACCACCAAAACATAAAAATTAAATTAAAATAATAATTTTTTAAAAAACCAATTCACAAAGGCAAACCCATCAAAGTAATATCAGATCTCTTAGTACAAGCCCTAAAATCCAGAAAAGTATGGAATTATGTATCTCAAGCCCTGAAAACAAATTATTACCAACAAAGGTTATTATATCCAGCAAAGTTTCATTTTAAATCAATGAAGACCTTCCAAGATAAGCACAAACTAAAGTGATTCATAACCACCAAGTCAGCATTGCAGAAGATACTTACAAGAATCCTACCCTCACAGGAGGAAGAAAGATGGTCTCAATCATGAGAGTGTAGGAAAGAAAAAATTGCAGGAGAGGAACAGATGAACAAATGAGAACTAGAAGGGCATCAATCATGTGGAACTCAATCACCCAGAAAACCCCTAATATGAATAGTGAAGGAAGAACAAACAAACAATACATAAACCAACTAGGACAACAATACAAGAACCAGCAAATCCCTCAATAATAACCCAAAATATAAACAGTCTTAACTCTCCAATTAAAAGATGAAGACTAGTTGACTGGATTAAAAAACAAAATGCAAGCCAGCCGGCTCGGGAGGCAGAGGCAGGAGGATCTCAAGTTTGAGACCAAAGGCAATCTATGTAACTTAGCGAGACCCTGTCTCAAAAAGTAAAAAGGGCTGGGGGAGCAGCTCAGTGGTCCAGCACTTGCAGAGCATGCAAGTGCAAGGCCCTGGGTTCAACCCACAGTACTGGGGGAAAAAAAATAACAAGATGCAATAGTTTGGTGTCTGCAAGAAACATGTCACTGGCAACGGTGCACACAGACTGAAAGTAAAAGGATGACAATCAATATACTAAACAAGTGGAAATCAAACCAAAAGAAAGCAGAAGACGACATCTTTATGTTATACAAAGTAGACTTCAAGTCAAAACTAGCTGGAAAAGATGAAGAAGATCACTGTGCCTTAATAAAGGGAATAATCCATCAAGAAGACATGATTATAAATACATATACACTGAACACTGGTGCACTCAATTTCATAAAACAAACACTACTGGACATAAAGGAAGAGATAATTTCAGGTATAATAATAGTGGATGACTTCAATCTCATCAATAAGCAGAACATCCAGAACAAAAAAAGAACAAAACAAAAAAAAAAATTCAATGAAGAAACTTCAGAGTTAAAATTTGTACCATACATCAAACGGACTTAATAGAAATCTACAAAATATTCCATCCAACAGCAGTGAAATACATTGTTCTCACAAGTCTATGGAACTTTCTCTAAAGCAGATTACCCTTTAAATCGTAAAACAAATCTTAACAAATATTTTTAAATGGATTTCATACATTTTATCAGATCTTAACAGTATAAAACTAGAAATCAACAGAAAGAGATACTAAATATATACAAGGAAATTGAACAATATCCTTTTAAATGATCAATGGATCACTGAAGAAATCAGAAAGCAAATTTAAAAATTTCCTAGTATAAAAATGAAAACATAATATCAAAACTTTTAGAGTACAGCAAAAGATGTTTGGTAGCTATTAGCACTTACATTTAAGAAAGAAAAAACAAAAACAAAAAACCAGATATCCCAAATAAATAATAACACAACTCAAGATCTAAAAACACAAGAACAAGCCAAACCCAAAATCAGTAGACAGAAGTAATAAAGATCAGGGCAGAAATTTACAAAACAGATGCTAAAAGAACAATACAAAAGAATCAATGAAACAAAAAGTTGCTTCTAAATAGGAGCTACAAACCCTTAGCCAAACCAAAAGAAACAGAGAGAAGATCCAAATTAATATTATTAGAGATAAAATGGGAACATTAAAACAAATACCAATGAAATCTAGAGGATCATTAGAGAATAATTTGAGAACTTATTCCAAAAAACTGAAAAATCTAGATGAACAGATAAATTCCTAGACACAAGTGACCTACCAAAATTAAATCAAGAGGATATAAACAACTTAAACAGTTCCATAACAAGCAATGGGATTGAAGCAGTAATAAAGAATTTCCCAACAAAGAAAACCACAGGAGCAGATGACCTTTAAAAAAGAATTAACACCAATGCTCCTCAAAGTATTCCATAAAAGAGTAAGGGAAGAAACACTAACTACCAAACTCATTCTATAAAGTCATTATCACCCTAATACCAAAACCAGATAAGGACACAACAAAAAAATAAAACTTTAGACCAATTTCCCTGATGAACATGAATGCAAAAATTCTCAACCAAATGCTTACAAACTGACTTCAACAACACATTAAAAAAGATCATACACTATGATTCATTCCAGTGAATCAGTTGATTTCATTCCAGTGATGCAAGGATGGTTTAACACAGGGTCAATAAATACAATGTTGTTGTTGTTGCTCAGTACAGCACACATAAACAGACTCAGAAATCACATCATCTCAATAGATACAGAAAGGGCCTTTGACAAAGTTCAACAACCTTTTTAATAAACTCCCTAAAGAAACTAGGCATATAGAGGGAACATACTTCAACATAATAAAGGCTGTATAAAACAAACCCACAGCCAATATCATACAAAATAGGGGAAAACTAAAAGCATTTCCTCTAAAACCAGAAACAAGACAAGAGGTTCCACTCTTTCCACTCTTACTCAGTCAAGTGACTGAATCGCTAGCCAGAGCAGTAAAGCAAGAGACTGAAAATAAAAGGATCCAAATAGAATAAGAAGCCAATTATCTCTATTTGCTGATGATATTATTCTATATTTAAAAGACCACAAGGATTCCACCAGAAAACTCTTTAAGAGCTGATAAACACTCAGCAAAGTAGCAGGATACAAAGTCAACATACTAAAATCTATCTTTTCTATATACCAATAGCAAACATGCTGAAAAAGAAATCAGGGAAACAATATCATTCATAATACCGTCAAAAAGAATAAAATACCTAGAAATAAACCTAACCAAGGAGCTGAAAGACCTCTTCATTGAAAACTTTTAAACTGAAGAAAGAAATTGAAGAAAACACTAGAAGATGGAAAGACCTCCCCATCCTCATGGAATGGCAGAATTAATATTGTGAAAATGGCCACGTTACGAAAAGTGATCTACAAATTCAATGCAATCACCATCAAAATTCCAATGACATTCTTCACAACAATAGAAGAAAAAAATCCTAAACTAGTATGGAACCAGGAAAGACCCCAGATAGTCAAAGCAATTCTGAACAGAAAGAACAATGCCTGATTTCAAATTACAATACAGAATCATAATAATAAGAATAGCATGGAACTGGCATGAAAAGAGGCACATAGAAACGTGGAATAGAAAAAAGGACCCAGTAATAAAACTACACAGTGACAGCCACCTGATTTTTGATAAAGGTGTCAAAAATATATATTGGAAAAAAGCCACCTTCTTCAATAAATGATGCTGGGAAAATTGGATATCCCCACATAGCAAATGAAACTAGATCTCTATCGCTCATCCTGCACAAAAATCAATTCAAAATGGATCAAAGACCTTCACTAAAGTCCTGGAACTTTGAAACTGCTAGAGGAAAACATGGGAGAAGGGCCTGGCAATCCACTCCCAAGGCAATCCCAAAGCACTGAGCCATTGAAAACCCTATGAGGGTCGCTATGAGTCAGATACCGACTCGACGGCACCTAACAACAACAACAACAGAGGAAAACATAGGGGAAACACTTGGAATCATAAGCATAGGCAAAGAAGCTCTGAAAATGACCCCAACAGCTCAGAGAACAATAGGAAGAAGTGACTGATGGGATTGCATGAAATTAAAATTAAAACTTATTTGCAGCAAAGGAAACAAGAGTGAAGAGACCATCTACAGAGGATTAATATCTAGAATGTGTACAGAATTCAAAACATTGAATACCAAAAAACAAATCATCCACTCAAAAAAATAGGCAAATGAATTGAACTGTCCTCAAAAGAAGAAATATGAATGGCCAATAAACATATTGAAAAAATGTTTATCATACTTAGCCATAAGGGAAATGCAAATCGAAACTACACTGAAATTCCATCTTACCCTAGTCAGAATGGATATCATCAAGAAAACAAACAACAACAAATGCTGGTGAGAATTCAGGCAGAAAAGAACCCTTTTACACTGCTGATGGGAATGTAACCTACTGCAGACACTATAGAAATCAGTCTGGAGGTTCCTCAAGAAACTAAAAATAAAATTAAATAAATAAATAAATAAATAAATAAATGAAAGAAACTAAAAATAGAAAACTACCATATGATCCAGCTATAACACTCCTGGGTATACACCCAAAGGAACGTAAGTTCACATACCACAGATATCTGCATATCCGTGTTTAAACTGAAGTACTATTCACAATAGCCAAGATAGGGAATCAACCTACATTTCTATCAACAGATAAATGGATAATGTGTTATGTGTACATATATATATGAGTGTGTGTGTGTGTGTATACACACACACACACTCATATATACATGTATATACATACATATACATATATACACATACATACATATATATACATATATGTATGTGTATATATATAGCTGCTGTTGTTGTTCGGTGCCATAGAGTCAATACCTGCCTCATAGCGACCCTATATACAACAGGCGAAACACTATTGTTAGTGCTTCTCTGCTATTCATAGGGTTTTCAATGGCTGATTGTTTTTTGAGAGTGGGTTGCTGGGTCCTTCTCCCAAAACAACAACAACATATGTATTTTTTGCTGTTAGGTGTGTATATGTTTTACTAAGCCATGAAGAAGAATAAAATTATATCATTTTCAAGAATATCATCATCTTAAGAGAAATAAGCCAGAGCTGGGTATGTGGTGCACATTTATGATCCCAGTAACGAGGGAGGTGGAGAAAGGAGGATCACAAGTTCGAGATTAGAGGCAGCCTGTGTAACTTAGAAAGACCTAAACTCAAAACAAAAAATAGGCTGGGCGATGCAACCCAGTGGTAGAACACTTGAAAAATATGTGTGAGGCCCTGGGTTCAATCCCCAAGTACTTGCCCCGCCCCCCAAAAAAAACCCAGAGAGCAAGTAAGAGAAATTAGCTAGACTCAGACAAATACTGCATGTTTGCTCTTGTATGTGGACTCTAGATTTAAATTTTATACATACATACATACACACACACACACACACACACACACACACACACATACACCAGGGTGCCAAAAAACTGTACACACGGTTTTAAGCCATGTTATCTATGTATTATTACCTTTTGAAGTTGAACTGAATTACGATGGCAATATGCTGTATGGCCTCTTGTAACTGCAGATGTCGAACATGACTTGTATTCATCTTTTGTTATCATTACATATTGAGTATTACAATTTTAATACAGTTAATATGTATACATTTTTTGGCACCGTGTATGTGTACACGTCATGAAAGTAGAAGAGGGACTATTAGGGAGCAGAAAGGAGAGGGGCAATTAAAAAAGATAACGGGAGAAGAAAGATAAATGTTTTCTCTCAACCAGAATCTAGATTTAAAAAGTAAACATGTGTGATTATACACACACACATATGTTGTTGTTGTTTATATATATATATATATAAATGTGTGTGTGTATATATATATAATGAAACATGCAAACAGAAGGGGACTGTTAGTGGGGAGGAAGGGGACCAGGAGGAAGTGGTAGGGGAGACATGAAAGGGCAATGGGGGGGTGAATATGAGCAATGTACAATGAATGACATGCAGGTATGGACATTCATAATGAAAATCATTAATTTGTAAACTAATTAAAAAATAACTCATTAAAAATAAAACCTAATCAAGTTTTGTTGGTCATAAAATACTGAAAATACAGAGAATACTTAAATTATGAAAAAGTCAGTGTTAAATAAGAAAATGTCAATTTTTTGAAAATGTACACTGAAGAATAATTGGTGCCTGCTTTAAAATACCTCAGAAAAATAAGAAGGAATATATGAAGTACATGTGGCAAAAATCTTATAACTGTTGAGAATAAGGTTCACTGTATGGTTATATTTTTATGCATGCTTCAAAATAATTTTTAGAATGCTCACATCCACATCTGGTCTTTTTAGCAAATCTTCTACTTTAGCAACATCTCCATTGGCAGCAGCTTTAACTAGTTCTTCATTGAGATCACCTGATTCTTGAGTTTCAAATAATTTCTTCAGGAGTTGTGAGAGTCTTTCTGCAAAGCATCAAATAAAGCTGCTAATATAGAAGGGTCAAAAACCTTAAGTTCTAAGAGACGAGTAGTACTTATATTCCCATAATCTTTTCTCATTTTATTATTTCTATCATTAATGTTCAGTCTACATTCATTCCACTCTGGTGTCCAATCTTGTCAGATCTCAGAAGCTAAGTAAGGTTGGGTCTGGTTGGTACTTGGATGGCAGACCACCTGGGAATACGAGGTGCTGTAGGCTTGGGAGAAGGACCTGGCAGCCTATTCCTGAAACAATCAGCCACTGAAAACCCTGTGAGTAGCAGAGAAGCACTGACAATAGTGCCAAGCATGGCACAGTGTCAGGTAGTGTTTCATCTGTTGTACATAGAGTTACTATGAGTAGGACCAAACTCAATGGCAACTAACAACATGATTAATGTTATTTTTGTACTGTGCTAGAGACAACTACACACACAAGTTATAATCACCACTGTATCAAGTTGCATTAAATCCAATCCTATAAGTATTTTAAGTTTTCTCTAATTCGTATATTTCAAGTTATAATTGCAGAAAAAGTACAGTTACATTGTTATCATTACATATTGAGTATTACAATTTTAATACAGTTAATATGTATACATTTTTTGGCACCGTGTATGTGTACACGTCATGAAAGTAGAAGAGGGACTATTAGGGAGCAGAAAGGAGAGGGGCAATTAAAAAAGATAACGGGAGAAGAAAGATAAATGTTTTCTCTCAGCCAGAATCTAGATTTAAAAAGTAAACATGTGTGATTATACACACACACATATGTTGTTGTTGTTTATATATATATATATATAAATGTGTGTGTGTATATACACATTTTTGTGAAAAATGAAAAATTCAAGATTTAGAAGTCATACCAAAGATATTATGAATGAGCACAGTCAGATGGGAGTACCACAATGATACAAACTTCCTTTTAGGTTTTAAGCAAACAGCAATGAATCTCAAAGATCAATACCATTGACCTTAGAATAATTCAACAGATCAATGGTTATGATTCAAATATAATGTAATCTCTGTAGTATCTGGGGATACATTTTAGAAGCAAATCAGTTTTCAGCTGAAAATGGATGTCTAAATAGTAATAATATACTCTATTAAGTGCCAATTGACTGTTTATGACAAAACAGGAACAATCCAGGGCTGAATATATACAATCGTTTCAGAAGTCTACCCCCCCCAAAAAAAAATAGTATCAATCAATATAGAAGGTACCAAGTCCTACTGTTTAATTCTTGGGAGTAGTTATTGGAAAACAGAGAAATCACAAACTACAGCAACGGACAAATCACAAAGTGGGCCAAGTCCACATTATCTGAGAGTGAGATACTATCTTTCACTCTTTTATTTTGTATGTGGTCAACCTATCATGATATACTCAACCTATACTAAGGTAAAAATAAACATTACTTGATTTCAACTTTAAGCACATTAGCAAATTACAGTAGGAAAGAAAAGACAAAAGCAGAGAAAGTATAAAGCAGTATAAAAATTGGGTAAACGTTTTCTTTTCAATCTTTCCCTTATAGTTAGCATCTATCTTCCTTACTGGATGGCAATATACTCAGTAACATGTAATATACTATAGGATGAATTACCTTATGAATGTAAAGTTGAAATATAAAAAGGAAAGACTTTGTGAACAAGTCTATCTCAGTAACCAGCAAGTTCACATTATTACATGGTTTTCGACTTATGGCATGTATAATAATTCTTATTAAAGGGTAAGAGAAAAAATGGTTCATATGCAAAAAATATAGGAAGAAAGGTAACTGCTAGCAATAATACTGGAAATAAAACACAGCAGACTAAGATTTTTTGGCAGAAAATAAAACTTCTGACTAAAAAATGGAGTATTAAATTTCAGGTATCTCAGATTTGATGTAGAGAACCTCCATATATACTCAAGAAAAAGCACATATTTATGTAACTTTTCTGGGGAGTTCTCAGCCAGAATTAAAGTTGTTCACTGCACTTAGGAAGGAAAGGAAAGAGGGGGGAGAGGGAAGGGAGAGAGGAAGGGAAGAAAGAAAACAACAACAAAAAAATCCTGTGGTGCAAGTTTACGAGGTAGTCAACATTAATTTAAGGCTATGTAATCTGGAAGAAAGCCAAATACACATACATAATTATCCATATATGAAAATTAGGGAATTAGCGAAGAGTCTGATATAAACCATATTATGCTTTAAAAAAAAATACAAAACATACCACCAGATGCATTGCTAATGGCTGATCCTGCAGATGCCACCTTGGAAACTGCTGCTGGATTATATGTCCATGATGTTCCACAAACTTCCACTTTTAAATCACTGTCTGAATAAATTTGTTGTACTCGGCCAACTTTGCCTAAAGTCTTAAAAAACAATTAGAATCATATTTCCAAGTTTAAAGTAAATAATCATAAAATTAATCACCACTTCTTATATTCCAAAATATTATTTTACTTGTCCTATTTTTATTCTTTTTTCAAGTGATGCTGTGATTTTTTTAATTTCTTTTTTGTTGTTTTCCCTTTATTGGTAAAGCCCTAATTTTAAAACTTGTTAAAGATAGCCATATTCAACTGGTTACAAATGTAAAGAGTATCTTTTTAAAATATTTTAATAAATACTGCTGTGTTTCCACAGGAATATAAAAAATAAATCATGATAAAGTTTATCTTACTCATAAAAGCTCATAAAAATTTCTTTTGATATTCAGCTCTTTTTTAACCCATAAGATACAGGTTGAGAACTAACAACTCAAGTAGTACAGAATTCATCATTAATATAGCCTAAAAAAGAAATCTGATTTTTTTAAAATACTACTTAATCCCAAAAGAGTTCAAGCTTACATCTATGTTTAATTTAAAAAAAAAAAAAAAAAATCACCCTAGATTCCAAAACAAATGAATATAGAAATAACACACAGATTAAACATATGGAATAAGGTGGTCAGTCAGATGCACACCACAACCAGCAGCAACAGTCATTCCAGGTGGCAGACAGTGTTCTAAGAGCTTTGTATATATTGACTCACCTAATACATATTATCCCGAAACAAACACTCTTATTAGGCACATTTCAAACTCAAGTACAAACCCCATTCTATTAAGCATAACAGAATAGCAAATCACAAAACTGGAAAATTGGTGAGGAAAGTGATAAGACTTGATTATCTCTTAACACGGAAAAAGAAAGTGTCCTTGAATGTTTTCTCTTTGATTTTTTCCAAATTCTAAAAGTATTATCTTGATTTCTTGATTTCGTATAATCTGTTAGTTCCTTCTCTTTCTCACACACACACATATGCACCCACATATATACATACTTTAATAAATACTACATAAAAATATTTAATATTTTTGTTTTTCTTCTCTTTAATATTATGGGAAATGACAAACAAAAGTAGATAAATAACGTCAACCAGTTAAAAACAATTATCAACTCATAGCTAATCTTATTTCCTCTATTCCCCACCCATTCACCTGTATTATTTCAATATTTACCTACAACAGTAATAAATCTTTTTAACATGTCTACAATACTATTTATCTACTCATCCAAAGTTATCAATAATTGTATATCATGAAATATAAAATATCGGTGTTCAAATTTCCAACTGTCTCATAAATGATCCATACGTATTTTTTCTTTGCAAATTATCTGTTAAAAAAACAGGATTATTTGATCTATAAATTCTGCTAATTAGTGTAGTTGAATAGATTCATCTGTCCTTTCTGTTCTTGGTCAGTGAAAACCTCTTCAAGTCGGCTGGTAGTCCTTTTAACACAGCCCTAGAAATTTTTGACAACTTCCTTGCTATCTGATATAAGGCTCATCTTCACTTGCTGCCAAATAATTCAGCATTTCTCCAAAGAGCCTTGATTCTGTACTAAGGGTAAGGGTGGTTCAAGACATATAATCTGGGCACTGAGGTTGTTAACTATTATTAGAATGCTCACTGTTTCTAGGCCTTTTCATGGACATGAGTGGAAAACAGGAGTTTTTGCTTTGTTATGTTTCAAAAGATAAAATAAACCAGGTGCCATGGTGCACACTTGTAAACTCAAGAGATCTGGGAGGCTGAAGCAGGAAGACTGAGTTCAAGGCCAGAGGGAGCCTCCACAACTTAGCAAGACCCTGTCTCAAGATAAAAAAAAAATTTTAAAAAGCTCAGGTTGTAGCTCAATGGCAGTACTTGCCTATTAGCATGCACAAGGCCCTGGGTTTAACCCCCAAGTGCTACAAAAAATATTTAATAAACAAAAATAAAATAAATACAAGTTCAAACACATCCAATTCCAATTAAGGAGTATTCAGTTTTTATTTTGACTCTTTTTTTAGTGTCTGTAGCTCCTTTTCCACTCTGATAATTCTGCTTCTCAAAGTCATTGAGGATAACAATTAGAATTACCACATTAGTACTCACTTGCTTTCTTGCCAATATACAAGAATCTCAGAATAATAGTATCAATACTACCACATACAATAAGATTTCTTTTTATATACAACTTTATACAGGAGTGGCGGCACACACCTGTAATTCCAGCAATTCAGGTGGTAGAGGTGATGGGTTCACTGGTGTGAGGCCAAGGCAGCCTGCTTAACAGAGAGACTCTGTCTCAAAAACAAAGTAAAAAATGGGCTGGGGGTGCAGTTTAGCGGTAGAGTGCTTGCAAAAGCCTCTACCTATGCCTGAGGCCATAGGTTCAACCCCCACTACAGCAAAAAAAAAAAAAAAGGAGGAAGAAAGGAAGGCAAGCAGGCAGGCAGGCCGGAAAACTTTATACATACATTTGGGAGGAGGAGGCAGTACTGAGGTTGTAAATCTAGAGCTTTGTGCATGCTAGGTAAGTACTCTACCACTAAGGTACACCCCTACCCCTTTTCTAAATTTTTTTCTTTGAGACAGGGTCTTGCTAAGTTGCACAGGCTGCCTCTGGCCTTAGCACTACTACAAGGATGTGGTGATATGGTATTCTTATTTTAAAGGTAAGGAAATAACAGCTAAGATTCTGAACTGCAATTTTGCGCCTGTATCTGTCTTACTTCAAAGCCCAAGTTCATATATGTGTGTGTACGCATACAAAACAAGACCCAAAAAGAAAAGAAATTTATTTTAAAAACCATACATTTCTTTTTACATGTTCAAATTTCAGTTGCCTTCAAAGTACCCTCCCTTTGATGCAATACACCTATCAAGACATTTTTCAGCTTTTGAAACTTATCAATTTTGATGCTTTTAGTGCTTTTGCTATTTTTGTTTCACCTCTTCCACATAGGCAAGAGTTTCCCTTTAAAAACTTCTTTCATCCGGGGAAACAAAAAGAAATTGTATAGGATAAGATCAGGTGAATAGAAGAGGGTGGGTCACAAGGGTCATGTCATTTCTAGTTAAAAACTGCTGAACACTCAGCGTGATATAGGTAGGTACATTGTCATAATATAAGAACCAGTCACCTGTTTGCCCTAACTCAGGAAGTTTCTTCCACAAATTGTGACTCAAGTTTTAACATCTCCAGACAGTAAAAACTTTGGTTGTCCATTTGACTCAGAGGAACAAATTCCTCTCACATTAAAGAAACAGATGAACTGATCATCAGTTTTCATATCTGCTTCCTTTTTGGGGAGGGGGGACCTTCATATGTAAGTATGTGTTGTTGTTGTTAGGTGCCTTTGAGTTGTATCCAACTCATAGTAACCTGTATGCATATGTAGCAACTACAAACTATAAAATGTCTTTGAAGGAAAGCTCTGTGATGATAGAGAATTTGGGGGGTGGGGGGTTGTTTTGGCTTTTTTTTTTTTTTCCTGCAGTACCGGGGAACTGAACTTCATGTGTATTTTGCAAGCACTCTGCCACTGAGTTGCATCCCCAGCTGCTTATTTTACTTTTTATCTTGACACAGGGTCTTGCCAAGTTACACAGGCTGTCTCTGGCCTTGAATTTGTGATCCTCATGCCTCAGCCTCCCAAGTCACTGGGATTATAGGCATGCACCACGTTGCCGGGCAACAAGAGATTTGTATTACTCTTTTGTTTCACTACTGTATCCCTCAAGCCCAAGAGGTACATCCTACATGCTAAAATATCTGAAGAAGGCAGACAGGAAGGGTATGGGCTGATGATGGAGGGATAAGACAACAAGAAGGGCAGGGAGGAGAGACTGGACAGAAGGGAGAAGGCTAGTTAGGACAAGAACTGAGGTTGAATACAAAGAGAAGGCGGTGCTTCCAAGAAGGAAGGATTGGATCACACAGGGTTGGGGTAATGGGATCCTAAGAGGGACGGGGGAGGAAGTATACAGGACAGGATGGGAATAATGAATGAAGGACAGGAGCTGGAACAGGATGAAGCCAGAGAGGAAGGGGGGCAAAATGGAAGACTGAACAGGAAGACAGGGGAAAGTGAAAGGGGATGAAAGGGGACTGGATACAGGACAAGGAGGTAGCTAGCCAGATGAAATAAGGAAATATTAGGAAGGGACAGAAAGACAGAGTAAGGGATAGATAGAGAAAGAGAAGAGTAGAGGAAGTGAGGGCAGAACAAACAAACATGTTTATTATTGCTGAACATTTGATGAAAAACCACCCTCAGAAGATACACATTTTGAGCTGTTCTTACACACTCTCAAATTTTAGACAAAGAGAACCCTGAAACAGGAAACATGCAATGATTAACCCAGCACTCCTAAAGACTGTATAAGTACATTCCTGTCTCATTCTGTTGCTGAGTATCAGGTAAGCCTCTGCTACCTGACACATCACATTCTCCACTAATGGTGCTATCAAAAATATTAGCATGGCCCTTTCTGGACCTTCCCAGACTAGTATGACTGGAATAAATTAGAAAACAAAAGGCATGAGTATGCCTAGCTGCCAAGGCAGAGTATAATTCAAGGAATTTATGCCAATTAATTTACTTTAAAAAACTATGTAAGCATGGTAAAATTTCTAGCTCAAAATCATCTTATATATACTTACTGGAAGCATTGCTTCAGCCCATTCACCATGTCCTCTTTGTAGAAGTTTAATTCTTTCCAGATCATAACAAACTTGCACAAGATCGCCCACTTGAAACTGTGAAGTGCCTCCTTCTGCACCCTGAGCAGCATCCCCACTTCGGACAATGTTTGCTTTAGTGAGCACAGCAGGATTAAAGGTCCACCTACAAAAGCAAAGCCAAAACTCAAAACAAGTAAATTTCCTTAATTTTAGTATACTCTTAAACACTGCAGGAAGAAAAATCTCCTAACACATCAAAAAAGTAAAGCAATTTTTTGCAATTACATCCTGAATGATTTGTATTTCTTTTTTATAATGTTTTATTTCAATTTCATAATTTTATCATACAAATTTGGAGAGTCATCTGTGATGTTATCTCCCTAATACAGTATTAACATTTTAATACTTTGGTCTAGATTTTTTTTTCCTGTGTGTTTCTTAAAACTGTTATAAAAGTAACATGCCATCAATGTTAAACACTCAAAACGTTCCAGAAATATATAAAGTGAAGGTAAAAGTTCTATATCGTATAAGCACACAGCTGGCTCACTATTACTACCCAACTAGAAACCATTATTAGTACTCTATTATGTATCCTTACATATTTTCTATCCATGTGCTGAGTGATATTTGAATTGTGTTTTACATTTACAATTCTGTTTATTTCCATATGTTTTATATTGCAAACAAGACCTCCAATTCTTAACTATCAGAGTCATTCTAATTTCCTTCCTTGATATAGCCTACAATAGTAACTTCACTCCCATTCTCCTTAATATATTTACTTAATTGATTAACCCTCTCCACCCCACACTCTGCACAGGCTTTCTCCCAGGTATATTGCCCTCTTTGTCCTGCTTCCACTCCCATGCCTACACACTTATCAGACTGCTCTCCTGAAAGGAAGCCCTACTTATCCCTTTCAGGTTTGATGCCCTCCTCCTGGGTTCTGACTAACACTCTGAATCAGGCATCCTTCCTGTGCAAACGTTCTTCTCACTCCACTAAGGTTTTCAGTTTTCTCAGGCTCCAAGAACTTGAATTGGACTGGCTCTCCTTGTGACTCTTGATGCTGCTGTGAATATTCTCCTCCTTCCACTCAGGCTCTAGGACCCCACATGTGGCCTTTTTCCTGGAAGTATGCCCTCCTCATCCTGCTCTGGTTTTGACATTCTGAGGTGCAGGCTCTGCTCCATAAACCTCTCCAATAAGCGCACACTTAAGTTACTCTTACCAGGTTCTGAAGTCCCACTTTAGGCTATTGAGCTGAGTGATACTTGTGAGCTAGAGAGCTAGCTTCTTCTCCATAAATGGAATCATTACACATACACATGTACAAACATAATTCTGTGACTTTTTCTCAGATAATATAAGAAGATTTTTCAATCTCAGATATAAAACTATTTAATTCAATTTACCAGCTACAGGGTATCCCATCCCATGGAACAAATATATACTTAAGCCATTCTCCTACTATGACTTAAAATACTTCCAAATTGTCATTATAACATGCAATACTATACAGAATATCCCTGTACATACATCTTTGTACACACGGAGTATTTCTCTAGGCATGCTTAAAAGAATTGATCAATTACATTCATTCACAATTATGTTAGAGTCAAACTGCTAGATAAAGAGTGCAATATTTCCTGTTATCATTGACAAACTCACAGATAAAAATATCTAGTTTTAATTTGCCATGCATAGGTATTTTCCATAATTGTAATCACTGTTATCAAAACAAATGTGGACTCTGTCTTATTAACTACATGTAAGCATTTTTACATGCTATCATCTTCATCACTACCATTTTAATGACCACTTAATATTCCATCAAACAAATATGCCACAATACATTAACACTACATCTCCTCTAAAACCATACTGAACTGCCAAGGAAAAAGGCTCTCTTGTCAAATAAGTTTCTATAGTATTGGCATCTT
>VMDO01000869.1:183190-248871 GCA_007922755.1 Pedetes capensis
AAAAAAAAAAAAAAAAAAAAAAAAAAAAAAAAAAAAAAAAAAAAAAAAAAAAAAAAAAAGGAAAGGAAAGAGAGAGAATCTGAGTGGTCATATAATATAAAAATCTGTTCCTAGAACTATGCAAGTTTCTTTTCTAAAACCCCAAAGAGAAAGTGTCTTTGAATAGTTAAGAGTATCAGACACACAATATTTTATGTCTTATTCATCACAGTGTCCTTTACCTCCAATATTATACTCCAAAATTTACCAGACTCACTGTAGTGCCTGAACACAGTGGCACTGATATAATTCACTCCCTCTGCCTAGAGTACTTCCTCGTCTGGTAGTATCTAGTCCATCTTCTAAACTTACTGCAAGCATAATTTTCTCTTGAAGTTTTCTCTGTTTATTAGGAATCGCCACTCAAGTTCCACTCAAGATACCCTGAATACTTACCCATCAATTACTTATAACATTTTATTGCAGTTATTTTCAGTTTTGGCCATCCAAACTAAAAGTGAAACCCCTTCAAAGCAGGAAACACTGTCCTAACTGCCTCTGTAATCCTATTGATCATAGGGCCTAATACAGAATAAATACCACACAGATTTTTGCTGAGTAAAGAACAAAAAACAGATTAGCTTCTAGAACTCAAATGTCGTATCACTGTTAACATTCCACTGCCCTAGAAAGAATTTTGAATAAGAAAGAATTCTGTAAGTAATATTAATTTGCATTAACATTTCCAAATAACAAAATATTTACCACAAAATGTCATTAAGGTTTTTCTAAAAAAAATAATTTTTGACATGTAATTCATATCCATACAATTCACCCATGTAAAGTAATTCAGTAGTTTTTAGCTATTAAAATAATTGTGCAATCATCACCACTATCCAGTTTCATTTTTACCACTTCATAAAGATACCCCCCACTATTAGCAATTGCTCTGTGATTACCCTTCTCCCCAGGCCCCTAGTTAACCAATAATATACTTTCTGTTTCTATGGATCTGCTTATTGTGGACATTTTAAAGAAATAAAATCGTACGTATGTGACTTTTCCCGTCTGGCTCCTTTCCTTCAGCACAATGTTTTTAAGAGTCATCTATGCTACAATGTGTGTCAGTACTCGATCTCATTTTATAGACAAATTCCACTGTATGAACACATCACATTTTGTTCACCCATTCATTAGCAGATAAGTACATAAGTTGCTTCTACCTTTTGACTCTTACGAATTATACATCTACAAACATTTACGTACAGGTTTTTGTGTGTAAATGTTTTCAATTCTCCTGGGTATGTATACCTGAGACTAGAACTGCTGGCTGGGTCATATAGTAGTTCTATGTTGAACACTTTGAAGAACTACTTCTGGACTCTATTCCATAGAGCTTTATGTCTAAACTTATGTCACTCATACACTGTCTTGCGTATTACAGTTTTATGGCTAAGCTTTGAAATTGGGAAATTTGAGGTCTCCAACTTTGGTCTTGTTTCTCAAGATTCTTTTGTTATTCTGGGTTCCTTAAATTTACATATGAATTTAAAAATCTACCTATCAATTTCTACACAAAAGGCACTAGGATTTTAATAAACATCTATACATTACATTGAGAAATACTGCTATCTGTTATGGGTTGAATTATACCCTTCCCAAAGTATATGTTGAAATCCTAATCCCAGTATCTATCATTGTGATATTATTTGTAAATAGTCCCTTTTATTTTATTTTTTTTGGTACTGGGGGTTGAACCAGGGCCTCGCACTTGCATGCTCTGCAAGTGCTGGACTACTGAGCTGCACCCCCAGCCCACTTTTTTTTTACTTTTTGAGACAGGGTCTCGTTAAGTTACGAAGACTGCCTCTGGTTTCGAACTTGCAATCCTCCTGCCTCCGCCTCCCAAACCGCTGGGATTACAGGCATGTGCCACCTCGCCCAGCTGTAAATAGTCTTTGTAATCAAATTAAGATGGGCTCATTTTGGATTGAGGTAGGCTTTAAATTCAATGAGTGTCTTTATAAGAAAGTCATGTACAGACCACCACCAGGACAAGCAGAGTAACAAGGGAAAAAGGTCATAAGAAAATAGTGGCAAAAAACAAAGTGACAAATCTAAAAGTCAAGGAACACCAACAATTGTCAGCAACACCAATAATTGCCACCAAAAGCTGTATTTTATTTCAAATCAAGGTCCTGCTAAGTTATGCAGACTACCTCTGGCCTAGAACTTGCAAGTCTCCTGCCTCAGTCTCCCAAGTTGCTAGGATTACAGGAGTATGCCACCACATCCAGCTTTTATGATGCTATTTTAAATGGAACTGTTTTCTTAATTTCATTTTCAAATTACCTATTGCTAGTTTATAGAAAAACAAATGATTTTTCAATATTGATCTTATTGTCTATAATCTTGCTGCACTCATTTATTAGTTCCAACAATTTTTCTTCGTATTTGTCATTGTTTTGTGTAGCTTCCTTTGATTGTTCTAAACACAAGATCATATGACCTATAATAAGAGTTTTACATTTTCTTTTCTGGTAACTTTGTCTTTTCCTTTCTTCTTCATGTCTAAATGCCCAGGCTAGAACCTTTAGTTCAATGCTGAATGTAAGTGGGAAAACAGACACTCTTGTCTTATTTCTGTTGTTGGCAGAAAAGCATTCAGTCTTTCACCCTTATGTATGATACTATCTGTAGGTTTCTATAGATGTCCTAATCAAGTTGACTAAATTCTCTGCTGTTCCTAATCTGTTTAGTGTTTTTATCACAGATTATGAAATCTTGTCATACTTTTTTTTTTTACATGTATTATTGATATTATCAGTACCCTTAAGATTTGGGTACAATGAGAGCTAATTCTATGCTTGAGTAAGCAATTTAATGCAATATTTCTTATTCTATATAAAATCCTTGCTCTAAAGAACTTCAGAGTTACTTTATGTATAGGTCAGTAAGATAATTATTCAATTTAACTACTGCTTATATTTAAAAAAAAAATACTGTAAACTTTCCAGTAAACATTGTATTTGGTACCCAGAGACAAAACAAAATGAAAGGCACAGGCATCCAAGAAACTCAAAATCAAGAAATCAATGGCCATTTTGGTAAATAAGAAACCTAAAAAGATGAATTCCAAGGAGAGGAGGAGGAGAGAAGAGATTCCCAAAGCATTTGAACTCAGTATTTATAGGATGTGAAGGAGTTAAGGCCAGGTAAAAAGGAAAGGAAAAAGGGTATTCTGCAGAGGGAAGTAGTACATGCAAAGGTACAAAATTAAGGAAAAGCATGCAGTTTTATATTCCTAATAAGAATTGATGTGTGTAGCCAGGCACAGTGGCAACTCGAGAAGCAAAGGCAGGAGGATCACAAATTCAATGCTAGAGGTAGCCTGTGTAATTTACCAAGACCCTGTCTCTAGATAAAAAAAAATTTAAAAAGGGCTGTGGGGGCAGCTCAACAGTATAGCTTGCAAAGTACATGCATCACCCTGAGTTCAGCCACCCAGTATCACCAAAAAAAAAAAATTTTACTGTATATATAAATATATGAAGCAAGGAAGAGTTGTGTTATCGAGACAGCCCTAGAAATTTTAATGTTACCTTTCTCATTCACAGTATCCTGATATGGTCCATTATGAACAAATAAATTTTTAGCTACATTTGGACCTAATTATGATATAAGGTATTCTGCTTCTCAACACACATTCACTTCTTATTTGTTCCTCTCTCTTACCAATATACTATGGATTTTTATCTACCATCTAAGAGCTAACTTTAATGATTCTTTGATAACATCAAATTACCTGCTCATTTTAATGCTTTTTTCTCCACCTACTAACTTTATTTTTTTTTCATTATCAAAAATTGAGAACCATCACCAACCTATTGCCACTTGGATACTGTACTACAATGTCATGATCTTCATCAATGCCACAAACAGTTCCAGTTGTAGTTAAAGTCTCAAACATTCCATCAGTCCATCCTCCGTGACCATGCTGCAAGGACTGTACAATTTCTAGGTCAAGATCTATATTTACCAGGTCACCAATCTGTAATCCACCAGGATTCCTGTTGCCATTCTGCTCTCCTGTAATTTCAGAGGCCGTTAACAAAAGGGGAGAATGAGAAAAAGAAAGTATGAGCAACAATATGCAATGCATTTTGTATGTGTGTGATAACCAACTCAATCTCTTTACTTATTAGAGAGGTCAATTCTAATTTCCTATTTCTTTTCTAATCAGTTTTGGTAGTTCCTGTCTAAGAATTTATCCATTTCTCTCTGAAGTTTCCACACTGAAAAAAATTTTTTAAATCTTTCCCATTTCATCTAGTTTACCTCATACGTTAGCCTATGATTATTCATAGTATTCCTTACAATCTTTTTTGTTGTTGTTTTGTTTGTTTGTTTTGCAGTACTGGGGATTAAATCCAGGGCCTCACACATACTTTTTGCATGCACTTTACCACTGAGCTGTACCTCCAACCCCTTTTCTATTTTTACCTTGAGAAAGGGTCTCAGTAAGTTATTCAGGCTGTCCCTGGCCTCAAACCTGCAATTCTCCTGCCTCTGCCTCCTGAGTCGCTGGCATTACAGGGTATGTGCCACCATTCCCTGCTAATTTTTTTTATTTGTAACTGATACATAATAATTAAATATTCATGGGATACAATGTGATATTTCAATACATGTAGACAAAGTGTAATGAGCAAATCAAAGTAATTAGCATATCATCTCAAACAGTTATCCTTTCTTTGTGGTAAGAACATCCAAAATTCTCTCTTCTAGCTATTATACACAATTATTGTTAACTACAATCATCTTCCTGTGCTACAAAACATTAGAACTTATTCTTCCTCTGTTCTTGTAATTTTATGCCCATTAAGCAATCTCCCCATTGCAACTATATTATTTTTAACCAAGAATAACATCTAGATATTTTAGTTTTAGGTACTATGTCACCTGGAAATATTTTTAGGAATTCACTTTTATGTATGAGATTCTAGAACTAAGAGCTTTAATACACAGAAAGAGCCAGGCATGGTGGCACATACCGGTAATCCCAGCAATTTAGGAGGCAGAGGCAGGAGGATCACAAGTTTGAGGTCAGAGGCAGCCTGTGTAACTTAGCAAGATCCTGTTTCAAAATAAGAAATTGAGAAAGGAGCTGGGGGTGCTGCTCAGTTACAAAGCACTTACAAAGCACTTACAAAGTATGCATGGGGTCCTGGTTTCAACTCCGAAGGAAGGAAAGAAAGAAGGAAGAAAGGAAGGAAAAGAAAAGAAAGAGAAGAGGGGGGAGGATATGAGAGAAAAAAGAAAAGAAAGAGGGAAAGAGAGAAGGAGCGAAAAGAAAAGAGAGAGAGGGAAGGAGGGAGGGAAAGAGGAAAGAAAACAAAGATCAGATTCAAAAATTGTAGTAGCATGGGTTGAAGATATAGCTCAGTGATAAACTGCTTGCCTAGCATGCTCAAGACCCTGAGTTCAATCTCCAGCACCGCAGAAGGAAAAAGAAATTATGATGATTCATAACAAGTGAGGAATAGGATCTATAAAAGACTATGCAATCTAACTCAGAACATGAAGTTCTGAGTGTTGAAATTATTCTCTTTTCTTCATGGATGACTGTTGACTATCGCTGCACCAGAGAACAATAACTAGTATGTAAAAGAAAATCCTGAAGCCAGGCAGGGTAGCATATGCCTATAATCATAGCAAATCAGGAGGCAGAGGAAGGAGGATCACAAGTTCAAGGATGAAGGCAGCCTGCTTAACTTAGCAAGACTTGGTCTCAAGATAAAGTTTTAAAACGGGCTGGGGGTGCCTCGTTGAACCTACCTCTGGGTTCAACCTCTAATCCCAGTACTGCCAAAAAAAGAAGAAAAGAAAAGAAAAGAAAAGGGAACAGAACAAAACTTGAACTTTTTTTCTTTTTAAGCAAAGAGATCTTGTGGGGTTTTTTTGTTTGGTTGGTTGGTTGGTTGGGGTTTTTTGGTTTGGGTTTTTCTTGTTTTGTTTCTTTTGTTGTTCTTTTGGTTTTTTGGTTTTGGGGATGTTTTGGGGGGTGTTTTGTTTTGTTTTTGTTTTCCCTACAGAGCATTTTAAAATATTTTACAGCCTATTCCCTGGATTATTTTCAGAAGGTAGTTATGGGATAATGGATTCATGATCACAAAACATTAAGGGATCCAAAATGTGCAAAATGTGCACATTTTTCTAATGAAGACAAGATATAAGAAAGGCTGCAAAAAATAAGAGAAATGGATAAGTTCACCAAAACCATAGATATTTTTCAAAAAACATCACAGAACAGAATTAGGCCCCAACTAAGAGAATTCTGCATCTGGGATGGACTAAAATATTTGTCTGGCTAGAAATCAGAATTTTCATGGATCACTGACGGCCATGGTGGCTTATGACTGTAATCCCAGAACTCAGAAGGCTGAGGAAAAATGATTTCAAGATTGAAGCCAGTCTGGGCTACACAGCAAGACCCTGTCTCAAAAAAAAAAAAAAATTAAGGATCAGTGACTGCTGTGTCCTCCTACTCTCCCATACCCCATTCTGAACAAGTGTGTTTATTATGGTTATCCTGTCCCTGCCTCAGCATTTTATGTTAGATGTGTGGGAAGCAGATAACTTGCATGTTTAGGCCACAGGTGGTGTGTCAGTAAATGTTTAACTGGTCTCCAGGAAACGGGGGAAAAAAAAAAAGAAAAGAAAGGTATTTTTCCTACATTCTCCTTTAAAAAGAATTGCAGTCTGCTACAAGAAAACAGGATTTTTTTGACAAAAAGGCAAGTTAAACGATTTGGAAAGAAAGCATTCAGAGAATAAAGACTTAATCAGAACAGAATGCAAATGTTCATCAACATAACAAGAAATAATGTGTAAAATGAAAGTAGTTTGGGTTTTCTTGCTCCTTTTTTAAAATTTTAATGTTGCATGGAATTATATTTATTATATCACCTTGATCTTGTTGTTGTTTTTAGGTGCCGTAGAGTCGGTGTCTGACTCATAGTGACCCTATATACAACACACAAAACACTATTGTCAGTGCTTCTCTGCTATTCATAGGGTTTTCAATGGCTGGTTTTGTTTTGTTTTTCCTGGGAGTGGGTTGCCAGGTCTTTCTCCCAAGCCTACAGCACCTGGTGTTCCCAGGCGGTCTCCCATCCAAGTACTAATCAGGCCTGACCCTGCTTAGCTTCTGAGAGATGCCACAGTGGTATGGCACAGGCTACCTTGATCTTAGAGCTGTTCTTTTATTAAGATGGCAATCTTAGCTGGGTATGGTGGCACAAGCCTATAATCCTAGCAACTCAGGAGGTAGACACATGAGGACCACAGGTTTGAGGCCAGAGGAAGCCCACATAACATAGTGAGACCCTGTCGCAATTTAAAAAACAGAAAAGGGGCTGGGATGCAGTCCAGCAGCAGGGCACTCACGAAATATGCACTAGACCATGCATTCAGCCCCCTAGTATCACAAAAAAGGAAATCTTAACAAATTCTAAGGCATTTATAAGCACAAAACTATCAAATCTTATTCATAGTGCATGAGTTACAACACTGATATACTCTACCGCAAAATTTTTAAATGTTATAAGTTTATGGTTAAAGGACAAACATTTCTTTTTGGTTTTTTTGGTTTTTTTGGTTTTTTTTTTTTTTTTTTTTGTGGTATTAGGGTTTGAACTCAGGGCCTTGTGCTTGAATGCTTTTCCAGTGCTGGACCACTGAGCTGCACCCTCAGCCCATTTTTTTACTTTTTGAGACAGGGTCTCGCTAGGTTACACAGACTGCCTCTGGCCTCAAACTTGTGATCCTCCTGCCTCTGCCTCCTGAGTCACTGGGATTATAGGCATGGGCCACCATACCTGGCCTTGAGAAACATTTTCAAATATATACTACGACATAAGTAGAATAATAATTCCCAAGACATGACATCTCTGAGCCTAAATAAAGAACAAATGCTTTAAAAATAAAATGAAACCAAAAAAGTGTTTCTTAGAATAACTTTAAACTGGACTTAAAAAATTAATTGCCATTCAACGTTTTACTAATTCTATCCACTCCTGAGCAATTCAAAAACAGTCACTGAAAACTCTATGAATAAGTATATAGAGTCACTATCAGTAGGACCCACCTCTATAGCACCTAACAACAATTCTATGAAATCTGATCTATTAGTTAAGTTTTCTCTAATCTGCTAACTCACCTAGCACAGGGCAATGATCTCTGTAGAAGGAACCTCCTTTGGCATCCTGGACACACTTCAGATCAGACTATGAAGAAAAGAAACCAGAAAAAATCACCCATGAAAACTTCAAATATGTCTCAATACCTGAAATAGGCAAAAATTTCATTTAGAATATACAACAGAAGGGTAGCTGTGGGCTAATAATGACACTGAACACTGCTTTCAAAAACACCTGGTTAAAAACTGTAACACTGCCAGGTGTGGTATCAAACACCTATAATCCCAGCAAACTCAGGAGGTAGAAGCAGGAAGACTGCAAGTTCAAGATCAAAGGCAACCTGCACAAGTTAGCAAGACTATGTCTCAAAATAAAAAAATAAAAAATAAAAAAGGGGCTGAGGGTACAGGTCAGTGGTAAATCAATTGCCTAGCACGTTCAAGGACCTAGGTTCTACCCTCAAGCACCACCCAAAAAAAAAAAAAAATCTTCAGACAGATGTTTATTACTTTATTTACTTTCAGCTTTCTAATTTTAAAGCACAAAATTAAAATTGATCCTTTAACATTGCTCAAAACCACATACCAAAAAAGAACTATATCTAGTATTTGAAATGTACACAACACATTCATTTCTTAGGATACTTTTACCAAAAACAAACTAAAAATCTCATCTCGCTTGATCTTTTCAACCAATTTTATAAAATACAAGGCAAATATAACTTACTTTGTAAATAAGAAAAAGAATAAAAGAAATTCTCCAAATCTGAACAGCTAGTACAAAGTAGAAAAGGATAAATCCAGTCTTCTGAGTCTCCTTTGCATTACTTTTCCTATCTACTTCACTATTAGTCATTACTTTACTACAACTTGGTTAAATGAATTCCTTCCTACTTACTTATATAAAAAAAAAAAAAATACTATTTAAGTACTGGAATGGGAAGGCACGTGTGGTGTAATAAAAAACAAAAAATATGGACTCGGAAGAAGAATCTTGGTTATGACTGTGTAAATTTACAAGTAGATTTAGTAGGTGATTAGTATACCTTACTCCATCACACCACAAACACACAAAACCAGTACTTTTACAATTTCTTTTGCAACCACAGCATTGAATGTCACTCAATCCTGGCCAAAGAGACCCAGGGGTCTAACTCTTTTAATGTGAAACTTTAACCCAGTAATTCCACTTCTAAGAATCTATTCTAAGGAAATCTATCCACTAATGTGCAAAGACATGCCATATATAAGGAAGCTGACTATTAGCATTAGTGAAGGAAAAGTAGGGTACCCACAAAAGAAATCTCATTAAATAATGGCATATCCATATAAAGTACTACTACTCAGCCATCAATCTACATATACTACTCATTAAGTATCAGAGCACCTATAGCACATAAATCTTCATTTGAAGCAAAGTAGTAATCAGACTCCTAAAAAATTCAAAATTTAAAAATATGGAGCATAAAGATAATAATGAAAAACTTTTATATATCCAATGATAAAGCTTGGCATTAATAAATGATTTGCTTAAATTTGCATGCCTGGTTTTTACCTATAAATGGAATATATTAAGGAGAGAATGGATACTTTTCTCCTTTCCTAATGAGACATAAAACAGTTGAAAGAAAATTAAATTTAAAGACTTCTTTAAATGGGAAATATATTCAAGATTGAAAGATATGAAAGGCATTAATAAAATTAAATAGCAAAGTCAATGTTTGAACAACAGTCCATGAATTACAGGGCAATCCATTGAATAAGCCTCCATTATTCTCTTAATCATTTAAGTGATTCTAGTTCCTTTTTTATTTATTTATTTATTTATTTTGCAGGACTGAGAGCTGAATCAAGGGTCTCACACATACTTTGCAAACGTTCTGCCACTAAGCTGCATCTCCAACCATTTTTTTACTTTTTAAATTGAGACAAGATCTTGCTAAATTACACAGACTGCCTCTGGCCATGAACCTGCAATCCTCCTGCCTCTACCTTCCTAGTCGTTTGGATTACAAATGGGCACCACCACATCCAGCTTCCATTCTAGATGTTTCTAAGTCAATCACTTAGTTATCAACTCTATTCTTTGAAAAAAAAACACGAGAAAAAACCCTTAAATTACTCCTTAAAAATCATTTTAACAACTATTTATAGTTTTATCAGCTACCAGAGCACAGAATACAAATATACAATAAAACCTCACTATAACACTACCTTCCAGGCCTATTCCAAAGGGTAGCCTTACAGATGATTCTAAATCTTTCTGTGAGATTTAATAAATAAACATGCTGGACTCACATTAAGAAGGGATTAGCTCTGCAGAATCAATATATAGTAAAGCACCCAAACAGAGGGAAAAATCATATTTACTATTAAACAGTTTAGACACACCTAGTAAAAATGTAAGGTTTTACAAGATTATTAAATCCCCACTTTAAAGATTTCCTTCCTATTACATATTCATGATTCAGATGGTTATACACTAAGAGGAGGGGATGAGAAAAGAAAACAATAAAATGGCACACTAAGGGCTATTTCCCTCTGTTCACCTGTCCACTATTTTCACATGTTATGGGTCTTCACTTACCATGCCCTCAAAGCCAACTCTATAAAGGTTCTTGGCACCATTATCCCAGAGAACATATGCTGCACTATGTGGGCTCGATGCACTCCAGTCCTGGATTTCTGTTACCTAACAGAAGTTTTTGAGAAAAGAAGTTTATAAAAGGGGAAAAAAATGGTTAGTTATTTTAACTATTTAATGTTTAAAACTTTAAAATAATTTCATCTATCAACCTTTAAGAAAAGTATTTATTTGCCAAATACTTTATTACTAATTAAAATTAAAGCCATATTTTTCCAAATTTATTAATGTGGTTAGTGCTGAACTCTCAGTCTTCCTGCCTTGGCCTCCCCAGTGCTCAGATTATAGGTGTGCACCACCATACCCAGCTACAGAATTATAAAGTACTAGCAGTTTCTAAAAACACTGCAGAAATTTTAAATTGAGAGGCTTGGGGATTACAGTAATGGATTATCAGACAATGAATAACTTGATGCATATTTTAAAATCTTTCCATTCCGAAATGTTTCTTTTGAGAACAGCATATTCTTTTTGGTTTGGTTTTGTTTGGTTGGCTGGCTGGCTGGTTGGTTTCATTTATTGAGACAGGGTCTCTATACGTAGGCCAGGTTGGCCTCAAACTAATAACTCACCTCTCTCAGCCTCCTGAGTGCTGGAAATACAGGCATGAGCCACCATGCCCAGAAAGAACAGCATATTATTTTAAGTCTATTCAATACAAAATTTAAAATCTTTGGCAAAATATCCAAAATGATTTAAGACAAACATGCTATTTTCCAATCAGCTAAAAACTGACAAAACACAAAGTTCATGAAGAACCAAAGTGGCAACGCTCAAAGAGGACTTTAGCTTCTCCTTCCTACAGCAGTAAATGTTGTTGTTGTTGTTGGGTACCTTCAAGTCAGGTCCGACTCACAGCAACCCTATGTACAAGAGAACAAAATACTCCCCAACACTGTGCCATGCCTGGCACTATGTCAACGCTTTTCTGCTACTCACAGAGTTTTCAATGGCAGATTGTTTCAGGAGTGGGCTGTCAGGTCCTTCTCCCAAGCCTGCAGTACCTAGTATCCCCAAATGGTCCCCCATTCAAGTACTAACCAGGCCCAACCCTGCTTAGCTTCTAAGATCGGATGCCAGGGTGGTATGACCGTAGACATATTAGTTGTCTCCAAATAAGCAGTCTCCAAATAAGCAGGCTATGTAAGCTAACACAGCATGCCCACAATGAACACCCAGATACAACCTCCATGCCCCACATCAAACCAAACTGAATCTTAAACTTATCTGATTAAAACTCTCTCTCTCTCTCTCTCTCTCTCTCTCTCTCTCTCTCTCTCTCTGTCTGTCTCACACACACACACACACACGCACACAGCAGTTACCATTGTTTAAGGGCCTAGAATCAAGTACATGGAAACAACACAGAACAAGCACCCAAATTTATACATTCTTGAGTCAGTCAGTCTGCCACTAAGAATAGGGAGCTAAACACACACAATTGAAATTATTTTTCTCCACTCTGATACACATAATCAACGACCTGTCATAAACTTAAAAACGGACTACTATTATTTTAAATAAAGTATATAATGATCTTTCTTTTGTGCTCTTTTTTATACTAAAGAAATAATTTTTTGTTGGGTATGTTGACATATCCCTTTAATCTCAGCTTCTAAAGAGACTGAGGCAGGAGGATCCAAGTTTAAGGGATGCCTGGGCTACATAGCAAGTTCAAAGGCAGCCTGGGCAACTTAGGCCTGGGATGTAGCTCAGTGGTAGAGCACTTGCACAGTGTGTATGAAGCCCTAGGTTGAAACCTCAGCACCACAAAAACGAAAATAAAAATGTTTTTAAAAAAATTTTTAAGAAAAAAGAAACATGTATGGAGCCTGGCATGGTAGTGTGTCCCTGTAATCCCAGCTACTTGGGAGGCTGAGGTGGAAAGACTGCTTGAAGCCAAGAGTTCAAGACCTGTCTTGGCAACATAGTGAGACCTCAGCTTGAAAAAAAAAAAAAGAAAAGAAAAGAAAAAATAAGAAAAAAACAAAGAAAGAAAGAGAACAGGTAGGAAAAGAAAAGGAAGAAGAAGAAAAAGAAAAAAGAAAGTACCCAACACCCCTTGTGAGGTACACATGCCAAAATAAAAGCGAACCTCAATTTAATCAAGACTCTAGATATACCAAATTTATAGGAAACATAAGGATTAGAACAGCAAGCGAAAGTATAGCCTAAACAATCTATCAGCCAAATCTAAAGAACTTGTTTTTTTTTTTTAAAGACTTTCTTTTAAAAGGCTGATAATTACTGAAGTTGGGACATGGGTATATGGGAATTTATGTTATTCTTTCTACTATGGTATATGGTTTTGTTTTGGGGGTTTTTGTTGTTTGCTTTGGTGGTACTAGGGAGTTGAACCCAAGGCCTCACACATACTTTGCAAGTGCTCCACCACTGGGCTGTACCTCTGGCCCATTTTTTGTTTTATATTTTGAGTCAGGGTCCCACTAAGTTGCACAATCTGCCCCAAACTTGCAATCCTCCTGCCTCCACCTCCTGAGCTGCTGGTGTTAGCCACCTCAGCTGGCCACTACTCTGGTATATGTCTGAGATTTTTCCATCAAAAATGTTTTTTAAGCCAGATGCAGTGGCACATACCTATAATCCCAGCATTTAGGAGACTGAGGCAGGAGGATCATGCGCTTGAGGTTAACCTGGGCTACATAGTGAGTTTCAGGCCAGCCAGCCCAGACTATAAGTGAAACCTGTCTCAAAAGAACAATTAGCAATAAAAGGTGCTTTAAAAAGAAAGAAATATGACCTAGTTTGTCTGTAAGAAACATTTAATTGGTATGTATTCAAAAGCATCTGTAAAGCCAGATATGGTGGTAAATCCCGGAGACTCAGGGAGAGGAAGGAGGATTACAAGTTTGAGGTCAGAGACAGCCTGCCTAACTTAGTGAGACAATGACTCAAAATACAAAATAAAAAATGGGCTGGGGGTACAGACCCAAGAAAGAGCACTTGCAAATTATGTACAAGGCCCTGGTAGGGGGAGGGGGAGCAACTATAAAACAAAAATAGCCCTTAAGTACTAACACAAGTAGTGGTACTTAAGAAGCCCTTTAAGCCAGTCACAGTGGCTCATGTCTGTAACTACAGCAACGTGGGATGGACAGGCAGGAGGATTCCAAGATGGAGACCAGAGGCAGCCTGTGTAACTTAGAGAGATCCTATTTCAAAAGAAAAGAGTGAAAAATGGGCTGGGGTACAGCTCAGTGGTAGAGCACTTACCAAGCATGTGTGAAGCCCTGGGTTCAACAACCTAGTACCACCTCCCTCAGAAAAAAAAAGGGCCCTTTAGGAATATACAACACATCATTGATCTGGGCTACATGAGTTGTTTAGAATAGGACAGCCAGCACGGAAGGGAAAGGGAGCCGACTTAATTTCTGTATTCACACATACAGGAAAAAAAAAATCAGATCATAAAAACTATAATTGGCCTTAAACATGTGCTAAAAGAAATCTGAAGTTTTTTATCAAAAAATTCCTTCACTTAATGTCACATGTACAATATGGTTTCATTTTTTTCTAATTTTATTCCTAAAATGCAACATAAGGGTTAAGTCATAAACCAAGAATGTAATACTGATGACTCAAAACCTCAAGAATGTCTGTTTTTTATCCCCCTAAAAAGTACCAATAAAAGCCAGGCACAGTGGTGTACACCTGTAATCCCAGTGACCTGGGAGGCAGAAGCAGGAAGATCCCAAGTTCGAGGCCAGAGGCAGCCTGCATAATTTAGTGTGTCCCTGTCTCAACATAAAAAGTAAAAAATGGGCTATGGGTATGGATCAGAGGTAGAGCACTTGCAAAAGTATTCATGAGGCCCTGGGATCAACTCCCCAGTACTATGCAAAAATAAATAAATAAATAAAGGGCCAGAACAACAAAACTCAAGGAAGTTCAGAGGCTGGCAATGTAGCTCAGTGGTAGAGTGCCTGCCTAGTAGGTCCCAAGTTTGATCTTCAATACCACAAAAACAAACAAACAAACAAAAAAAAACTTCATTTTACAACTAGTCTTGAAACTACCACATACATCCTACACATTCTTTGGTTTATCTGATTCAGGACTGCTGTCAATGTTGTAGACACTATTCACTGCTAAGGAGCCTCACTGAAGAGGAAAAGGGGCTAACATCCAGCCTGAACATCACTTGCCAGGACCTATTTGCTGGGGCAGAGCTGGTCCTGCTCCCATCCCCAAGGGTGCCTTATCCCTGCCACTGGCTTGCCAAGCATGTCCCCTTGGTGATCCATCCATTCAGAAGTGGTATCTTATCCACACTCACATTGCTCTATTTTTCTTTTCAAAATAATCCTCTCAAACTTTAGTATTTATACAAATGACCTAAGGATCTTGTTAAAATGAAGATCCTGATTTAGAAAGTCTGGAAGAAGTGGACCTATCACATTTTGAACAAGCTATCAGGTGACAACAATGACACTGGCCCATACACCACAATATACATTCACAACAATTCAGTTTTAGATTTGTTTGTTTCTCTCCCCTAATTAGAATGCAGGATTCAGAAGGGTAGGAACTGTGTCTTCTTTGCTTAGTGCTTTATCCCTGCACATGGAACAGAACCCTGCATGTAAGTGTTCAATAAAATCTGTCAACTACAAAAAAGCAAACATCTGTTTCCTTAATAAAGTTCTTAAAATAGAATGGCTAACATACATCTGGCCTGACTTCCAAATATTAAAAAGAGACTTCGTTATTTAACATGAAATCAATAGAACTACTCTAAATTTAGAAAACTAGAAAAAAAGTTTGAAAATCTTAAATTTAACAGTACATACAAAGCACCATAGGTGCACGCCTGTAAGCCCAGAGGCTCAGGAGGCTGAAGCAGGAGGATCCTGAGTTCGAAGCCAGAGGCAGCCTAGACAACTCAGTGAGACTGTGTCTGAAAATAAAAAATAAAAAAGGGACTGAGGGTGAATCTCAGTGGTGGAAGATTTGCCTAGCATGTGCAAGGGCCTGTGTTCAACACTCTAGCAGTGCAAAAAAAGAAAAAAAAAAGAAAAGAAAAAATTTTAAAAAGCAGTTCAGTTTCTGTGAAAAGTTTCTCAGATAACACCAACTTTAAACTTCTTCAGTGCTAAAAACAAAAACAAGTTTTTCAAAAAGGTAACAACACTAGAACTGATGGTGATTAGCATCTCAGTCTCACAAAGAAATGCTCCTCATTTCAGTACATCTAGTATGTACCATAACACAGAACAACAAATTCAATAATATTTGTTGACTAAATAAATCAGTGATAAACAGCCAAAGAACATGAAGTCCAAGATAAATACAACCAACAACCCACTTATCCAAACACCCATGGTATTCCACCCCAGCTAAACAGGCCATACTAAACACACTACAGAACAACCACTATGACAGCCCACTACATGTCCCAAGATGGATAATGGAGGCCCACACACTGGAAAACCAAGTAGCTGCCTACAGGCTAGGGTTATAGCCCAGTGGTAGAACACTTTCCCAGCAAGCACAAGGCCCTTAGTTCGATCCCTAGCAAATTAAAAAGAGAGAAAGAGAGAACTATTGTTCCTCAGAAACAGGCCTATAAGATGGAACCCAAAACACATCAATTCTAATGATTTTTTTTTCAGGGGGCTGGGGCCTGGGATTGAACCCAGGGCGCCACATTCTCACATATGCTAGGCAAGTGCTGTACCACTGAGCCACATACTCAGTCACTCAAATGAAATTTAAACAAGAAAGTAAAGAGCATGAGATGCGGCTTTGGGAGGAATGGTACAAATGGGATGTTCAGAAAGGTTCCATGGGCAACAAAACAGCAATACGAACCCTGAGGGTAGAAGGTAAAACCTTACTAGCAACCACCTCAAGGAGAATCACAAACAAGCAAGAACAATCTGTTTTCTTCCAGAAAAGAAAAAAAAAAAAGATTTTAAAAATTATTATTAGCATAAGAAAAAATGGGCCAATAAACTCATTTATACTAGCAATAAAAATCTCCTGAACAATGTTCTAGAATACATAATGAATTAAGAAAAATTCTGTACCTTTCCCCTGCGCCCATTTCCTCCATCTTGATCTTCCCACTGCCAGTCCACTCCTCGTACCACTCTGGCACCTGCAAAGATTCCTCTGGCTGTAATCTTCTTAGATTTTCTACGAGACTCTAACAGAACCCTAAAAATAAAATTTTTATTTTCAAGTTTTTATAAAAACGGGTAACAGTAATTTATGTGTGAAAGCACTTACATAAAGTGTGTTACACTCCTTAAGGGAAAGTTATACTGTATGATCTATTTTACAAATGAAGAAACTTGAGTGTCAAAGTTGAGTAATTTGCCCAAGGTCACAAAAGTGAAAATGTAATTGTGTCAAAATATGAACTTAATTAACCACTTCAGGCTGTGACCACACTTCTTTACTACTTTAGAGGTGGAAAACATGAATCCCTCTCTAGCTGCCATGTAAGTAATAGAAATGAGGTCCTAAGAAAGACAGCATTATAGGCACAAAAGGCAAATAGCACTTTACTTCTGACTTAGGAAGACAATAATTAGTGGCCAGACTTCGATCCACTCAAAAGCATGATCTGTGTAAACGGTGGAGGTTCACCTCTGCTCCAGGCAACTACTACCAAGAAAAATATAAGTGCAGTGTTTAGAGTCTTCTAGGGTATGTTTTAAGAATATATAAAAGGTTAGCAAGGATTCAAATATTCAGAGTACTGTAGATACCAGTAAAACACATCTATGACCTGGATTTGAACTACAGTAAAGTGTCTCCAAAGTAATACACATGTACAGAAGATTATAAACCTTGAAAAAGATTTCACACTTAATTATCTGGGCCAGCTTCTTTCTCCAAAGTTGTCTATCCCTTATTCTTCTATATCTGTCTCATTCATACACTAAAATTTTTATCATTTTATCCCACTGTTTTACTATTTTTAGGTTGTCTTTATTAATTCTTAACTTTATTATAAAGAAAACCCAAAAATAAATAACTTGTTCAACATTACTCAGTTAATAAATGACATGACCGTGATTTGCACTGAGAAAATGTGATTTAGAAATCTATTTATTACTCCTGGCTGTTTTTCTATAACAAACTGTACTCTTGTTCCTGTACATCATCCATATCTACATGAGAAGATTTCATCATCTAAAACTCTACACTCATTAACAATTAATACTCCATTGATTGTTCCTCAGATACCTAATACATATCTCTACCACAGTCCAAAGCATCACATGATAATCATTGTCAATCCATTATTTCCCTTAAGAAGACTGTCTTATTTCTCTTCAAATCACAAATATAGTAGATGTCATGTGGTCTTAATAAATGCCTTTTGACTAAATCAAGGGCATGAGTGTTCGTTCAATGGTAGCAATTATCAGAAATAAAAGGCACAATGAGAAGTAAATAACCAGCCTCTCTTGGGCTGCCCTCGCATTTCCAAATGCTGAGTGGTGCTAGGTCTCCATGCTAGAGAAAGAATAGCCCGGATTATCTTGCAAAAATATAAACAGTTCCATTTTCAAAGAGTTCTTCTCTTAGTACTCAGCAAGCCTAATCCATGTCTAGCCTGCTATTTGTTAACTCCTAATGGTATACCTGCCTGCAGTTGTAGCCCTGTGGCATCAGATCCCCTCAGATCTCGGAAGCTAAGCAGGGTCGGACCTGGTTAGTACCTGGATGGGAGACCGCCTGGGAACACCAGAAACTGTAGGCTTGGGAGAAGGACTTGGCAACCCCCTCCCAAAAATCAACCTGCCATTGAAAACCCTATGAACAGCAGAGAAGCACTGACAACAGTGTTTCCCCTGTTGTACAGAGGCTCGCTATGAGTCAGATACCGACTCGACAGCACCTAACAACAGCAACAACAATGGTATACCTAAACTGTCAGAAGCTACTTCCTAATCCTATTTTTAAGGCTAATATAAAACTTGAATACAAAGAAGGATTCAGGACTGACAAAAAAGTTGTTTCCCCTACCGCTCACTTCCTGGAGTAGTAATTCTGTAAAATCGATGCCTTAAATGGTGCTTATCTCCATGATAACAAACTGTGCATAAATCATAATTTGTACATTCTGCACATTTCCATCGAATGCCAATGATTGGTTGTTGGCGGCAGGTATCACACATAGTTCCATCATGCTTGATGCCTATTAAAAGATACAAGCTTATATTACTTTCAAATATTTGCACATTATTCTGTACAGGAAAAAAATAACAGAACATCTTACCAGTTATTTTAATAAAATGGGGAAAAACCCACTTACACCACATCTAGTTTCAGAGATAACAGATCTAACATATTTTGATTAATTTAAATTAGAAACTAAACATGTCCTCTCCATTCCCCTTTCATTAGAAAGAACACAGCACAATAGCACTTACCTTGCTCTCATCCACAAACTGAAATTTAGGTTTATTGCAGAGAAAGAAAGAAGAATTCCCTTTACCAACACGCAGATGTTTCAGACTACAAAAAAACGTACAAATCTTTGGAAGAATTTCAACCTATTCTCCAAGTAAACAATTACTCTAAAATAAAAAATGATTCTATCCTTATGATATCATGGAAATTTGCAAACCATCACTCAGCTTAATCATTTAGCCATAGGTTCCCCTCCCAAAACTAAATTTTAGAAAATGATTAACAAGCAAGTTTCCCTATCAAATGTAATGGGGTTGCCCCCCTACAACTTAAAGAAAGAAAAGCTCACCAGATGCAGTGGCGCATGCCTGTAATCCCATCAACTTGGGAGGCAGAGGCAAGAGGATCCCAAGTTTGAGACCAGAGGCAGTCTGCATAATTTAGCGAGACGTTGTCTCAAAAAAATAAAAAAATGGGCTGGGGGTGTAGCTCAGTGGTAATAGCACTTGCAAAGCACGCAAGCACGAGGCCCTGGGTTCAACCTCCAGTACCACAAATAAAAAAGAAAAAGAGAAGCACTTGGTAAAATGATCTCCAATAAAAGTGTTCACATGGATAGATGAGATAGACGTTAAAGCTATAAAAGACACCACTATTAAAAAATACAATTTAAAAAGAATTCTAAAAATATAAACCACCATAAAATAATGAAAATGTTAATTGTTGTTCTTGTTGTTAGGTGCCATGGAGTCATCTCCAACTCATAGCGACCCTCATAGGGTTTTCAATGGCTGATTGCTTCAGGATTGCTATGGGAGTGGATTGCCAAGTCCTTCTCCCATTTTTGCGGTGCTAGAGATCTACCCTGGTTTCTGAGTGTGTGGAACAGCAACTCTACCAACTGAGCTAAACTCCATCCCCTTAATGAAAATAAATTTCAGTTTAGGGGTAACAGGATTGGGGGTAACGCTCCTTTACTATTCTGTAATATTAATATCATGTGTTCACCAAGTTAAAACTAGGACTGTTTAAACAATATAGCTTATAGCTTGTGAACATCAATGTCACCACTTTATAAGCACACCTTTGGATGGTCAAGCTCAATGCTGAACTACAAGCAAGGGCTATATTATATGTACAAAAATGATAGCTAAGTAAATCTTCCAAAGAAGGGAAAAAGGAGTCACAGAAGAACACACATGTGTTCAATGAACCATGATGTTTCATATTTTAGCAAGAACATGAAATATAATCAGAGACATGAAGATAAATTATGGAGTTAGACCAGGAAATGACAAGATCAAACATGATTTCCAACCTATATTTTTATACTGCTACATTAAATGGTAAAAAACAGCCAAGCACAGTGGCACACCCCTGTTATCCAAGTGACTCCAGAGGTGGAGGCAGGAGGATCACAAGTTCGAGGCCAGCGGCAATCTGCGTAACATAGCGAGCCAAAAAAGGGGTTGGGGTGCAGCTCAGTGGTAGAATGTGAGGCCTTGGGTCTAGCTCCCTTGTACTACAAAAACAAAAATAAAAATAGAGAAAATACATCCGTGCATATGGAGTCCAAAGTGATATAGAGATGAACACACTTTGAAGGGTTTTAAAATAAGATGTAAATATAAATAATTATATGCATTTAATTGATTAGTTAATTTAATTAATATTTTTGAGACAGGGTCTAGCTGCATAGCCCAGGATGAGCTGGAACTCAAGATCCTCCTGTCTCAGCCTTCCTAGTGCTGGGAGTGCCTCGGACCACCACATCCAGCTAATTTAACTTTAATATAAGTTTATTAAACGTACTAGTGGTCCACTTAAATAATTTAGTGATCAAAATCATCACATATCCTATACAAAGTCACAGTATTTATACAAAAATCAAAGAACTTAAGAGTCCTTGGTTTCTCAGAGAAGATTCTATTATTCAAGGTGGGCACTGTGGTGCACAGGAACTCAAGACACTGAGTGAGGCAGGAGGATCACAAATTCGAGGCCAGAGGCAGCTTGTGCACCTTAACAAGACTGTCTCAAAACAAAAAATAAAAAAGTGTCTAAGAATGTAGCTCAGTGATAGAGTACTTGCCTAACATGTGCAAGACCTGGGTCCAGCTCCTCAGTACTGAGGAGAAAAAAAATGTAAAGATGATTCAATTATTCATGTTTGAATTAACTCCACTTTAGCAATTTATAGCATTTAACAAATTATAAGAGGCTATTCTCTTAGTGGGCTGGGATTTAGCTCAGTTTGTAGAGTGCTTGCTCTGAGCTCTCGAAGGCCCTAGATTTAATCCCCAATACCGCAAAAACAGGAAAAGAATCCAGCAGCCCATTCCTGAAATAATCCCAAAGCAATCAGCCATGGAAAACCCTATGAATACCACCGAAGCACTGACACAGTGCTGGTCATGGCAGAGTGTGGGGTATTGTTTCATTCAGTAGTATATAGGGTCACTACGAGTCAAACCCAACCTGATGGCATCTAACAACTTCTTTTATCACTATTATATCTCAAGTTTTTCCCCAAAGCTATGGCTTCCAGGAGTTAGACTTCTTAGTAACTTTCAATTATTTCCACTCCAGTGCTGCCAAGCAAAGTATCATATGCCAGTAGATGACCAAATACTCTTCACCAAATAATGATTCTTTCTACAAAAATGACAAGTCTGACTATATCAATCATGAAAATTATCATCACAGGCCCAGAAAAAATCATACTCTAGTCTAAATGGAACATAAACTAAAGGTAAAAACTACAGAATTATAGCTACACAACTCAAAGCTATCAACATTTACTAGTAATCCATGCTTCAGTCTTAGACTTCATAACAAAGGGCTGAATTCTATCATCTATTCCTCCCTTCTGGAGGGATAAATGAATACACAGAATAGAGTTGCCTTTTTTTCTTTAATCACAAAAGGATAGAAAAAAAAATCAAAGTACCCAAATAATCCATAAACTAGATGGAACACTCATAATCAATCCTTAGATTAGTAAGAGTTTACTATGTTAGGTGCTTTTAATTTCCATAATCAGTTCCACATAATGTCCATTATGGAACAATAATTCTATAATTATTTCTATAATTATTACTTCCAACACAACTACCGAAAGTTTACAAGTGAAAAACCATTCTACTCCTGACAAAGATGAGTTTTTTAATGTAAATTCTGAAGTCTATCAACAGATAAAGATTTTGAAGAATTGTCATATGATACAGGGCTATTAAAATGAATTTTAAATTTTCATAAAACAATTTTTTAAGATTCACAATATAGTTTGAGTTTTTTTAAAATTCACAGATTTTAGCACTGAAATAAAATGTATACCCTGCTTTATGTAAGCATTATACACTAGTTATATTCCCGGAAAACTGGGTGTGTATTTAAGATGGAGAAGAGGTATGTAAGAGTGTATTTTCAAAAGACAGCCACATTATTCTACATCATTCCACATTTTTTTTTTGATGCAATATTTGGGAGTTGAACCCAAGGCCTCCCACATTGTGCAAGTACTCTTATCACTGAGCTGCATCCCCTGCCCATTTTTTTATCTTGTATCTTGAGACAGGGACTCACTAAACGCAGGCTGCTTGTGGCCTTGAATCTGCATCTTCCTGCCTCTGCCTCCTGAGTTGTTGGGATTACTGGGCGTGAACCACGGCCCCAGGCCCCACATTCTGTTGTTGTTGTTGTTAGGTGCCATCGAGTCTTGTGGAACTCATATTGACCCTCACGGGGTTTTCAATGGCTGAATGTTTCAGGATTGCCTTGCGAGTGGATTGCCACATCTTTCTCCCATCCACATTCTGTTAGTAGGAGACGATAACACTCCCCCATCAAGAGATGGGGTCCAACTATCAAGAGATGCAGTCCACTTCTCTCCCCATTGGACCTAGGCAGACATTTGTAATTGCTTCAATCAACAGAGTGCAGAGTAAGAGTATGTCACTTCAGAAGTTAGGTGGTAAAGGTCAACGCATACACATCACTTGGTTGTTCATATCTGTCTGTCATGCTCTCTCTCTCTCCTCAAGGTTAACACCCTGCATACACTGGGAGCTCTGAGCCAATGCACAGTAAGTTTGGCTACCCTGAAGCAGTCACAGAGGAGATATCACACGGAGAGGACACAGAGCTATAAAGAAATGCCTAAGGAACCCTAGTTGAACCAGTACCCCATACCCTCAGCTATTTGATTCTGCCAGCTGAGGCCCCAGACACTGTGCAGTAGAGACAAGCCATTCCTCACTGTATTGTCTCTGAATTCCTGACCCACAGGAGCTATGGGCATATACAGTATATAAATTGCTCTATGCTATTCAGTTTTAGGGTAATTTGTTATGTAATCATCATAACTGGAACAAAGGAAGTTGAAAACACTTTGTTAAATTATAGTTCCAAAAAAGAAATTCAAGACAAAATAAAAAGCTAAATATGATTTTTAAAAAGAAATGCTGAAGCCAGGCACAGTGGTGCTCACCTGTAACCCCAGTGACTTGGGAGGTGGAGGCAGGAGGATTGCAAGTTTGAACCCAGAGGTAGCCTGCATAACTTAGCTCAAAAATAAAAAGTAAAAAGTGGGCTGAGAGTGCAACTCAGTGCCAGAGTGCTTGCAAAGCATGCATAAGGCCCTGGATTCAAATAAATAAGAAAATATGGGTCTACTTATGGTTGGTAGGTGCCATCGAGTCCAACTCATAGCAACCCTCATAGGGTTTTCAATGGCTGACTGTTTTGGGATTGCCTTGGGAGTGGGTTGCCACATCCTTCTCCCATTTTGTGGTGTTGGGAATCAAACTCAGGACCTCAGAGACTGCAGAGCAGCGCTCTACCAACTGAGCTAAATCCCAGCCCGGGTCTACTTATATTTAAACTATATTAACCCACAGAGGGAAAGTCTACAAAACTTAAAAATATATGTTGCTGATACAGTAACATATTACTGTTTTATGTAGTTGTTGTATCGATCCTACTTACAGAACGTGAAACACTATTGTTAGTGCTTCTCTGCTTGTTAGTGCTTCTCCACTATTCCTATGGTTTTCAATGGCTGATTGTCTTGGGGAGTGGGTTGCCAGGTCCTTCTCTAAAGCCTACAGCTTGTGGTATCCCCAAGCGGTCTCCCATCTGCAGGCTTTTTATGTTGTAGTTTGCAAGAAACCACAATATAACATTTTGGCAAAATAATAGTAATAGCAACTATGATGCATATAATACACTTGCATGGAAAAAAACAGGAAAGTAATTCCCAAAATACAGTGATGAAATTGCCCCTTGGGGTTTTCCAAATTTTCTGCACCAAGTATATATTAATTCTAAGCAGCAGCTGGGTGAGTGGGAGCACTTAAAATTAAATATAAGCACCAGAGATGTGGTATATGTCACTTAAAATTAAAGCTAAAAACAAAAACATGAGGGATCCTAAGCAAATATTTACAGAAACCAACTTTTAAATTAGTTACTTCAGTACCCCATACCCTCAGCTAAATAGCAACTAATAACAGTTGCTATTTAGAAGTTTTATTTATTTACTTATTTATTTATTTTTGCAGTGCTGGAGATCGAACCCAGAGCCTTATGCATGCTAGACAGGCGTTCTACCACTGGGTACATCCCCAGCCCAACAAGTTTTGTTTTTTAATCCTTACACTGAGTTATACAGTACTTATGAAAAGAAAATATATGTCTTTACCAAGTATTTTCTTCATGTTACATGCCTTACATTACAGTCTAATAGCTATGTCTGTCTTACCACAGGAAAGGTCACCAAAAATATCATAATTAATATCAAACACCAGTAATAGTAAATACCTACAAAGCAGTTAAGTTTCTGAACAAGGTCTAAAGTGGATCTCCAATTTACTTCTGTCATCCCAAAACAGTAAAATGCACTAACCAAGTCAGTATCCACTATACACGTAAGGTTTATTGAACTAACTGTGCAGTTCTTCAGATGAAATAGTTGAAGAAAGGGGATAGAAAAAAACGTATCCCTACCTCCTCACTTGACCAAAGGAAAAAAAAAAAACCAAAAAAAAAAAAAAAACAGTTTGTGACTATTGCCCTATTACACATTTTTCATCTCTAAGTTCATTTACCACAAAGTACAGTAATAATAGATAAAACATTCAGGAGCTCAAAATTTGTGTGCAGGCTTTCTTTAAAAAGAACTATTTAAACATACAATGACAACTGGTTACAAGCCTATAATTCATGGTTTTCAAGAAATACTTCAGGAAAACCATTAATGCACAAAAAAGCACATCTAAATCTCTTCTTGGTTCCCACAGTTCAAATGCCAAGAAAGCCACTGAACAGCTGTGAAACAGACTAGCCCAAAGAACTGGAAGAAAGTAAACAAAGCAACCCACACCATTACCAAAATGAGCACTATAGAATTTTTAATGACACTGCAACTGACTCTAACACAAAAGCTAATATTTAAAGAAAATATAAAACAGGAAAAAGGGGACTAAATATCAAAGCTAATATTTCACTGATCATTTATGACAGTTAAGTTTTTTCCCCCTTTACTATGTCCCTTCAATACATTCTCATCTAAAACAGTTAGCTCTGGCTAGAGTTACTCCTTAAAATAACTTTTCATTTCAGAAAATTTAATTCTCCACTTGGTGAGACCTTATTTCAAAAACAAAATTTTAATTCCCTAACTAAACCCATTAGTGCTTTTTCTCCTTGCTACAGAATGTCATATTACCCTAGAGAGTTAGTTAATGCTCTTTTCCCTGGCTATGCTTTATGAAGACATCTGCCACTATTAAATGAACCACCTGACAATAGCTTTTGACTCGTTCTACTAATAAATGACCATCTGCTCTAAGTTTTAATAGCATCTCTTATAAGTTCAATAACTTAGAGAATTTACATAGCTTAAGTCTTTTTGTTGGAATATTTTACACAAACAGTACAGCATGCTGCTCAATATCAATAATCATAAGCTCTTAAGAGAACCAGTAAAAACAATTCAAGTTCACAAAGCACTGATTAAAGTAAAATATTAACCCCCTAGATAGAAAACACAACACAGAACTAGTTTTCATTACAAGGAGTTCAGCGTGTGAAGCACTTCAATATGGAACAAGGACATGGAAATTAGCACTTTAATAGCAAAAGAAAAAGTAAACAAGGATATCTAAATTAGCACTTTGTTTACTAGCAAAAGAAAAAAGTAAGCAATATATTTGTTCATTAACAAAAAAATAGACACATGTATTAGCTATAAAATTGTTGTTGTTGTTGTTAGGTGCCATTGACTCATAGCAACCCTCAGAGTTTGAAATGGCTGATTGTTTCAGTATTGCTTCAGGAGTAGATTGCCTTCTCCCATAATTATAAAATAGAATACCTAAACAAAACTACCATAAAACTAAATATGAATTCTTCAATCATAATGTTGGGGTTTTTTTAAAATAAAGAAAAACATAGTGTTGTAAATAAAGTACTACATATTATTTACAGATACAGAAAAACAGTATAAATACAAAGAAACTTATAGGAATAATAAAAACTAATTTCTGATAGTTACCTTAGAAAAAGGCAGGCAATACAACTGACGAGAAGTACACACAATGTTCAAATATATTAGTAATGCTTTGTCTCCAGATAAATTTGAAGGTATTTGTTATATTACTGATTTATCTAGTTGGATAAATCTTAAATATTATGTAATAAATTTTAAGACTTTTTACAAATAAAAAACAAGTATCTCAAGACTAGTATGATCCCTAGCTAATCCACTAAACTTTTGCCCAAATTAAAAAATTTCACCTAATATTAAAAAAACAAGTCATTAACCAGTATTCAAGTGTAATCAGTTATTGTGGCATAAGTGAAGTCATTCAGCCAAACAAGAAATTCTATTTCTGATTTATTAATTCATTCAACTTTAACCCCAAATCAAATGTGAGAAAAAGTATTGCAGAGATTAAGGAGCGTTAACCACCTAGAGTATCTATTTTGTTCTACCTGAGCCACCAAACTACTTAATTGGTTTAGAATCTCAACTGTAATTAAAATTACTAACGAAGGCAAGGCCTTTATGACCTCTCAGCTGGTTTGTATCTTCCATATTCCTTACTCTTGAGAAATACTAAATTAATATAAATAGGACTATTGTTATTAATACTAGCCACCATTTATTAGTACCAAGCTTTGTGCTCAATATGTATGTTACTTAACTTCCCAACAATCCTAAAATAGGCATTATTATCCCCATATTATTGAAAAAGAAACTGAGGCACTGCGAAGTAATTGCCTGAAGTCATCCATTAGTAAGTGGTAGGCTCAAATTCAAAGGCAGGTTGGTCTGATTATAAAACTTGCCTCCTAAGTACTTCAACTCTATCAGGCCTTCCTCCCTATCCCCATCCCCCTCTTAGTACTAATCTTATTTGAAGAATAATTACATATCTAGAGCATAGTGTTCCCCATTCAACCTACTGGATTTAAATTAAGTTGTTAAATCCTATTCTACTATTCAAATAAATTTCAAAGAGATGTATCTTAAGTTTTTTAAATTAATTTCAATAGTATAGTAGAGAGAAACACCATCTACTTCCAACCAACTTTGTTCTCTTTTTTGTTTGTTTATTTGGTTTGATTTTCAAGACAGGGTCTCACTATGTAGCTCCAGCTGGCCTGGAACTCTCGATTCTCCTGCCTCAGCTGACTGAATGTTGGGATTACAGGCATGTGCCTCCATACCTGGCTCCAATCAACTCTTATAATGCATTAAGAAAATGTCTTTTAAGGTATCTCACCCCAAATCTACAACTCTATCATCTTTTCTACTGGACAAATTATTCTCTTCTCTATCTTTGAAGCTTCTGCTACTCTATTTCAAGTACACATACTAAAATATATACTATGCCACACATAGTCAAAACAAAAGGTTGTCAAACTATGCATCCAATCAAAAACTTTAATAATGAAATTGTTATTTTTAGCCTTTGTTGCATAAGGGTTAAAAAATTAATGAGATAAAACATAAAATTAATAATATAATCCACTTTAAAATAACTGTGCTAACTGGCCAAAACTCATTATTTGATTTTAGAGGCAAAACACCTACATACTTTGACCTACTCCAATTTCATTTTATAGGTGAAGAATCAAGGCTCAAGGTGCTGGGGTGAGGGGCTTGAGACTGATAAGACCTATATTTGAATTTATACCAAAACTTAGATTGAGGCCTTGGGCAAGTAAAGTTCATATCCCATGGCCTGTTTTCTCATCATTAAAATGAAGCCTGCCAAACTACATCCTTATGAGGATTAAATCAGATAAAGCATATGAAACACTTAGAAATGCCTGACACATAACTGGAGCTTAGTAATGTTAAATCCATTCCCCTTGTTAAATAGGCTCACTTGGTAAATTAAAAAAATTAACAAATGTCTTGATTTCCTGACTCCTGTGCTATTGTATTTTTCCCCACTCCCTGAAAACAGACTAGGGAGAGAGGGATAAGTAAGGCACCATAATATAAAACATTACAATTCTAAGCTCTCAATTTATTATCACCGGCCCTGCAAAATTCTCAGAGATCAAATTTTAGTATGAAAAAGTACCCATTCCAGATCTTGCTTTCAAGGAACAAAATTACTATCAATATAAATCCATCCCTGGAGAAAACCAAACACTCACATCATGACTGTCTTCTAAATATAAACTAATTCTTACCAAAGCAAATAATTACTAAAAAGGTAAACCTACTTTTTAAGAAAGAATAATTATCCCAAAGCCCAAAATGAATGTCTGGATTTTGTTTGCCACAATTTATGATATTACCTCTTCCTCTAATTTATTTTTGTTGTTGTATTCGGGTTTTTGGGACAAGGTCTCTCTGTAGCTCAGGCTGGCCATGAACTTGTGATCCTCCTGCCTCTGCCTCCTGAGTGCTTGGATTATAGGTATGCACCACCATGCCTGACACTTCTCCATTAATTTAAACTCCATCTTATCTTGGTTGCATTCCACAAGTTCATTTATATGCCAGTTGTTTAGAATTTAGAACTCACTTTCCCTCATAAACAAAATGTTTAAGATAATGCAGAACATGAATATTTCACAGAACCTGTCTACTCTAAAAAGAACTAATCTGAGTACCAAGATAAAATTATTGCTGTGTTCCTAGTTCCATCAAAGGAAATAGTTTATTCCCTGTAACCATATCTCCAGACAGGATGGTAAGGGAGGCAAGCAAAAGGTTCAGGAACATAGGGAAGAATGTGAGCAAAGAAATGGATTTAGGTAGATGAGGAATATTCCTACAGGCACTTACAACACAAAGATACTGCTTGCTGCTTTAGAGCAATGTTACACCGACTGTGGCACAAAACACACAAGACATAGAAGATGATCCTTTTAAACCCAAGAGACAATCCTTTATCTGTACAAAATCTCTTATGTATAATTCCAAAACCTAAAATAGAAAGGTTTTTTAAATAAATTAGCATCAAACTCACTTAGTGGTATACCCTGACGTGATCAAACAAGAGGCTACAAACAGTAAGTATATAGTCTCTATCCTCTTAGTAGAATTATCCACATGCTTCACTGCAGAAATATTAACATATTTGATTACAGGATGCTACTGTGGACATCAAACTGTGTGTTATGTAGCAAACATACTGTACGATTGTTCTAAAATCCATAAGTATATAAACTCAGTCCCAAGCACCTATAAACGTCCATTAAAACTTCTACTTTTGAGCCGGGCATGGTGGCACAAGCCCATAAACCCACCACTTGGAAGGCTGAGGCAGGAGCATCACAAGCCTGAAGCCAGCCTGAACCATAGGGAGACCCTCTCCTAAAAAACAAAACCTTTTATATTTTCCCCTTAAAATTTAAGAATGAAATTAAGTTTTACTAATTGTAAACTAGTTGACTCACACTAGCACCCTCAATTCCTATAAATAACTGTCCACACCTGGAACACATAGTATATTGTAAGTGAGTTGTTGTTGTTAGGTGCCCTCAAGTCATGTGTGACTCATAGTGACCCTCACAGGGTTTTCAATGGCTTGTTTTTTCTTGCCTTGAGGATTGCCTGGGAAGTGGATTGCCACATCTTTCTTCCATTTTTGTGGTGTTGGGAATCAAACTCGGGACCTCAGAAACTGCAGAGCGGCGCTATACCGAGCTAAATCCCAGCCCTATTGTGAGTAAGTAGCAGTATGAAAATATGAGGACTAAACCAGGGCCCTCACCCTTGTACACCTCTAGCACATTAACACCTGGCGCAGCTTTTCTGTGCCTACTTAAGCCTATCTGCAGAATGTATCCTAATGATACAAAGTATCACATTATCTTGAGACATGTGCTTAAGAGTCAAAAATAAAGACAAGTTCTACATATTTCTTTTACAAAATAATACAGTCCTAAACTTTCACATGTCTGCAGCCTTACCACTGTGGCTTTGGATCCCATCAGATTTCGGAAGCTAAGCAGGGTCGGACCTGGTTAGTACTTGGATGGGAAACCGCCTGGGAACACCAGCTGCTGTAGGCTTGGGAGAAGGACCCAGCAACACACTCCCAAAAATCAATCACTGATTGAAAACCCTATGAATAGCAGAGAAGCACTGACAATAAGTGTTTCGCCGGTTGTATGTAGGGTCGCCACGAGTCAGACACAACTCGGCGGTACCTAACAACAACAATAATCATTATATAGTTTGGGGACAGGTGTTTTATTTTTTGTTTGATTAGATTTTTTAAATAGGATCTCACTATGCAGTTCAGGCTGGCCTTGAACTCAAGATCCTCTACCTTCAGCCTCCTTAGTGCTGGGATTACAGGTATGTGCCGCCACACTTGGCCCATTATATAGATTTTAATGCTAAAAATAAGGTATATTTCCAATAAACTTTCATGTCTGCATCTTTAAAATAACTTTTACTTGATTTTAAATTCAGTGGATTTTGAATTCATTTGTTCAAAATACAAAAGTAATATACTTTCCAATTAATTTGTAGGAAATGGCTAGTATCATAAAAGATGGAAAGTTACCAGCTAAATTTCAACAAAAACTTTTACTTGCGTACTAAATGGGATAGAAAAAGTACAGCAGGCCTTCTCTATCTACAGGTTCCTCATTGCATAATAATCTATTCTGCCCGACCACAAACAAACATAAATATTAAAGGACCAATTTTCCTCATTAAATGAAAGCAACTTTATAAATAGGTGAAATTTTAGTAATCTAAATACTAAGTACTACCTCATAGTTGAGAAGATAAAACGTCACATCTGCTAAGGAAAGAGCTTGACTTCAAGAGTGCAGAATGACTGGATTTTGAGCTGATGTGTTTAGAACAAAGAAAATGTAAAAGATTAAGGACTACTTTGATAGTAAAGGCTAACCAGTTCAAACTGAGGGATCTGCCACCTCATATGCAGCTCAATTAATTGCTTTAACTGCAAAAATTTACAGGACTGATATATTTTCTTACAGGCTAACTATAATTATATATGAAAACTACCTGTTACATATTATATACACACACAAATGAGAAAGAGAAGTCACTCATGTCTGACAGTGTTACACTAACAAAATAATCACACTATGCACTAATGTAATACTTTTTTTTTTTTTTTGTACTGGGGGTTGGACCCAGGGCCTTGTGCTTGCATGCTCTGCAAGTGCTGGACCACTGAGCTGCACCCCCAGCCCTTTTTCTTTTTACTTTTTGAGACAGAGTCTGACTAAGTTACACAGACTGCCTCCGGTCTCAAACTTGCGATCCTCCAGCCTCCACCCCGGAGCCACTGGGATTATAGGCGTGCGCCACCCAGCACCAAGAAAAGAATTTTGACAGAGACACACAGAAAGGGAAAAGATATCAAATATGAGAAACAGAAATAAGAAAAGTACTAAAAGGCCTGAACCTACAGCTGTACCACTGTGGCATCCGATCCTGTCAGATCTTGGAAGCTAAGCAGAGTCGGGCCTGGTTAGTACTTGAACCGGAGACCACCTAGAACACCAGGTGCTGTAGGCTTGGGAGAAGGATCCAGCAGCCCACTGTCAAAAAACAATCAGCCATTGAAAACCCTATGAATAGCAGAGAAGCACCAACAACAGTGTTGTACATAGGAACAAAAGTGTACATAGGGTCACTATGAGTTGGACGCCTAACAACAACAACAAACAGGACTGAGGGCATGGCTGAGTGGTAAAGTGTTCTGCTCCACCCTCGCTCAGGGACCTGGTTACATCCCTCCGCCACACCCCCTTATCCACACCTGGTATCCTGGATGAAAGTACTAACATTTTGTTTGTGTTTGTTTGTTTGATAAAGGGTATACTAAGTTGCCCAGGCTGGTCTCCAACACCTGGGCTCAAATGATCCTCTTGCCTCAGCCTCATGAGTAGCTGGGACTGTAGGCACATGTCACTGCACAGTTCAATACTGAAATTTCAAATTCAGTTCATCATTAATAACATAATTGTAAGTTTAATGCTTTTTTTGCTTTTTGGTGTCAGAGATTGAACCCAAGGCCTCACATATACTAAACACATGGTTCTACCACTGACCTATATCCCCAGCCCTTGAAGTTTAATGAAATTTTACAAGCAAATTCTAAAGCATAAAAGGACCATAGACTTATAAGGAACTTTTCGAGGGAAAACAATGCAAACAACTTGGGACTAATTTTCTCAACAATTTCCAGGCAAATAAGTATGAATACTTACCAAACAAAACAAGTTAGTATGAATACTTTTGTTATAGAAATGCATTTTAAAACAATCAGCTAAAATCATTAGAAGAAAATTATAAGATAATTTTAAAAATGGAATATTTGCCAATTTATAACAAGTAGTATCACAAATTTCCTAATTTTTTTAATTTTATAATCAATTTTCCCACAAGGAAAGTACTGCAGATAATCATTTCTGAATCACTTTAATATAAGTGGAAGAAAGAATGATAAAAAAGGGAAAGCAATGAACTAGCTGTTAATCCCCACTGTTCATTCACCAACTTCATGACTAGACAAATTTCTTAATCTGAGTTTTAGTTACCTTTTGTCTGTTTTAGGATAATACTTCTCATACCTCAGAACAAATTAGTCAAAAACTCGTTGAAAAGCACCTTTTAAAATATTAATAGCCACAGCTCTCCTAAAGGATGTAGATACATGGATCACACATACCCCTTGCCCTCAAACTAGTAATTTACAGCAAAAGACAATTAAAACATAGCATACCATGCTGTTAACAAATGGAAGTACACTGAAATCACACTGGCTAGCAATCAGAATGGGTGGGAGAGACACCCTCATTGCTGGCTGGCTAAGAACACATTCAGTATCTAATCTAGAGGGCTAAGGCTAATCTATTAAGATAGCATTATATTTGTGATACACACACACACGCACACGCTACATGTTCTTTTATTTTTACGGACACATTTTTCTCCTAAACTAAGAATGCCAATCACTTTGAGAGATATATATTACAGACAAACCACCAACATTTGAAATCTGCTGAGGAGAGAGGAGAAAACAGAGAGCCTGGGTATCTCCAGCAGTCACTTAGTACCCTGCTGTTCAAAGTGTGTCGATGAGTCAGCAGCATGTGCTCCTACTTGCCAGGTGTGGTGGTACATGTCTGTACTTCCAGCACTAGAGAAGTGAAGGCAGGAGGATCACAACTTTGAGGCCAGCCCAGGCTACACGGTAAGTTGGAGGCCAGCCTACACCACATAGCAAGACCCTGTCTCCAGGGGAAAAAAAACAAAAACAAAAAAATCAGAAAATACTTACACGCTCTTGCAGATTTGTACACCTGATGGGGCAAAATCTGCATTTTAGAAAGTCCCCAGATGATCTGTATGCTTGCTAAAGTTTGGGAAGTACTGACAAAAAGGAGGGTTCCTAGTTGACTTACTGAGGTCCTCAATTCAATCAAACTGCAATCTAACAGCACAATAGTGGTAGGAGAATGAGTATAGCATACTCAAAGCCCCAGGTTCAATCTCCAGCACCAAAAGAAAAAGAAAGAAAGAAAGCACCTAGATTTTCATCATTTAAAACACTGTTTCAACAGATAGAGATAAAAAGAAAAAGTCATTTTACAAAAGTCTTATTTAAAATAGGCAAGATCATAGGAAAATCAAGTTTTCCTTATAGATGCCGTTAGTAAGCAATATCTTGCAGTACTTCATCCTTTCCAGTCTGGCATCCTATTCCACATTATTCCTCCAAGTTCTGTTTTCTCCTAAGGCTCTGCTCCCCTGACAATATTCTTTCCTCATACAGATCTAGAAACTGGTCCAAAAAGAATGGAAAAATCTGAGGATTATTAATCCATTTCTTTTTTTATTCAGAGTCAGCACTTTTAAATCCTCAACTGAATAAAAAACATCTGAAGAGTTCTCCATGTGACCTGAGAAGGATTCCTTGCTATGGGTAGAAGAAAAGAAAAAAGATCTGCCCCTACAACAGCTTGGGCCATCTGTAGCTGGAAGCTTGTTTTGAATAAACCTGATTTTCTTTAACTTTTTGTTATATATACCAAGGATGAAGGAAAGGATCTCAAACAGAAGTCCAAACTCATGCTCTCCATTCTTTGTTAACAATACAACATAAGTCAAGTGATGACAAAACAAGTATAAAAACACATTTCTCCCCAAATCCTATAAAACCAGTACCTAAATGATACAAAGTCAACTATGCCCACTTGATCATAGACTTCACAAAACTAACTCTAAACTAACTAAATAGTAACAACCCATGTATTTCCACAATCTTCTTGCTGACTACAACTTAGCCAAATGTATCTAGAAATAAGATAGAAGTTAAAACATTCAAATATGTACCAAATATTCTTCTTAAAGTTTGTCTGTCCTAGGACATAAATTCAAACATCATGTGTCTCCAGAAAGAAAAAAATAAAGCTTATATTGTGCCAAAAAATTTCAGACTCACATGCAACTCCCTGATAAAATCTCCAACATGTGGTTTGAGGATAGCAAAAAATTCACAATGACCTAATCACTCCAGAATCCTCAACTCTCACAAAAGTTTCAAAGAATTTAACTTTGAACGTTACCCATTTGTTTTTCTTTTTCTCTTTTCTTTGCAGTACTGGAGGGCTGAACCCAGGGTCTTGCTAAGTTGCACAGGCTGCCTCTGACCTCAAACTTGAGGTCCTCTTGTCTCAGCCTCATGAGTCACTGGGATTACTACTTCTTAATTCCCAAACATACTGCAATAAATTTTCTGTTCATATAATGTGGGTGTAAATAGACAACAAAAAATGAATAATCAAAGGCAACTTAATCCCAGTAACTGGGAGGAGAGAGGAAGGCAGAGCCAGGAGGGTCACATGTTTGAGACCAGAGGCAACCTGCTTAATTTAGTGAGACTCTGACTTAAATAAACAAGCAAACAAATAAATAAATAAAATGGGCTGGGTGTGCAGCCCAGTGGTGGAGTACTTGCACAGTATGAGTCAGTTCCTGAGTTCAACCTCAGAGTACTGCCAAAAAAATTTTTAAAAACCTATAAATTACATCAAACCCATTTAAAAAACATAAAAACTTAAAACACCTAATGCATCCATCATCCAGTTTAAGACAAAGCATTATCAAAATAGCTAAGGCCCTTGTTTACTTCTACCAATTGTACTCCACTCCTTTCACAGTAAAGATATCCATTCTCTCGAATTTGGTTCATTGTTACTTTTTAGGCACCCTTTTAACCACACACATATATCCCTAAACCAATGATCTTCAATCAGTGTGATTTTCCATCACCACCACCCCCCCACACACACATCGGGCAATGTCTGGATAGATTATGGATTATGAAAGTGGGTGGGATGCTACACCACCTAATGCGTAGATGCCAGGGATGCTGGCCTACACAGCACAGGACATAGCTACAACAAAGAATTATCTATGCAGTTCAAAAATGTCAATAATGCTAAGGTTTAAAAACTCCACTCTAAATGATAAATAGTATTGTTTCGTGCTCTAACATACCACAGAGTTTTGTGCTCTAACATACCACAGAGTTTGTAGGTCCTGGTGATCAAACCAGGGCCTTGCATATACTAGCAAACGCTATGTTATTGAGCTACATCACTAGTCCCAACATACCATAGATTTTCTTCTGCAACTTTGCTTACCATTAACTTTCTCTTCTGTACCACCAGTACCCCGCTGTACAAAAAAGCACAGTTCATGTATTCATTCTCCTATTTATGCACATTAAATTTTATCTAATTTTTCCCTTTTATATACAACACTGCTGTGAACATTCTTACACAAACCTCTTTGTGCTCAATAAAGAATTCTAATTTCCAGTTTATTTTCAGTTTGGTTTGAAAAGTCCCCAAACCCTTTAATGGCCTTCATCTAGTCGAAAGCATTGGCCTTATAATATATAAGATATTTATGCCGGGCGCGGTGGCGCACACCTGTAATCCCAGCGGCTCGGTAGGCGGAGGCAGGAGGATCCCAAGTTCCAGACCAGAGGCGGTCTACGTAACTTAGCGAGACCCTGTCTCAAAAAAAAAGTAGAAAATGGGCTAGGGGTGCAGCTCAGTGGTTCAGCACTTGCAGAGCCGCAGGCACGAGGCCCTGAGTTCAACCCCCAGTACTGCCAAAAAAAAAAAAAAAAAAGATATTATTTACCTATCTCATGTTGGCATTGTGCAAAAGAGATGACAGGGTGCAACAACACTGCAAAAAATAGTGGGCAAAACTGCTGGTAACTTAGTCAAGTTAATATCCTCACTAATGAGACAAATTAGATACTATGTACCTCCTGATCTGAGGCACTAGAAAGAGCAAAACATTATTTCTATGGTACTCTTGCCCAAAATATATAATTTGAATTTAATTACAAGGAAAGATCAGACAAACCCAATTTGAGGGATAGTCTATATGATTATTGGCCAATGTTTAAGTCATGAAAGATAAAAAGATAGTGGAACTGGCCCAGACTGGAGGAGACTATTAAATGCAATGTATGGTCCCCAATCAGAAAAAAAGAACATTAGTGGGACAACTGGTAAAATTTGAGTAATGTCTATTGACCAGTTAGTATTGCTGCATTAGTTCTCATTTTCTTGTTTCGATGATTTATAGTAAGACTAACATCTGAAGATGTATAAAGAATAAAAGGGAACTATTACTAGTGTTGCCTGAGTTTTCATAAGCCTGAAATTATTTCAAAATGAGAATTAATGTTTGAAACGTTAAATGTTAAGTAAATAGAGTACTAAACATAATACAGTAAATCTTGCAAAAATATAGTAAAATGTCAATGGACACCAATTATTAAATTATTTTGAGGGAAAAAAACAAACATTCGCACAAATTATAGTCCTGGGGGTAAAATCAGAGATAAGATCTTATCAATGATCAATCCTTTGAAAAAACACAAAAAAATGAAAAACAAATGAAATTAAACCATAGAAATTAAGCTACGTTTCAATAAGCATTTCACACGAAGGCTGCCTACCCTGAATCCAGAAGTGCTTTAAAATGTTCGATAAGGGTGGTAGAACATCCACAAGGCCCTCGGTTCGATCCCAGCAAATAAAATAAAATAAAAATCAAAAAAAAAAAAAAAAAAGGAACATAATGAACTGCTTCACACAACAAATTAATGTGTTAAATTATGTTGTAAACTAAACTGAGATTCTATAACAGTTCCTTCTGAAAATATATACTTTTATATTAAGATAATGAAATTAGAGCCAGGCGCAGTGGCACATGCCTGTAATCCCAGCGGCTCGGGAGGCAGAGGCAGGAGGATCGCAAGTTCGAGACCAGAGGCAGTCTGTGTAACTTTGCAAGACCCTGTCTCAGAAAGTAAAAAAATGGGCTAGAGGTGCAGCTTAGTGGTCCAGCACTTGCAAAGCATGCAAGCACAAGGCCCTGGGCTCAACCCCAGTACTGCCAAAAAAAAAAAAAAAAAGATAATTAAGTTATTAATACTTAAGAAAAACTTTATAATACAAAATATATAGAAAATACTAATATCCCTTCAAAACCACTATAGAAGATGGGAGAAATAAATTCTATTCCTCAGGAGGATGACTATCAATAACAATAATGTAACGTATACTTTTAAAAAGTCAGAAGTTGAATGTTTTCACATAAAGAAATGAGAAATGTTTGAGGAAATTTTTAAAAAATCACTGTAGTTCAGGATCTATTACACTATACCTTTACACTAGAAAGATATGTAAATTTCCCCCATGAACCTACAATTACTGGTCCCAAGAATTCCTCCAAATTATTGAGCTGTGGTCAGACTTTAGCCTGAGCTAACATGACAACAAAACTTAAAAGTGTGCATAAACAGACATATGCGTCATACACTGTTGCTGGAATGTAAATTGTTAAAATATATTCAGACAGTAATTAGTCAACATCTATCAAAATGTTAAATATGTGCATGCTCTGATGTAGCAATTCCACGTCTTCAGAAATACTCAGCACATATGCACAAGGACATATGTATAAGAATTTATTAACTGCATCCTTGTAAATAAGAATGCCTGAAATGTAAATCCCTATCAATAAAGTACTGGTTAAATTTCTTCATCCAGTCACTGAAATACTATGCAGCCATGAAAGAGTAAAGTAGACCTATTCATATGTGCAAACATGGAATAATCACCAATATAAATTAAGTAAAAGAAACAAAAGTGCAGAAAAGTACAGTATATCACCACTTGTACTTTAACAAGGGAATACATTTGTATTTTCAGTACATTCACATCTGTACTTGAAAGGCAAATAGCACTCTCTAATGCACAAAATGGCAACAATGACTGACTCTTTTTTGAACTATTTAATTTTTTCTTTTGGTCATGCACATATATCCTTTTCAATGTTCAAAAAGCTAGCTAAGAAACACAATTTTATAAATTACCAGTTCAAGGACTGAGTTGGCTTGCGTTAGTTTCTTTTTTTATTGCTGTTAGCAGTAACTATGAGCCCATTTTAAGATTTGCTAGGCTTTGCCAAACTCGGTCATAATGTCTTAGATGCAGCTTGTTTTCAAATTCTGAAAAGTATCCAATTTTAAAATTGAACTTTATTTTACTGAAAAAATTATCAAGGATAAACCTATGTGAAAATGAACTAGATTAAAAGAAATCTGATACTTTGTGAAAACAATCCTTCAGTTTATCATATAAAAAATTCTAGTATCAATAACAAGCCCCTACAATGCAGTGAATCAAGACTAAATCCTTGTATGAACAAGTGAGATTTTAACATCACCTTCCTAAGACGGGATGCTAAAAAATGAATAAATAAAATAACAGGTGTATCCTATACCTGTCTCCACTTGGAAAACACAAAGAGGCTCAGACTGCTTTTCCCTCTACTGACACAAAGATATAAATTCTAAAATTCAGATTTTAAAAAAGAAAAAGCATTGTGCACAGAGCCGTAAATAGTATTTGGCGAGTGAACTCTAAGTCATTACGCGTCACAGGCGGCAAGATAAAAAGCTATCTCAACAAATCTAAAGCACCAATGGCCCCTTGGAAACTAAGCACCAGATGGCAAGGCAAGTCTCCCTTCAGACAGTTATTACTTGGTGGCTGATTCATATCAAAAGCCCATTAGACAGGCCTCTCTAGACCCCAGAAAAGGGGGAGGCGCATGGGGAGGAGACCCGCGTCTGTTGTCTGCACTGTGCTTTTTTGTCTTGCAGGCTTGAAAGCATCCTAGTGATGGAGATGACACCATTTCCCTTGGAGTCTTTTCTGCAAGTTTTTGTTTACCCGGTTTTGAACCTAAAATTCCCTTTCCGCTCACTCCAGCCCGACGCTGCGGAGGTGGCGTCCACCGCCGGCCTCTCCCCGGACGCCCAGACGCCCAGACGCCCTCCGCAGCCAAGCCCCCTCCAGCCACGCGCGCAGGCCCGGGCCGGGCGGCCGCGCTTACCGGTGGGCGCGCTGTCCAGGATGCGCAGGTCGTAGGCCCCGGAGCAGCGGTAGTTGGCGGCGGTGCCGTTGTCCCACACCACCACCACCTCCTCGGGGCTCTCGAAGCTCCGCACGGTGCCCACATGGCCCTCGCCGCCGTCCTGCTTCCCCCACTTCCAGTCCGGGCCGCGCACCACGCGAGCCCCAACCCCTTCCACCATCACCCGGTTATTGCGAGAGTTACTCATCGGGGCCCGGGCGGGGGGCTCCGCCGCTGCCGCCGCCGCCGCCGCCGCCGCCGCCGCCGCCGCCGCCGGGGGGCCCGTGAGGGCGTTGGGCCCGGGCCGGACTCTCGGCGCCGGCGGGGGCGGCAGGGAGCCCCGCGGGACGTGAGGGTAACTCACCGGGACGGCGGCGCGGCGCCCCCTCAGCCCTCCGCCGCCTCCCAGCCGCCGCCGCCGCGCGCCCCGCTCGGAGTGGAGCCCGGCCCCCGGCGGCGCGGCGGCGGCGAGCGGGCAGGGGGGAGGGGGCCGAGGGCGGGGACTCTCCCGCTTCCTCCGGGCTCCCCGGCCGGGCTACAGCGACGGCCGCCAGGAACCCTCGCTCTCCCCCGGCCGGGAGCGCGGGGAGCGCAGAGGGCCGGGGGAGGCGCGCCCCGCGGGGACGGCGAAGGCGGCGGGGGGCGAGCCAAACTGAGGGCCTTCGCTCTCCCCCGGCCCTGCGCTCCGGGGCAGGCGCCCGAGGGCCGGCGCCGCCTCCTCCCCCGCGGGCACCGGTGGAGCCTCCCGGCGTCCGGCAAGCGCCCGGGCCCAGGGGCCCCCTTCTCTCTGCCCCCGCGCACGCCGCCGCGCTCCGCCCCGCCACAGAGTCCCCGCCGGGCGAGAGCGGCTCCACATCCGGGTACTGCCGCACCCAAGGCCTGAGCAGCACCGTCTCTGAGTGACTGCGAGGGGGAAATCTTCAGCAAGGACAGGGTGGAAAGCGTTTGGTAGAGTCGAGCGATCCGGGAAAGAAAGGACAAGGAAACCGATTCCTAAGCGTCTCTTCAGGGCCCAGTGAAAGTGCGCATGCGCGCGGTCCGGGGGTAAGAAATTGGGAGGGGAGAAAGCACAACCTTGGCCTGAAGCGATGAAGGGGCGGATCCCGGGAGTTGCCTCCCGGTGGTGCGGTGAGCTCCATTAGCTACAAGGAAAGGGGCGGGGCCTACGTGGAGGAGGGGCTGAGAGAGAGTGAGGATGGAGATACGTTCCCCAGCTGCTGAGACTGCAGCTGTAGTAAAGATAGTCCTTCGTTTCCGTTCTGGTGTTCCTAGGTGTACTGAGTGTGAATTTGGAAATACACACACACACACACACACACACACACACACACACACACACACACATATATTTGTTGTTGTTGTTAGGTGCCGTCGAGTCGGTATCCGACTCATAGCGACCCTCATAGGGTTTTCAATGGCTGACTATTTCGGGATTGCCTTGGGAGTGGATTGCCAGGTCCTTCTCCCGTTTTGGGGGTGCTGGGAATTGAACTCAGGACCTCAGAGACTGCAGCGCAGTGCTCTACCCACTGAGCCAAATCCCAGCCCCATATATATATATATATATATATATATATAAAATTACCTGGGGCAGGGCTAGGACAGATTATTGCACAGATTAAGGGCAACCTGTACTGTAAGTGCAAATTGAAAACATTTCAAACCAGAGTGGCTGATTGGTGATGTTTTAAGCTGAACAAAATGGTGTGGAGTGTCTTGCCTTCATGCAGAGTCAGGGTAGGAAATAGACTACAAACCTTGCTCATTAATAATTGTCCTTCCCACGATATAAATCAGCCCTGAAGGCAAAATACAACATTGAATAAGAGGACTCTGAGAGTAGTTTCTGGTTGCTGTTTACTTACGTGACACTAAAGGAATGTCGTTTTAAATTGTTTCCACAGCCCAGCACTGATGCATTGTTAGCATACACTCTTGCTTTTCCCAGGAAAGAAAGAAACTCCAGTAGATTCGATAATCAAGTGGAAAGACAAGAAAGCGAAGGGGGTGGGAGTTTTTTTACTATATTTATTACAACATAGTCTAATATTAAAATAGGCTTTTTTAAGCCAGGGCCCAAGGCACCTGCCTGTAATCACAGCAACTTTGGAGGCTGAGGCAGGAGGATCACAAGTTCCAGGCCAGAGGCAACCTCCACAATTTAGCAAAACTCTATCTCAAAATAAAAAAAATAAAGAGGGGTTGGAGGTGAATCTCAGTGGTAGAGCACTTGCCTAGACTGCATGACACCCTGGGTTTGACATGACACCCCACTACTGAAAAAAAGCATTTTAGGAGGGACCCAGAGCCTTCTTGATGCTAAGCACATGCTGTACCATTGAGCTACTACACCCCTAGCCTCTAGGCTTTTATTTTTAATGCCAGAGTTTGTTGTTTGTTTTTTGTTTTGTTTTTGGAGATACTGTCTCCCTGTATCACCCAGCCTGGCTTCAAATTAACAATCATTCTGCCTCAGCCTCCTGAGTGCTAGGATCACAGGTGTGTGCCATCACACCCAATTAACACCAGAGATTTTTAATACTGTTGCGGAATCCAAAGAGAATGAAAGAGACCTGAGGCTTAAAGGAGGAATTATTTCTAAAGACTGAGCCCAGAACAAAGGGGGCTCCGTTTTTTAAGGGGTCTCTGAGGGAGGTGGGCTTACAAGAAGTCAGAATGGTGTGAAAACAGACAAAGGACAGAAATGGTGCAAAAACTACATGTGCACAGTTACAGAAGTGGAAGAGGGTGATCAATCATCAGGTGTCTATTCCTTTGAGTAGAGATCAAAGAGAAGGTCATTACATTTGGTATGCAGGTTTATCAGGTTGGGATAGCTCTGTTAGTCATTACAGGCAAACAGCCTGCAAAGGTTATTTACATAAAACCAAAATGATTTAGACAAACACCACTGGTAACAAGCTAAGTTATTGTTAAGATACCATGGAGTTGGTATCTGACTCATAGTAACCCTACTTACAACACACTAAACACTATTGTCAGTACTTCTCTACTATTCATAGGGTTTTCAATGGCTGAACAAGCTAAGTAGCCATTAGCTAAATCTCAGGAAATAGGTAGTACAAAGAAAAACAGGAAGTGTAAGCATAGGAAGAAGAGAGGTTTCTTTGGGGGCCTGTTTCAATACCAGAATTTAATTTCCAAGTGGACATGGTGGCACACACCCATAATCCCAACACTTGAGAGGATGAAACAGGAGGATCCCAAGTTCAAAGCCAGCCAAGGCTACATAGCAAAAGCCTGCCTCCAAAAAAATTTTTAATTTTCCCTTAAATGAATATCTATGGGTGTGGCTCAGTGGCAGTACACTTGTATAGCATGCATAAGGCCCTGGGTTCAATCTCCATTACCAGAAAATAAGAAAGAAGGAAAGAAAGAAAGAAAGAAAAAGAATGAATGAATCAATCAATCTAGCCTAAGTCTTTAAAACAATGAATATCTATAATTCCTTAAACTGGAAAGAGATGTTAAGAGATGATCTCTAGGCTGGTGATTTTCATTTTTTGTAGTCTGTCTTTCTTTCCTCCTTTCTGGTTTTTATTTTTTGTTTTGATCCTCATCATGTCCTCCACCAATCAAAGCCTTTGTTTCCTCCCTGTACATTTGAACTACATCAGGAGCTAGACACTTCAAATGAAGCAATGTAGTAAAGCTGGAGCCCACCTGCAGCCTTCTCTTCCACCTGCTGTGGAGGGTTCTATACAAACTCATTGAAACCTCTGGAGTACTATTGAGCACAAGTATGAAAACCCCAAATTAGCCCAATCCTCATATTTGAAGTGAAGAAAACAAAGCTAGTACTGATTAAATTACTTCTCCAGGAGTATAGTGGAAGCTAATAGAGAGCTAAGACTGTAACCTATCTAATACACGGCTTATATCTCTGTATATAAACACTCTTCTCCATTCACCTCCTTATTGCATGTGCTGTGAATTTCTAACACTATTTCATTGCTAAGGCTATTTCAGGGCCTTTAAATAAACACAGTTGCCAATAGTCCCAAAATGTTTTTGCCTACACATCTTTTCAGTACAAAATTTTTGAACATGTACTTCTAATATATGCAGTTATTTATGTATGAATTGCCTGCAACCATCCCACTGTGGCATCTGATCCCATCAGATCTCAGAAGCTAAGCAGGGTAGAGCCTGGTTAGTACTTGGATGGGAGGCTTCCTGGGAACACCAGGTGCTGTAGGGCTTGGAAGAAGGACTCAGCAACCCACTCCCAAAACACAATCAGCCATTGAAAACTCTATGAATAGCACAGAATCACTGACAATAGTGTTTCAACTGTTGTACATAGGGTCGCTGTAAGTCGGACACCAACCCAACAGCACCTAACAACAACAATGTATGAGTTATATATAGGAGGGGCTGGTAGTATAGGTCAGTGGCAAGGTATGTGTTTAGCATGCACAAGGCCCTGAGTTTTATCCTCATGACCATATACAACCACATAAAAAAGGTACTATATATATATATATATATATATATGCACACACACTTCCACATAATGCATATGTAAAACATATTCAAAAATAAATCTACAGAAAAGTTTTCATACTTGCTTTTCTTGGCCCAATAAATCATCTCCTAACCCTCTAGGAGTTCAAGTTGGCACTAAAGTGTTTATACCCTATTTTAGAGATTATTTTGTCATATGCATGTCTGTCACACTTAGAACCTAGTCATTTTACACATATGTTTGCTTATCCACCCATTTGTTAAGAAATATTCAAGGTCATCCAAAACTCATAAGATTTTTGTTCTGACCACAACTAAGATAAATAAATCCTTACACCAAAAATGCAGTAGTCATGCTGTTATTCTACTATGAATTAATTTCTGGCTGCTTTACAGACTACAAAAATGTGTAATACTTGGACAGTTATTTTATTAGTTAGAGCAACACTATCTGCTTTACCAAATAAACCTGGTCAAGTGCTGTGGCACACACCTGTAATCTCAGCGACTCAGTAGTTGCAGGCAGGAGAATCCCAAGTTTGAGGCCAGAGACAGCCTGCAAAACTTAGCAACATCTTGACTCAAAATAAAAAATAAAAAAATAGGATGAGGGGTGCAGACCAGTGGTAGAGCACTTGCAAAGTGTGTGTGAGCCCTGGGTTCAACCCCTAAGAACTGCAAAAATAAAGATAAAAAATAAAGAGTAAGGGCTGGGAGTGCAGCTCAGCAGTAAAACACATGCCCAGCATGAGTGAGGCTCTTGGTAGAACCCCTAGTACTGCAAAAATAAGATAAACCTCAAGACATATGAACTTAGATTGAGTTTTATCACATGATAGCCTAACACTGTCCTCCACATGGCGATTCAGGCACTCATGATGCTTTTCTACCCTCCCATAAGATTGTCTTTGCCTAGTAAAGGAAGGGAGAGGGAGGAGAAAAGGGGTAATATTCCTCAAAATCCTGACCCCAAAATGGCATCTATCACTAGTCACATTCCATCATCTAGAACTCGGCCATATCTAGTCAAAAAAGAGGAGAAATGTAGTCTAACTAAGTGCCCAAGAAGAATGGTTTATCATTTGGTGTCCACTTAGGGAAACATAAATCGTCCTAAGTATTCAAACAAATGAAACAGTATGTAGAACTGTTCACAAAAGTGTTGGAAGAGCTGCAGAAGTATAAAGAGATGAATAATAACTAGAAAATACTAGCCCCCGGTCCTAGAGGAGCAGAAGAGAACATTGTGTTACTTAGAACCCATGATCACTCTACCATTGAAGTTGCTTGAGGGACTTCTGCTGAGGTTGGAACTGCATCTGTTTTGCAGTAAGCCAACTGGCAAAACACTATTGTCAGTGCTTCTCTACTATTTATAGGGTTTTCAATGGCCAATTGATTTTTTGGGAGTAGGTTGCCAGGTCCTTCTCTCAAGCCTACAGCACATGGTGTTCCCAGGCAGTCTGCCATCCAAGTATTAACCAGGCCCCACCCTGCTTAGTTTCTGAGATCTGACGAGAGGGATCAGATACCACAGTGGTACAGCTGCAGGCCCACCATTGTCACGACCCCTGCCAGAATCAGAACTCAGAGTTCAGGGACAACCTGATACTACAGCTGCCGGAACTTCCTTATGTAGGATCTCAGATGCTGCCAAAAGCTCCATCAGAAGCAGGAAACAAAAACTAACTTCTTTTCTTTTCAGTCAGTCTCCCATCTCTCTCCACAAATAACAAGAAAAGCCTACTCTTTAGGTGTTCAGTATGTTTTTGATCATTCTACTATACTTAAACTTCCATACAACATGGAAGTCAGAACATCATGCATCTGCCTGACAAGATGCAGATATTTCACTTAAAGTGAACATATCTTCACTTTCCTTCCCCAAAGGGAGAAAACATAAAGTCATATCCTTTGACATGTCCATAGCTGGGAGACATTAATTCCATTTCCAGTTCAGCCACAATCCTACCTGGATATTACATAACCTAGATTATAACATTAACAACAACATTGACAGCCATTTTGCTAGACTAATCAAGAAAAAAAAGGGGAGTCTCAAACCACCACCCACACTCCTTATATAAAATTGGAGAAAAAGAAAAGGAGGAAATTGGTTTTATATACCTAACAAGTGTTTTTAGTTGATTTGTGTCCCTGTAAAAGATCTAATAAAGTCCTAACCCCCAGTGCCTGGGAATGTGATTTGAAAACAGGGCATTTGCAGATGTACTAAGTTAAGATGAGGTCATATTGAAGTAATGCTAAATCCCATGACTGTGCCAATATAACAGACAGGAAAGGGAGATTTGTACACAGAGATACACCGGAAGAAGTCCATGTGGTGACAGAGGCAGAAATTAGAATGATACAGCTATGAGACAAGAAATGCCAAGGATTGCTGCAATCACCAGAAGCTAAGAAAAAAGTCAAGGAAGTATTCTTCCCTGGAATCTTCAAAGAGAATAAGAACTGATGACATCTTGATTTCAGGTTTCAAGCCTCCAGAACTGTGGAAGCGTTGCGGGACCCACAGAGACAAGAGAGACCTGAGGCTTAAAAGAGGATTTTATTAGCACTGGTATGTCACTCTGTGGAATCGTTTCCAAGAACGGAGCCCCAAACAAAGGGGGTGTAGGCTTTTCATGGGGTCTCTGAGGGAGGTGGCCTTACAAGAGTCAAAACGGTGTGAAAACAAAGGACAGAAATGGTGCAAAAAATAAACACGTGGGGTTACAGAGGGTGATCAATCAGCTACTACAGAACAGGGGACGTAAAGGGGATGATGTATATTCCTTTGAGCAGGGATCAAAGAGGTGGTCATTACATTTGGTAAGCAGTTAATCAGGTTGAGACAGCTCTGTTGCTCATTATAGGCAAGCAGACCCTGTAAAGTTGTTACATGAAACCAAAATGGTTTAGACAAACACCACTGGTAACAAGTTAGGTAACTGTCAGCTAAACCTCAGGAATCAGGCAGTACAAAGAAAAATGAGGCATCTAAGCACAGAAATAAGGGGGGTTTATTTGGGGGCTGCTTCAGATGTATAATTTTCTGTTGTTTTAAGCCACTATCAAACTCTTAATTCCTAAATGTATAAGAGCACCATCGATTGATGGTAACTTGTTATGACATCTCTAGGAAAACTAATACAAGAAGGGAAGAAAATAAACATGGCTATTATTGTCCTTACTTTATAACTACTCATAAGGCCATAGTCAATATTTCTCGCTTCTTCCTTCTAGTAGACAGCCCACATTACCTTTTCTCTCTGCCAGCACATCAAATAATCAAAGTCCTCATACCTGGCAGGGGGTTCAAATCTTTGTTTCTGAAGGTTGTGGTGTGATGGATGATTTTATGTGTCAACTTAACTGGATCAAAGGCCCAGAATTGGCCAGACACTATTCTGGGTGTGTCTGTGAAGGTGTTTTTCATTAGATTAACATCTGAGTTGGTAAACTGAGTAAATCAGACTGTGCTCCCTAATGTGAGTGAACCATTGAAGACCTGAGTAGAACAAAAAGGCTAAGAAGGAACTCCTTGACTCAAACTGGTCTGTCTGGCCTTCAGACTCAAACTGAAAAATTAGTTCTTCTTACATCTCAAGCCTGCCAGCCTTCAGAGTAGAACTCACACAATTAGCCCTCTTGAATCTTGTTGTTGTTGTTGTTAGGTGCCGTCGAGTCGGTATCTGACTCATAGTGACCCTCATAGGGTTTTCAATGGCTGTTTTGGGATTGCCTTGAGAGTAGATTGCCATGCCCTGCTCCCATTTTTGTGGTGCTGGGAATTGAACTCGGGACCTCAGAGACTGCAGCGCAGTGCTCTACCAACTGAGCTAAATCGCAGCCCTCTTGAATCTTAGACCTTCAAATTCAGGCTGGAACTACACATTGGCTGTCCTTGATCTCAGGCTTGCTGATTGCAGATCTTGGGACTTCTTAACCTCCATAATCATGTGAACCAATTCCTTGTAATAAATCTCTTATATGTGTGTGTGTGTATGTGTGATATATATATATATATATATATATATATATATATATATATATATATATATACTGTTTCTCTGGAGAACTCCAACTAATACTGTATATGTATGTATATGTATGTATATACTAATATACTGTATAATATATATATAGCAAGAGAGGGGGAGAGAGAGAGAGGTTTTTTATTTTGAGACAAGGTCTTGCTAAGTTGCTCAGGGTGCCTCTGGACTTGAAGTTAGGATCCTCCTGCCTCTGCCTCCCATGTGGCTGAGATTACAGTTCTGCTCCATGGTGCCTGACATGCCATGGCAACCTTTTTTTTTTTTTTTTTTTTTGTAGCAAGAAGCACATGTCCACCTAATAACTGGTATTTAATCTCCCAGTCAATATAGTAACTCTTTATTTTGCCTATTGGTTCAGTGGGATGAGGAACCCAAACTGTTCAAATGGCAGTGTCAACTTCCAACTCAGTCAGGGGGTCGGGGGAAGAATCAAGTCAGTGGAAATATTATGGTATCCCTTGGTGGAAGCGTCACTTGGGAAATAAGTTCTTTAAACCAGTAAAAACAAAGTTGTGAAAATAGGGATCCAAAAAATGTTTCCTGAGGCATATGGGGAAATACCATGTGATCATAGAGGCAGAGAATGAAATGAACTTTCTACAAGCAGAGGAACAACAAACCATCACCAGAAGCTATGGGAAAGACATGAAATGGCTTCTCCTTCAGAGATTCTAGAAGGAACTAACTCTGCTGACACTTTTATTTTATACTTCTAGTCTCCATAACTATGAGACATAAATGCCTGTTATTTAAAGCAAAAAAAATTTTTCTGAGTTGGTTATTTAGTAGTGATAGGGAAAAGAGTCAAATCAATGTCTTGATTCCTGATCCTGTCTACTCTGACCATGGGAGCACCATACATTATTCACATATTCCAAACATGAACCTCACTTCATGGTCCAATTTTTGTTGTTAGGTGCCATCGAGTTGGGTCTGACTCATAGTGACCCATAGGGTACAGAACAAACACTCTTCAACACTGTGCCATGCCCAGAACAATGTCAGTGCTTCTCTGCTATTCATAAGGTTTTCAACAGCCGATTCAAGATTATTTCAGAAGTGGGCTGTCAGGTCCTTCTCCCATTTTTGTGGTGCTGGGGATCCGACCCAAGGCCTCAGAGTCCACAGAGCAGCATTTAATTCTACCAACTGAGCAAGGTCAGGCATTTAATTAATTTCAACCACAACTCAGAAGCAAACAAGCTATTTCTCAAAGGTAAAAGATTCATTGACAGAAAAGGGCATAACTTTACTCTAAAACCCTAGATGTTTGCACTGGAATTCTACAATGGCACTTGACAGAGGATCCATAGAATATCTCCATCTGTTTCCAGGAACTTCAACAACATTGATTCTGCTGGTTCATATGGCCTATGTGGCAGAAAAGCTTTCTCTGCAGCCTGAGCTTCCTACAAAGTATTCTCTTGCTTCAGGACCTACTCAAAACTGGCTTTTGGGACAGAGCAATACAAATGTGATATATCTTGCCTATAAAATCCAAAGAGGCCCAAATGTTTTTCCTCTTCCTTAGCAACTGAGGATACAAGGTGCAGCAACTTGCCCTCTATTTTAGAAGGGATATTCTGATATATCCCTGGACTCCTAGCATCTTCACCTAAGTGATAAAACTTAAATTTTCTTGGACTTTATCTCCCATCCTCTGGCATGCCTGTATCTCACTAAGGCATCTGGGGTTCCTGACATTCTGGCTCACAAAATCAAATCAATATGATGTCTTCATTATAATAGATCAATGTGATGTTCTGTGAGATGGTAAAACAATCTCTGCAATCTCTGCAAACCAGATTATGACAGAAAGTATCAGACTTGATATAACTTTAAGGAAAGACATTGAAAGTATGCTGCCCCTGATAGGTGACAGAAATATGTTTGTAGTGCTATTTGTCATGTGATTCTGAGGAAAAGCATTTCAGTTCAACAGCTACAATAGCTAGAGCTGCATATAAATTTGAGGTAGTAAAGAAGCTACACCTAGAATAGCAGCTGCAATTGAATCACCATCTGATTGAATTTACAGTAGGATTCAACTTCTTTTGCAAGCTAAGTAGGCAAGTTAAATAGGAAGGTGACAGGAATCACACTCTACTAGCTTTTTTCAAGTCCTTGATTTTGACATTCTCTGCCATTCCCCCAGGGATGTGGTATTGTTTTTATCTTGCTATTTGATGGGAAAGGGTAGTTACAAGCCTCCTACTCAGACTTTCATTTTCTTTTCTTTTTTCTTGTATTTTCTTTTTTCTTTTCTTTTTTTAGTTCCAGAATGTTGAACCCAGGGCCTCTGAGCATGCTACACAACTGCTATACAACTGAGTTGTACACCAACCTCTTTTTAAATTTAATTTAATTTAATTTAATTTAATTTGAGACAGAATATTGCTCAGTTGTGCAGGCTATGTCTGACCTCAAACCTGCAGTCCTCCTACCTCAGCCTTACAAGTAGCTGGGATTGCAGGTGTGCATCATGGCACCCAGCCTGGACTTTCTTACCATAATGTCTCACTCGACAGATTAGGAAGCCAGTATACATATTATTTTGTCGGGGTTCAGCTCATGTCTGGCAGAGGTCAGAGCCTTTCCCTGACACCACATGGGTATTGGGGACCCACAGGACCGGGTTGGTGTAGTGGCTGGAGGTGCCAAAGAAGGACTTCAGGAGACCTTCTGTGGGAAACAGGAAAGGGAAGGTTTATTGGGTTACTCCCCAAATGGGGTACAACCAGCAAGCAGCCCCTGTCAAGTGCTCAAGTGCTAGCTCTAAGCATGCAGCATAGAATGCTGCAGCCTGAGTGGTGGAACAGCTCAGCCTTAAAGGCACAGCTACAGACAGCTGGTGTTCCACTGGGCTGGAGGTCAGATGGTCTTGACTCTCGCAGCTTGCCTTCTCTGCCTCCCTCCTTCCCAAGGATGGGAGGAATTGGGAGGTTATTCATGGCTTGCTTGTAGCCTTCGGTGCTTCGGGGCCCCTGGTCTTGACACGTAGGCTTGCTTGGAGATCTTCCACTGGATTGGGGGAGCGCTGGATCAAGGTGATGGGGTCCAGGTAGCAGTTGAGGGGTGGAGAACAGTGGTGGGGGTCAAGGGGGTATAGGAGCCCTGCTTATATAGGGTCCCAGAGTGGGGCATGCCCTGAGGTTAGCCAATCAGGGCACATTCCTGACAGGTACAGTAGGTGAACTGTCATACCTGCCATGTAGGGGCAGTTATTTAACTGAGATGTTAAGGGTGGCCAATCAGGATTAAGGCAGTTGAGGCTGGTCAGGGGCCATCTTTGCTCACTTGATGGGAGGGGTAGGAGTGAGTGAGTGGGATATGGCCCAGGGGTCAGTCCCTCAGGCTAATATGAGGGACCCTAGTTATGGGGTGGATTTTAAAAATTTCCCAACATTATTTCAGTTGCCAAGTATGTCTATTCCAACTGTGCATTCAGAAACTAGAGAAGGTACCTTCAGTCCCAGCTATTTAGGATGCTCAGGCATGAGAAAGTCTTGAGCCTAGGAGTTCCAGGCCAGCCTGAGCAATACAGTGAGACCCTCTCTCAAAACAAAACAAAACAAACAAACAAACAAAACAAAGAAATAAGGGAAGTAACCACAATTGGTTATCTGAAATAACTATGATGTACTGGAGCCAAAACTGGGTTAACTATGACCTCCGTAACCTATAACTCTGACCAATGGACTCCAGTGGTTACTTGGGCCCCATAGGAATTAGCATAGTCATGGCCAGTATGCAGGGATTCCTAAAAGGGAAACTTTCCTTTCCCTACAGCCTTGCATTCTGAAAAGTAGCTTCTGGTCCTTTTTGGCAATAAAAGGAGGAAAAAGAATTACAGGACAAATTTTTGATGATGTCACTTGGTCCTTCCTCTTAAGGACCTATGGAATGGCTTATGTCCAGACACTGGCTGAAAGGCTGTGACTCCTCATGTAAGTGACGTTAGTCAGGTCTCTGATCACCAAGGCTACAGTTTTTCTGATTATGTAGATCAAACATTTCTTAACTAATATACTCATCTGTTTAATTCACTGTGATCAAAAGCCACCACCAAAGGACTACATGAGTTAAAACATTCTGTTTGCCACCCCTACTCTACTGCCCATTTTAGTAACTGCATTCACCTTGTCTTTGGTGATTACTCACTGACACCTAGCCTCTGTTAGTCTGGATTGAAATCAAAGAACACTGCAATAGTGAAATTTTCCACCATCATCCCTGGCCTGCACATGGAAGTTATCAGTGAGCTTTTGAAAAATACCAACAATACCTTCACCAATGCATTTCTCCATGTCTTAATGAGAAGAATATCCTCAGAGAGAACTGTTCCTGCTACCTAAGTTTTTGAGTATCCTCCTTGAAATTATACCAGGGAAGGGCTGGGGAGGTAGCTCAATGCTAGAGTGCTTGTTTAGGGTGCATGAGACCATAGGTTTGATTCCCAGCACAAGAAAAGAAAATGAAAAAAAAAAAAAAAGAAATCAAATCAAAAAAATTATACAAGTGAAGCTTTTGCACCTTTCCTTTTCTTTTTTTTTTCTTTTTTTTTTTTTTCTTTTTTCTTTTTGTGGTACTGGGGGTTGAACCCAGGTCCTCACGCTTGCATACTTTGCAAGTGCTGGACCACTGAGCAGCACTTTCAGCTCATTTTTTTTTTTTAACTTTTTTTGAGACTGGGTCTCACTAAGTTTCGCAGACTGCCTCTGGTCTCCAACTTGCTATCCTCCTGCCTCTGCTGCCTGAGCCCGTGGGATTATAGGTGTGCGACACCATGCCCGGCTAGCTTTTGCATCTTAATCTACTGAAAGTAAGCCACTATTTTAATCCATTTTAAGTCAACTATATGATGGTTGGGCTGGAGTTTAGTTCTGTTGGTAAAGTGCTGCTCTGTGCTCTCTCAAGCCCTCGGTTCAATCCTTAGCACCCCCGAAACTGGGGAAAGATGTGGCAGCCCACTCCTGAAGCAATCCTGAAACAATCAGCCATCAAAAACCCTATGAATACCAGAGAAGCACTGACATAGTGCCGAGCATGGCAGTGTCAGGAAGTGTTAGGTTCTGTTGCACAAAAGGTTGCTATGACTCGTACCCAACTGGATGGCACCTAGCAATAACATATAATGGTTCTTGGTTCATTTTTTGCACCCACCTTCCATTCTAATATAGGTTTGAGAAGTCCCAAGTGTTGCAAGTCACAGCAAACAGTTCTGTGATCCAACTTGTCCAAAATGAATCATGTCATAAGACAGCTAATAATTTCCAACCTGTACGCCTCCTGGGCCCTTAGAGGTACTCTCAGAAATAGGGACAATATAACACTCCTCCCCCCCCACACACACACCTCTTGCCCACCAGGTGTGGCATACTTGTATCATCCCAACAAATTTGTACCAGCACCTCAGGTCTCAAACAGAAAATAGCACTTCCTTTCCTTTTTCCTTGTAAATTGGATTTACCAAAAGTGAGAACTGGAACAATACAAGACTGTAATGAAATCTTAGATTTGTTTTGTTTCATGTTGTTTCCCAGGAAGACATTACAGAGGAATTTTTCTCTTCCTACTGGTATGTGATCAGATGTTCAACATGTTCCAGCAGCTTCTCAGATTACTACATACCCTTTCGAGTGCTCTCAGACATTCTCCCACAGAAAAAGTTACAACTTCGTAGTGAGTCCAATCAGAATTTCTAGTGCCAACCATGTATGATGGTGCATGCTTGTAGTCCCAGCTACTCAGGAGGCTGAGGCAGGAGGATCACTTAGCCCAAGAGTTCTAAGCCAACCTGAGCAACAGAGCAAGACCCTCTCAAAAAATAAGTAAGCACACAGAATTCTTAGCACCAAACTATAAAACTTTCTCTTTGTCTTTGTTACTTCTCTACTTCCAGGATCTAGCACACTGTACCATTTCACCGGACTCCTTGAACAAAACTCAGTATCTTTCTTACCTTCCCATCCCTGGCTCTGTATTCTCCACAGATTTCTCTGGTTGCTGCAACATGTGACATGGACAAGTAGTCCTACTCCCTACTTGATTGCAAGGCCTATAACAGCCAGTCACTCTCTAGGGGATCTTACCCCAGCAGGAAATGTGTGGCAGGAGCTGCTACACTCTTCCTTTCTCCTCCTAGTAAACACTATATATGTATGATAAGTGAATAAAAAATACAGTGAATGTTTAAAGAAAAAAATTATTACAGTAAGAGTCACACTGCATTCATCACCCTCAAAATACTCCCCTTGGCTTCAAATACACTTATCCCATCATTCTTCCCATATTCTGAAACAGTTCTGGAAGTCTTTTATGAGTAATAAAGCTTCTAATTTAAACATTCACATTTTTTAATCACATCACATATGTTGTTGTTAGGTGCTGTTGAGTTGGGTCCAACTCACAGTGACCCTCATGGGATTTTCAAAGGCTGATTGTTTCAGGATTGCTTTGGGAGTGGATTGCCACCTCCTTCTCCTATTTTTTGTGGTGCTAGGGATGGAACCTGGGTCCTTGGAGAGTGCAGAGCAGCACTCTACCAACTGAGCTAAACCCTAGCCCACAAATACGTGTGTGTGTGTGTGTGTGTGTGTGTATGTGTGTGTGTGTGTGTATGTTGCAGTACTGGGGGTTGAACCCAGGGCATCATGCATGCTAGGCTGCACTGCACCCCAGCTCCCCTCTCTCTCTCTCTCTCTCTCTCTTTTAAAGCCAGGCTCTCTCTTAATTGTGCAGTCTGCCTCTGACCTCAAACTCATGATCCTTGTGCCTCTGCCTCCCAAGTTGCTGGCATTATAGGTGTGTGCCTTGGCGCCTGGTGATGAGATGTTTTTGAAAAATTTCTCCTGTGTAATTTTCCTGGATTTCCATTTGAAATACCTGTTCTAGCATATTTGTTTCTCCCTCACCCACCACACCCTCACCAAGCTCTCCTGGTGAGCTACACTTAGTTTACAGGTTGCTTCAAGGCAATATTCTAAGAACCAGGTAAATGGTTCATAGCTCATGCCAGTGGATGTCTTCCCTTATACCATAAGTCCAGCAACCTGGCATCATTGTAAAGGTTCACTTTGGGCTCATTTACAAGGTGGCCATTTGGTCCAAGTTGTCGTCAGACTACATATTAGTTTAACATCCCAGTCATTGGTGTATCAGATTTTACCCAAATAGGACAGTCTGACACTCAGTGTATCATTCTGTCCTTCAGAAGAGATGAAAGTCCATGACAAGATATGGCTGTTTCACTGAAATTTCATGGAAATGGAGATGATTCACATCACACTAATTATTATGCCAGAATGATAAAATTATGGCATTTCTGTTTCACTTTTGCAAATACCTCAAAGCAAGAAATACCATTCCCATGTTCCAAAGTGAATACGAGACTGCTATAGCACAATTTGCAAAGGATGTGGGCAAGAATATATTTTGGGTCCCTTCACTGACCTACAACTAAGAAGGGACAAGAAAGAGAGTTAGAGCTGAACACTGTAACGCATGCCTGCTACTTGGGAGGCTGAAGCAGAAGAATTGCAATTTTGAGGCCAGACATGGCCTGCACAATTTAGAAAGGCCTGGTTTCAAAATTTTAAAAATTTCATAGAGGGTTTGGAGGTACAGGTCAATGGTAGAGCACTTGCCTAACATGTATGAGGCCTTGGGTTCAACCTTCCAGTACTGAAGGAAAAAAAGAAAAGAAGAAGGAAAAGGAAAAAGAAAAAGGAGAGTTAGAGGATTTCTTTAGAGAAAGGTTTGCTGATGCATCACACCACACTCCCATGACAAAGGATAAGGTGGAAGAGATAAGAATGATTTCCTGCAACCTAAAGGCTAGTGAGAGGTCGCTTAAAGAGCTAAGAGGTCTAGACATACGGACCCTGACAACATAAGGGTCCAAGTGGATTGATTAGACTCATCCCTGTGATATGTTAAGAGTGACAGGCTGACTGAAGCAGCCTATGGCAGCATAATATCACTCTTTGGGGAACTGTCTTTTTCTTTCACTGAAAGTAGTTATGATTCAGTGTTTCCATGAAAGAGATGGCAGGAGGGAGGGAGAAACAGAGAGAGGTGGAGTGGGAGAGGGAGAGGAGACAGTGTCTTAGATCCTCCCTAGGACAGTTGCTTGGTGGATGAAGAAGACCACACTAGAAACACTCCAGAAATAATCAGGGTCAGAGAGGAAATTGTAAGTGACCAGGCAAAGATGTGATTGTCCTGCATCAAATATAATGTCAGTGGGAGGGGGAAATCGCCAATAAATTCTAGAAAGCCCATTAAACAGCCAGGTTTACACACATCATGGTCAAAGTAAATCAAACTAGGTAAGGGCCAGTTGAATAAAGATCCTGTGGCTCCCTTATGCCTCCTCTCCTCCCCATTTCAATGCAGGAAGAAGCAGGGGTCACCTAGTGAATTGTTGTTGGGTGCCTTCGAGTCAATGTCCAACTCAAAGCAGCCCTACATCCAACAGGCAAAACAGTATTGTTAGTCCTTCTCTGCTATTCATTAGGGTTTTCAATGGATTATTGTTTTTTGAGAGTGGGTTGCTGGGTCCTACAGTACCTAGTGTTCCCAGGTAATCTCCCGTCCATGTGCTAACCATGCACCATCTTGCTTGGCTTCCAAGATCTGACGAGATGGAACGGCACAGTGGTACAGCTGCAGGCACCTAGTGAATAGTGAATATGGAAAGTCTAGAATTATCAGCCATCTTTTCTGCTATAAGCTCCCAACTTCCAAGACGAAATTGGAAGGAAAGAAGAAATTTTAACTTCAAACGAGATTTGAAATTTAGAAAAAATTGCACTGAACTCTAAAGTAAACAACATTGTTTTTAAGAGACGAGGATCTCACTTTGTTGCCCAGGCTAGCTGCAAACTCCTGGGCTCAAGTTATCCTCTTGCCTCAGCCTCCCAAGTAGGTGGGACTACCAGGGTATAGCACTATACCAAATGCCAGTATTTATTTATTTTAATATGGTTTGGAATCTTGGAAGAGAAATATGAACTAAAGAAGGAAAAGACGACAACTAAAAAGGATTGAGAGCATGTAGAAACAAAGAAGTCACTGGATACCTTGGAAAGAGTAACTTCAGAAACCTCACAGTGGTACAAGTCAGACTAGAATAATAGACTGCAGAATGAATGGGGTTTAAGGAAGGGGAGACAGTGCAGACCACATTGTAAATGTGGCTAGCTCTTGATTCAGTCTTCCTTCTTCCCATCTGGTTTGGTCCGCTTGGGCTGTGGTGACACAATACTTTAGACTGGGTAATTTATAAACAATAGAAATTTGTTTCTCACAGTTCTGAATGCTCAGAAGTTCAAGATCAAGGAGCCAGTCGATTTGTGTCTAATGAGGGTATAAAATGCTATGGTCTAAAGTTAGTTCCTTCAAAGTTCATATATTGAAACCTTGCCCCCCCCAATATTATAATATTAAGAGGTAGGCTTTTAGGAGATGATTAGGTCATGAAAGGTTTCACTCTAAGCAATGGGATTCATGTCCTAGCTAGGCATGGTGGCACATGCCTGTAATCCCAGCACTTGGGAGGGAGAGGCAGGAGAATAGATGTGAGTTGGAGCCCAACCTGGTTTACATGTGAGTTCCAGGCCAGCCTGGGCTACACAGTGAGACTCTGTCTTAAAAAACAACAACAACAACAACAACAAAAGCAAACAAACAAAAAGAATGGGATTGGTGTGCTTATAAAAGAGTCTTGATGGGCTAGGGATGTAGCTCAGCGGTAGAGCACTTCCCTAGCATGCCCAAGGCCCTGTGTTCAATCCCCAGCACTGCAAAAGAGAGAAAGAGAAAAAAAACTTCTTTAATAAAAGAGGCTTGAAGGAGTCCTTTTACCTTTTCTTGTATATATGAATGCAGCATGAAGGTGCCATTTGTGAGGAACAGGGCCCTCACCAGACACCAAAACTGCCAGTGTCTTGATATTAGACTTCCCAGACTCCAGTTCTAGAGAGAATAAATTTCTATTGTTTATAAATTACCCAGATTAAGGTATTCTCTTCACAGCAGCACAGATGGACCATAATTCCATCTCCCTCACTAATCAAGCCCCAGCTTTGTTGAGGGAAGCCATATGCCTGACCAAAAATTGCCCTTCCCAAAGTCTTGTGGAGGTGATGTGACCCTGGGATCCAGTTCTATGTAGTGAAATGTAAAGTAGATCATTGAGTGGGGCATCTAAGATTGCTCCTTACAAAGAAGATGGTCTCTGCTACCACATGCCCTTTCTTCCCTTTCCTTTCTCCCTTCTACCTGCCTGAAATGCAGTTGAAATGCCTGGGAGAGTCATAAAAGCAACCACAAGTGCCACAAACTAAAAAGAAAAAAGCAGCAGTCTGATATACAGAAGACATCCTTTGAGCTGCTGCCACAATCCTAGATTTCCTGCCTTCAGACTTGGTGACATTAAGGAAAAATAAAGCTCTATCTCGATTAAGCTCCATGAGTAAGCTCTATGCACCTTCTGTCTCCCACACCCTTCTTTGAAGATACTTGGCAGGGTTGTGGAGGAAGGATAGATTAGTGACTACAGGAAGACATGATTAGGAATAGATTTGTAAGAAAGGAAAGACTTGAACTTGTTTAATTGCTGATAATAAATAGCCAGGAAGCCAAGAGTGGTGGTGCACGCCTATAATCTCAGTACTCAGGAAGCTGAGCCAGGAGAATCACTGTTAGTTCAAGGCCAGTATGGGCTACATAGGGAGTTCCAGGGCAACCTTGGCTACAGAGTGAGGCTCTGTCTCAATCGAAAAACAAAAAACAAAAAGCAAAAATCAAGAATGAGCAAGCCAGGGAAGGGAGAGAGAAAGGCAGACAGACAAAGGCATTAGAGAATGGAAATGAGTGATGGACTGTATATTAGTTTTCTATTGCTGCCCAACAAACTATCACAAATTTAGTGACCTAAAATAATACTTGTTAGTCAGGTAGGGTGGCATATGCCTGTAATCCCAGCCCTCAGGAAGCTGAGGCAGGAAGATCAACAAGAGTTCAAAGCCAGCCTACTCTACATAGCAAGTTCCCAGACACCCTGGGCTACATGGAGAGACCCTGCCCCCCAAATCAAATAATAATAATAGTAAAAATAATAATATCTATTCTCTCAGTTTCTGTGGATCAAGACTCTAGACACAGTTTAAATGGGTCCTCTGCTTAGGGTCTCATAAGGCCATGGCCAGGAATTGGCCATGGCTGAGGTCTAGTCTGAAGTTCAGGGTTGTCTTCCAAGCTCTGGACTAATATACAGTCCATCACTCATTTCCATTCTCTAATGCCTTTGTCTGTCTGCCTTTCTCTCTCCCTTCCCTGGCTTGCTCATTCTTGATTTTTGCTTTTTGTTTTTTGTTTTTTGATTGAGACAGAGCCTCACTCTGTAGCCAAGGTTGCCCTGGAACTCCCTATGTAGCCCATACTGGCCTTGAACTAACAGTGATTCTCCTGGCTCAGCTTCCTGAGTACTGAGATTATAGGCTTCCAAGCTTGTTTGCAGAACTCATGGCAGCCTGCTTTTCCTTTGTTTTTTGAGAGAGGGTCTCACTATGTAGCCCAGACTGGCCTGGAGCTCTAAGTCCTCCTCCCTTAGCCTCCCAAGCACTGGGATTACAGGCATGTGCCACCATACCCTATGACAATTTCTTTTTTTTTTTACTTTTTTTTTTTTTCAGTATTAGGGGGCTGAACCCAGGATTTCTTGCATACTTTTGCAAGTGCTCTACCACTGAGCTGCACCACCAGCCCCTTTTAAAACGTTTTATCTTGAGACAGGGTCTTGCTAAGTTATATAAGCTGCCTCTGACCTCAAACTTACAATCCTCCTGCCTCCGCCTCCTGAGTCCCTGGGACTACAGGTGCATGCCACTGTGCCAGTGTCTTCAGCCACAATTTTCTTCTTCAAGGCCACCAAACAGAAGATTCTCAGACTTCTATTCCTGTTTTCTGGTCTCTCTTTTAAAGGGCTCACCTGGTTAGATCAAGCCTGCCCCGGATAATCATCATTTTGATAACTGAGAGTCAACTGACTTTTTGTTAGGTGCCATCGAGTCACGTTTAACTCATAGTGACCCTTGGAGGGTTTTCACTGGCTGATTGTTTTGGGATTGCCTTGGGAGTGGATTGCCACATCCTTCTTCCATTTTTGTAGTGCTGGGAATCAAACCCGGGACCTCAGACTGCAGAGCAGTGCTCTATCAACTGAGCTCAATCAGTCAACTGACTAGGGATCTTAATTACATGCAAAATCCCTTTACCTTTTCCATATAAAATAACTTTATCACAGGAGTGATATCCCACCAGGAGTGATAGCTCATTGTATTCACATATCCTCCTCAGACTCAAGGGAAGAGGATTATAAGAATTGTACACATCAGAAGGATGAATTATATAGGGGAACATCTTAGGATTCTGCCTGCCACCATGATCTTTGAAGAACTAGGAAAGCACTTTGCCTTTACCTGTGTTTTGGATCTCATCCTCTTCTACCTCCTCAAGCACCATAGCCTGTTGGTTACACAGTGTGCATACAGGTAAGTTTGGAGGTGGTTGTTGTTAGGTGCCATCAAGGTGGGAACAACTCGTAGTGACCTGGTGTACAACAGAATGAAATGCTTCCTGACACTGTGCCATGGCCTGCACTATGTCAGTGCCTCTCTGTTATTCATAAGGTTTTCCATGGCTGATTGTTTTGAGAGTGGGCTGCCAGGTCCTTTTCCCAGTGCTGGGGATTGAACCCAGAGCCTCAGAGCATGTAGAGCAGCACTCTACCAACTGAGCTAAACACAAGCTCAGTTTGGAGTATACAACTTAAATGAGTTGCCTCACTTAAGAACTCACTTATGCACATCCTTGCAGTTTTTCACATGACTACTCCACATTTATCTACCATGGTTGTATTAACTTATAAACAAGCTATTTGAAAATTAACAAGATAGGGTGTTTTCACAGATGTCAAGGTAGCCAAAAATATTTCTTTCCAACTCCATGTGATCAGAAAGTGTTGCAAGAAGAGGAAATAGAGGAATTATATTGAAGTTCTATTAAAGATTATTTTTCTCTCAGTCACTGCATTTAGGACGTATGTGATCCTTCTTCCTTCTTGTTTGTCTCACATGAAATATGTTTTTGGCTTTCTTCTAGGGAAGGAGTAAGAAGCAGCATTAGCTTTATACTCCTTTAGTTGGGTTATAGACTGTAAATTAATCCTCTTCACAGGAAGATATTCCCAAATGACTCCAGTTACCTTGGAGGAAACAGGGATAATTTACCTCCCTATTATGGATACGACTTGGCTCCCATACCCTGAATCTAATAAACACAAGTTGATGCAGATGGAAGCTCTAAGCAGATTTCTGCTAAAGACCCCAGTGATAAATCTGAACAGTACAGATTAGGGGTAGGAGCTGGGGCCACAACTCATCTGCCCCTCGACTCCTCTATAAGTCTTTAAGGAATTCAACTTACTTCTTCTCTAGGTGTCCCCAGGTGGTCCCACATGTACTTTCCTTCTTTCTAATATAACTTCCTTTTTATGATGCAAATTGGATTTATTAACAAAAGGTTTTAATATAGATGTGAGCATGGGTATCAAGGAGGGGAAGAGAGGGAGAGAGATGGAGAGGGAGGATATATAGAGAAAGAGGCCACTGTGACTTCTTTTTACTTTCTGTATTTTAACTGCGCTCATCTTGAGGATTTCTCATCCTTAGTTTTGAGGATAGAGTACTCCTCCAAGAAATATCTGTCAGTTTAAAATCATGTCGCTTGTCTGAAGTTTGGGCTATGGTTGTTGCAAATAAGATTTAGAATGAAGGTTGGGGGGAGCAATAATTTATTAATAAATAATTTAATGACATTTCCAATTTCTTATAATAATCTATGTAGAACTATGATATATATACTTTTTATTATTTTTATTTTTATTTTTGCGGTACTGGGAGTTGAACCCAGGACCCCACACTTGCATGCTTTGCAAGTGCTGTACCACTGAGCTGCATCCCCAGCCCATTTTTTTTTTTTTTTTTTTACTTTTTGAAACAGGATCTTACTAAATTCCGCAGACTGCCTCTGGTCTCAAATTTGTGATCCTCCTGCCCCTGCCTCCAGAGTTGCTGGGATTACAGGCATGTGCCACCATGCCCAGCTGAACTATGATATATTTTTAGTTGAATGTAACTCATGTTTTTTTCATTAAGTACAGTTTATATCTTATGATTTCCAGTTATGGCATTAATTATAAATCATCCTGTCTTCTGCCTAATTTCTTTTGCTGACTTGCCATAGATTTGAGGAAGGATTTATCATATGGCAGAGAGAATTTTGCTTTATCTAAAAATTAAAGAAGAAAACTCAGAAACATTGCTAAAAGCTTAATTCTTGTTAAACCTCAGGGATTCCACATAAAATCTATACTCTGAATTCATATTTAACTTATTAAATATACACAGATAGATGGATACAAAAACAACTGTAGATATGTATATATACATGGGTTAGTATATGGACATATATTACCTAGCTCTGTGGGTCTAGAGGGGCTAAAAGAAATGATACCCCAATAGCAATGGGAATATTCAGATCCTGGTTTCTAAATGTCATTCCTCAATAAAAAGGACTAGAGCTCCTTAGAAATATGGCAAATTCTAGGCTTGGAATAGAGGATATTAAAGCTGAGCCTGAATCTCCTTGTAGTACTAGAAAGTAAGAAAATGCTCAAATAACAAATGGGCCAGGCATGGTGGCTCACACTTATAATCCCAGTGACTCAGGAGGCATAGGTAGGAGGATTGCAAGTTCAAGGCCACAGGTGGCATGTGTAACTTAGGAAGACCCTGTCTCAAGATAAAAAAATTAAAAAGGAACTTGGGGTGCAGCTTAGTGGTAGAGCACTTGCAAAATATGTGTAAGGCCCTGCATTCAGGTCCCCAGTCACCCCACAAAAAAATAGATGAAGGCACATCCAAGGGACCCAGGGGCCAACATGAAAGAGCTTCAGATGGCCAAAACGGAAGTACTTGAGAAACAAAATAATGTTTTGAAGTACAAAACAACTATATAGTAAATACACGAGTCCATACTGATACAAATAAAAGATTTAATAAATAAATAGAAAAACAAGACAAATATTCCTTATATAAGAAGTCCCAACAATATATCTGGGCACTCGCTCCTCTAGGAGATGAAACTTAATTTCACTATCTCTCTCTTGAAAATGGGCTAACTTGTGACTTTTCCAATTAGCAGCTTTACAGTGGAGGAACCTGTCAAATACCGTTTACCCAAGTGACAAAGATTAACACCCCCAGTGATTCAGGTGGCTATTATGTACCCCTGATATATGGTAAGAAGGGCACTTCTCCTTTGTGGTATTCTTTCCAAAAACCCATAACCACTCAAATTGTGAGAAACCACCACCACCACCACCACAACAACAACAACACACAAACCCAAATTGAGAAGCTACTACAGGGTACTTACCAGTTCTCTTTAAGAGTGTCAAAGTCATAAAAACAAGAAAAGACTAAGAAACTATCATAAACCTGAGGAGACCTAGGAAACACACCACCAACAGCAATGTAATGTTCTGGACTAGATCCTAGGACCAAAAGAAGAAATTAGTGGAAAAACTAGTGAAATCCAAGTGAGTCTGAAGTTAATAGTAATGAGCCAATGTTTGTTTTTCTCCCCCACAGCTCCCCGCTCCTGAGTCTCACTAGGTAGCCCAGTCTGGCTTTGAATTTATGATTCTCCTGCCTCTTCCTGACCATGCCCACCAACGTTAGTTTCCTAGTTTTGACAAAAGTACCATAGAAATGTAAGATGTTAATGGGGTTGGGCATTGTGGTGCACACCTGTAGACTCTGTCTCACCATAAAAAGAGGCTAGGGATGCAGCTCACTTGTAGAGCACTTGCCTAGCATGCAGGAGGCCCTGGGTTCAGCCACAGTACTGCAAAGTAGAAAATATTAATGGGGATAACTGAGTGATGGGTATATGGGAACTCTCAGTACTTTTTTTTCTAGTACTGGGGATTAAACCCAGGGCCTCATGCATACTTTGCAAGTGCTTTACCACTGAGTTGTATTCCCAGCCCATTTTTTACTTTTTATTTTGAGACAGAGTTTTGTTAAGTTATGCAGGCTGCCTCTGTCCTCAAACTTGGGGTCCTCCTGCCTCCATCTCCCAAGTGCTGGGATTGCAGGCATGTACCCCCCACACTTAGCCTCTACTTTTTTTATAGTGTACCTTAATTATACAAAGTAGTATTTTCATTATGACATTTCATGCATACAGATAATCTACTTTGATCAGACTCATCTTCCCCATTACCTTCATTCATCCCCCATCACCTTCCTATTCTCTAATAGTTTCCCTTCTTCTTTTATGATTTTTTTTTTCTAAATTCCACATATGAAAGAAAATATTGGATACTTGACTTTCTGAGTCTGGCTTATTTCACTTAACATGATGATCTCTATGTCTGTACTATCTTTGCAACTTTTTTGTAAATCTAAAATTATTCCAAGATAAAAAAAGTTATTTAAATCAGGAGTGGTTGTGCATGCTTATAATCTCAGATAGTTGGAAGGCTGAAGCAGGAGCATTGCAGGTTCAAGGCCAGGCAGCATGCATAACTTAGCAAGACCCTGTCTCAAAATTAAAATTAAAAAAAAAAGAAAAGCTGGAACCAGGTACAGTGGCTCAAACCTGTAATCCCAGCAACTTGGGAGGTGGAAGCAAGAGGATTGCAAGTTAGATGCCACAGGCAGCCTATGTAACTTAATGAGACCAAGCCTCAGATAAAAAATTAAAAAATGGGCTGAGGATACAGCTCAGTTGTATAGTGCTTGCAAAGCATGAGTGAGGCCCTGGGTTCAACCCTTAAGTACTGCAAAAAAAAAAAAAAAAAAAAAA
>VMDO01000870.1:0-44459 GCA_007922755.1 Pedetes capensis
GTTCAATGTCCAGCTTTCACAACCATATGATGCCACTGAAAATACCATGGCATGAGTCAGACGCACCTTCGTCTTCAATGTGACATCTTTGCTTTTCAATACTCTAAAGAGATCTTTTGCCACAGCTTTTCCTAGAGCAATGCATCTTTTGATTTCTTGACTGCTGCTTCCACGGGTGTTGATTATAGAGCCAAGCAAATAAAATCTTGGTCAAACTTTAGCAATCTCCTTTTTTAAATTTTATTATGCAGGAAAGTCGCTGACGGTCTCTAGCAGAGTGCTAGTTATGATTTATTGGCTAAATGGAGTCACACATCTATCCCCAGGCCAATCACTGGTGAAGGGGAAGACTGTGGCTGCAATTGAACTAGAACAATTGTCTCCATCCCCTGGGACAAGAAGGATGTTGGAGGGCTCCCTGGCTAGGGGAAAAGGGGCAGGGCTGCTCAGTAGCTAAAAATCACCCTTAGCCCTAGCATCCAGGTCCCACTCCTACCCCTACTCAGAGCCTGCTCCCATGCTGGGCTCTGTCTGGCCAGCCAATCACCCCTTTTCTGAATCCCCATCCTATGCTCAGACTTTGCCTTTCTTCCATGGTGTTCCCTCTGTTTACAATAACTTTCTCCTTGCACCCTTTACCAATGGCTATTCCACAATAAAGCCCAGACACAACTCATATTCTTCCCCAATAAGTGCAGCCCACTCCAATATTGCCATTTCATAACCTCAGGAATGCTAATAGTGTAGTTTGCAGAAGTATCTAGCGTCAGGAGGAGTTGAAACATGAACTGGAGATCCTCTCGGCCAATGTACAAATCCTCCCTACACTATCTATTAGGTGTGTGACCTTCGGAAAGTCACTTGGTCTTTCTGGGCCTCAGTTTCCTCATCTGTAAAATAAGATTAACAAAGGCACAAACCTCATAGGATTGCAGCATGGGCTAAAAGAATTTATGTAAAATGACTTTAGAACAATGTCTGACACACAAAAATGCCACTTATATGTTCTCTTTGTGTAATTCAGCTATCCATCTCACGGTTTGAGACTGGATGGGTCAATTCATGTGGCACTTATGAAAACTGAGGATTACTAGAGAGTTTAAAACTGACCTTCCCAGGTTATTAATAGGTAACCACCTACTGTTGGCAAGCAATTGAACTATGAACACTTCGCAAAAATGAGAAGGGAGTTCTTGGGGAATCTACAGAAAGTGCCAAAGCCTCTGGACCAAGGTTTCTTGAAGTCTAGGACTTGACTACAGACATTAGAATCCCCTGGGAATGTGTTTAAATTGGTGCTTACAGGACCCCACTGCAGATCCTCTGAGTCAGTCTCTTTATGGGAGAGGCTTAAACCTGCTGCTTGAACAAGCTACAGTTGATTTGTGAAGCACAGTTGAACCCACTGCTGGAGAGATGGCCATTTCCTTCCCACAGAAGGGTCACGTGGACAACACACAGCACAGGGAGAAAGATGTCTCTAAGGACCAACACAGACCTCCACCAAGACATGGAAGTGGACTTAGACTGAGAGAACACAGTAAAAGGATCTCTGGACTCTAGTTTAATCCCTATCATTCAGAACCCTGCAGGACTTTAGAGACTGAGTAGTTTGCTCTCAATGCAGTGAATTTTCTTGAGGGAATCATGAAGAGGAATCAGACAATATGGAAAGGGACCCCTCTGATGAGACCTAGCGTGTCACTCAGCTCTCAAGTTTGGGAATTTTTCCCAGGGCTAATTCCATCTAAAATATCACTGGGGGAGTCTGGAAAAATTGGAGGGTAAATGGGATAAAAACTCTGATATTACTGTCTTATTGTTATATAATAAATTACCACAAACTTACCAGCTTGAAACAACACTTATTTATTATCTGACAGTGTCTGTGGGTCTGCAGCCTGGGCACCATTCAGCTAGATCCTCTCCTTATGGGTCTCTCACTAGGCATCCTTCAAGCTAGGGCTGAGGGCTCGTATAAAGGCTCCACTGGGGAAGAATTTGCTTCCCACCTTGCATGATTGTGGGCAACCCTCAGTTCTTCACAAGCTATTGGACTGAAGATCTGTTTCTTGTTGGCTATTAGCTAAAGACTTGCTTTCAGGTTCTTTTCAACATGATAATTTACTTCGTGAAATCCAGCAAAGGAGTTACTAACAAGAAGGAAGTAATGATCTTTTGTAACCTAATCACAGAACATAATCAATGCTGCCATATTCTATTGGTGAGAGGCAAGTACTCAAAGGAAGAAGACTTCACAATCCCATGAATATCAGGACATGGGTAGCCCTGGGACCCATAGGACTCAAACCACAACCTACATATTGAAAATTTTCTCTCTCAAAGAAAGGAGTCAAAGCCATCAAAGAGAACTGGAAGATGCAAATATGTTATAGGTGCAAAGTTATATTAATGCATGTATATCATCTCTTAAATTACTGTATTACACTAGTTAATCACCTTGTTATTATTTGTGAGAGATTACTGATAACTAACCACAGTGAGATGTTCCTAGGCATACATGCTGAATCAAAAAAGAAACTGCTCTCAAGATGTTCTTAGTTCAGAATGAGATAAGTTACTCTAACATCTGCTGTTAAATTCCTGTTACCAAATTCTTCACTCTGAAGAGGAGTCCCTAGCACTTCCAAGAGATAAAGTACTGGCCTTCATATAGAATCCTATTAAATGCAAATATATTATCCTAGGAGAAAGGACCCAGGGATACATTATGTTTTAGCAAGATTTATTTGACAGTCACCAAACAGACTAAGTTGAAGCATAAAGTCAGACGTAGTGGCAGACTTCTGGGGAGAATATTATCCATCCCTTGGGGGGCTTTAGAAGAGACTCTCCATGACTGGGGAGAGGGACTTTGGCACAGAGAAAGGCAGTACCAAAGTGATATTATTCACCAACAGTTCTGTCTGGAGTGGAGTCAAGTTTCAGCCAATAAAAAGTGGCCAAAGAAGATGCTTGGTAAAATATGGAATCCTTTAACCAATATCCACCACCTCCAAACATTATTAACGCAAAAGGAAGTAACAAAAGTAGAGCCGAGAACTGCATCCAGCTTGGATTTATTGCAAAGCACCCTGGTCCCCATCCTTGCGGCTGTGCAACTTGTTGCAGACCACGAGCGGGACAACTCCACGCCTCCTTTGTAATACATGGAGAGAATCATTCGACAGTTTTCAAGGGAACGCTGCCAAGAAGGATAAAATATGGCTCCAATCCTCCTTTCATGGAGCTGTGTGTGAGTGAACGATGAGAGAAGCCAGCCTGACATTTATAAAGTGGGAGCCTTAGTGAAAAGTGCTTCTTGGAAAGAGAGCAAGAAGAGAGGGGCCTTGGGGTTTGGAAGAAGCATCTGATAATGATGCTGGAGGAGCTGCTCCTTGTAGGGATGCTAACTTGTCCACTGAACTCTAATTGGTGTGGGAGGAACTGAGAAGCAGAGAGGAGCAAACCATCAATTTACAAGGAGACGCAATGCTTCCCTCCCATTGCCAGTGCTAGTGCAGGCCCAGGGACAGGATGCCAGGCTCACTCTGGGCCAGGAAGATGGGAAGGAGAGGTCTCCAGCCTCACAAATGACCATTCTCCTAAGCACCGTCAACTAATTCCTGAGCACTGTTTAAAATTCACAGTTGGAAGAAGAGAGGACAGTATAATTGCCCTGAGCTACCTAACTCCTATTGTATTTTAAGCACCTAAATTTATTCATTTATCTTTCTTTCTTTCTTTCTTTCTTTCTTTCTTTCTTTCTTTCTTTCTTCTTTTTTTTGGGGGGATGTACTAGGGGTTGAACCCAGGGCTTCATGCTTGCATGCTTAGCAAGTGCTGGACCACTGAGCTGCACCCCCAGCCCACTTTTTTTTTTTTTTTTTTTTTTACTCTTTTAAGGCAGGGTCTTGCCAAATTGCGCAGACTGCCTCTGGTCTCGAACTTGCAATCCTCCTGCCTCTGCCTCCTGAGCTGCTGGGATTACAGGTGTGTGCCACTGTGCCCGGCTAGCATCTAAGTTTCTTAACACTACAGGTTTCCAGTTGCTCATTCTCATCAAAACAAAATCTACTCCTCCATACATACCCTGGAGAAAACAAAACAAATATGCCCAAAACTCCATTCAATAAGCAGTCATCACATGGAGAGTAAAGTTTTGCTTAGAAGCATCCTTCACCAACAAGATGTGAGTACTGGGGCACTGATTCTTGTATCTAGGAAGTTTTATGCCAGCCATTTCAGTTAATTATAAGAAACTTGGTTTTTTATCATTAAATGATAATAGAATAACATGTTGAAAGATAGTCATATTAACTCTCCTGAGAGTTAAGGGAACAAACCTTGAGAATAAGAAACGTCACCCAAGATGCAGATCGGGACCAGTTGAATCTCTAGTAATATATAAGCCAGAGGCAGCCATTTTTTCCTCTTCCTTCCAGAGCCTCTCACAATTATAGCTCATCACAAAGATCCCCTGCAAGCAAGCACTCCATCACCCATCCTCCATGGATTCCTTTATGGCTGTACCTGAAGGAGTTGGGTTCATCTCCATCAAAAGTGCTGAGTTATATAAATAATCAGCAAGAATGATTAGCCCAACATATTAGACCAAGGTATGTGCCCAACACTGCAATAGAAAAGAACTCCCAGTCTTTACCCTTGTGGAGAAATTTAATCTTTTGTACAGCTTTAAGTTTACTCTCTTGCCTTTGAGTAAATGCAAAGGGCTCTTTCTTTCCATTTTTATTTTAGTGGATAAAGAAATAATAACTTTGGGAAACAATATATTGAATATGTGAAAAGTATAATAAATCAGCTACATATATAATGGGACAGAAATTGTCATGGTTCTCTGTGTTCTGTTGTTAGGGGCCATCAAGTCGGGTATGACTCATAGTGACCATATGTACAACAATAAAAAAACACTCCCTGATACTGTACCGTCCCTGGCACTATATCAGTGCTTCCCTGCTATTCATAGGGTTTTCAATGGCTGATTGTTTTGGATTGTTTCAGGAATCGGTGGCCAGGTCCTTCTTCCATTTTTGCGGTGCTGGAGATTGAACCCTGGGTTTCCGAGAGCACAGAGCAGCACTCCACCAACTGAGCTAAACCTTTGTTCTGTAGATGTGCAATAGTGTGAAGCGATAGTAAAGTCTATGAATGTCCCTTCAGGGAGAAAAATACATCCCAATTTATCTATGCCATAGTCAAATCATTTTTTCCCTTTGCCTATACTGGCCCCTCAAATTTGTGTCAGCTCATGGAAACCACTTATACCAATGAAGCATGCCCCGACCAAGGCCTTTGACCTAGAGCTGCCTCCCAGCTTGGGGCCATTTTCATTGGCATTCAAAGGCTCTCAAAATCCATCTCATGCTGTGGAGCCAGCATAGAGAAAATGCTCAGAGATAGATGGCTGCACCTCGGCATTCAGATCTCCATGAGAAACTGCATTTAGGATGGACATTTAACCCCAAGCACTCTGGAAAGAAGAGTCGGAACTGCAATAGCACTTAGACACATTGAGACGGATCACCATGCAGAACTTGGGGCCAAATGAGCTGAGATGGTGTTGTTCAATTAGGGGCAGGACCAAGTGGCTTTCTTGGGACTAATCTTACTGTATCTTACAGAAGTGTCAGATGACCCATGCAGGAGGACTTGGGGGAAGAGACACCAGCTAACTTAGTAATGGCTCTCTGCCTGGAATTGTGCTTGACTTTCCCTTAATTTTTTGGTTTATGTCCTGATTTTAATGTTTGTGTTCTTAATGCCATCGGAGAACAAAGACATGTATAACACGCCACAGTTTACAATAGTGAATTTATATGGTATTTTGGGTTTTATTCTTTCCCTTTTCTAACATTAACCTCCCCCTAACAAGTTTCTCTTCTGAACTTTGAAGATGCTACATCAAGAACTGTCAGGATGGCATATAATGACACATGAATATTGGGAGAGGGAAAGAGGGTGACACAGGGTGAGGATACACATTTACTTCCAAGTCCCCCTGCTATCTTGATATTTTGCTTATGACCTGGACAAAACCTACCAGATTTGCCAAAAAACTTACTAGAAAGCGAAGAACCTCTGAATTTTACAGTAAGAATTAACTTGGAGATCCTCTCCTACAATTCATCCATCTCAGAAAACAAAAAAGAGTACACAATTTTCCCAGGTCACAACAAGCCAGTAGCAAAGCTAGGGTCCAATGTCAAGTGTGCCTGATTCCCAAGCCTGGATCCTTTCTCCACAAGGGCTGCCCCTGGGAAGCTCAGAAATCGATGCAATGGAGAGACTCAATCATCCCATATATTTAGTCTCAGGCTTTTTGCAATGACCCATTTTGTGCTTGAGTATAGACAACCTATGCCCGAGTTTCCATCTGGCTCTATGTCCTGATCCTTGCAGTGCCTGTGTTCTGGTGTCTCTTCATGTGCTCAACTGGCTATGGGACCCACTAGACAGATGTTTGTCCAGTGGAATTGAACTTCTTAGTGGCAGAGTGCAAACCCATTCTTCTGTTGTAACTTTCCCTTCTAACAATGTCTTACTTGCACAGAGAGAGAGAGAGAGAGAGAGAGAGAAACTAACAACAGTCGACAATAAGAATCTGAGTTAAAGGAAACGTGAATATTCTAAAGGCAGAAAATCAGAAAATATATTGTAGCTCATGGAGCAGAGCTGATCTGGAAATAATCTGGTTTCGATATGCCTCTCATGTAACCCTTCGAATAGAAGAACTCACTATCCCTAATTCCTTTGTTGCAATTTTCCAATAAAATCTGGCAGCAGCCCAAGTGCTCAGAGGACTCATAGGGATAAGAATGTCCCTGATTTTCCTTTAAAATGAGAAATCATTTCAACGTGAGGCGTCCAGCCACAGCTGGCACCATCCCCATGGGTCTCTGGATTTCAGGAAAGGGAACTGGGCCTCGCGCTGTCCATCCCAGAAGCCTCCCAGGCTTATAATTATTCAGTCAGCAGCCCAGAATTGTGGCCTACTTAGTTTCTCTAAAAGCACTTAAGAACAGTTTAATGAAAGGAAAGAGCAGCAGAGAAAGGGGAAAAAATGCTTTTTTTAGGAACTGAAAAAAATATCATGTTTTCTTCTTCTTCTCTCTTTTTCTCTTTTTTTCCCCTTTTTGCAATATTTCTCCTCAAAGAAAATTATAGTCTTTAGGGCCAGCAGTGTGCTCTGTATGTTTTGCTTATTACAGTGGTTAAATGAGAACCATGAGTGATGGAGTATCATTATAACATTCTTGATACCCCTGATATATTTGTGCAAACATAGCTGTGGGCCGCGCATGTACAATGATGAGCCCACGTTGTCTGGAGAAGTTTCTTCTCGTCTTTGTTTATTTGCACAGCTTCTTGCCTTACCTTGGAATCCATACTTTGTATTCCTTTTTACAAATTATGACCCATCAAACCACTCTTTCCTTTAACTTATCTTCCTTTCCTCCTCCCTCAGGCAGCATTGAAATGTTTCCCTGCCAAACAATTTGCAAAGGAAATGGTTCAAGTTAGAAAGTGGAGTAAAATGGAGGCCGTAATCACAGCATAGGATTTCCAGTTGTTACCACTTCATTCTCTTTGGTTTGTTTCTGTGTCTTTCTCTATTTTCTGTTCTTGTTAGTAAGTGCCCAGAAAGAGGCCCTCCCTTGTCCTGTACAGGGTGCCAGAGAGCCCAAAATTAAAAAATCAAATTCTAACATCACTAGATAGTACTGAGTTCCTTCCATGACATTCCTGGCTTTAAAAATGCTTTAAATGCACCTAAAGAAAGACATGAAATACTAGCTGTCATTAGGTGCCATCAAGGCAGGGCCAGCTATGTCAGTGCTTTTCTGTTATTCATAGAGTTTTCAAAGGCTCATCATTTTGGGATGGTTTCAAGAGTGGGTTGCCAGATCCTTCTCCCATTTCTATAGTACTAGGGATTGAACCCAGGACTTCAGAGAGCGCACAGCAGCACTCTATCAACTGAGCTAAACCTCAGCCTCTGAAATACTAGTAAGGGCAGGCACGTTAAGGGCCCCAGGAATACAAAGAAAGAAGGGCCTTCTGAGGGCTGGAGAATTGCAGGAAGACCCCATGGAGGTCCCAGAAAGACAGATGGGATCTTGCAGACCAAGAAAAGTGAAGAGAACGTTCCAGAGAAAAGGAACAGTCAGAATGTGAGTGCAGCTTAGGTGAGTCACTGGTGTCCTGTGGGCCAGCTCAGCACTGGGAGACTTGTTGGACTCTCCATAAGAAAACTTTGTTTTTATATAAAAAAATCTTATAATTGTTAATATGTGTTAATTAATTGTGCAAATCAATGAGTTTCACTGTGACATTTCCATACATGTGGATATAGTGCTTTGAGGGTATCCACTCTCCCTTCTTCCTTCTCTTCTTTTCCTGTTTCTCCCCCATCTAGTTAGTCCCCTTCCCCTTCTATAATCCCCAGCAGTCTTCCTCTTCTACTTCCAGGTCACCTTTTTTCTTTTGTTTGTTTTTCATTTTGTTTTGTTTCCACATGAGAGAAAACATGCCATACTTGTCTTTCTGTGTCTGGCTTATTTTAGTTAACATGATATCCTCCTGTTTTGTCCATTTTCCTGCAAATGACATGATTTTGGTTTTCTTTATGGCTAACTAATACTAAATTGTGTATATATATACACCAAATTTGTTTTATCCATTCACCGATTAATGGGCACGTAGGCTGAGCTTAGCCATTGTGAATAGTGTAGCAATAAATATGGCAATGCATTTATCTCTTATGTGTGCTGACTTATACCCAGGATTGATATAGCTGGAGCATATGGTAGTTCTAATTTTAGTTTATTGAGGACACCCTATACTGATTTCCATAGTGTCTATACTAATTTTCATTCCCACCAACAGCATATAAGAGTTCATTTTCCTCCACACATGCTCACCGGCATTTGTTACTTTTTGAGAAAACTTTCTAAATGGGCATTATTTACATTCTATATTGGCCAATTTGCCCTTTTTATTGGCCTCTGGTACTAAAAATACATGTTTTGTGAGTTTAACCCACCTTTTAAAATTTTTATTTGCCCTCATCATTGGATTCCAACTGTTTGGGGACTAAAAAGCACATTGAGATTCTGACGAAAGTCATAGACTCTCACCTCAGAAAAATTAACATAAACATGAACTTAATCTTGTAATTTTAGAAGTCCCCTGAAGTTCCTCCTGAAGCCCAGGTTAAATTGCTTTGACTAAACTTTGTGAAGACAAACTGATGTTTATTCATCTTAGTAGACAATGCCCAGAATAGAGCAGTGGTAAATAAAGGTTGAATGAATTGTTCAAGAACCTCTCTCTCTCTCTCTAGCCCCAGAGGGTTTCCATTAATTTGCCCTCCAAAAACCAAGGACTCATCTTACCTGCTGATCCAAGGAGTCCATGCAGAAGGCTCTCCTAGGACCTGTTCACTGTGGCTTCTGCTACTGTCCTGCCATCCTAGAGCTCCTCTCTTTCATGACTCCTTTTGTCATTGTTATTTGCCCAAATTGCATTTTATATCCTGAGGGTTGGTCTCTGTCTGGCATTTGAGATGGTAGTCAACCAGTTAAAGAGATCCACATCAACATGCTGAAGGTGAAGAAACAGACAAGTCTCTCATTCCTCTGGTTTCTTCCCCAGTTAAACCACATGCAGCTTCATGGTTATTTGCTGGGGCCTAAGCCTCCATCTTATTTCTAACCTGAGGTAGCTCCATGTGGGAAGCCAGAGACTAGTGGAATAGGATGTGCATCCTTGGAAAGTCAGAGGAGAAGATGCTTTATTGTGGAGAAGGAAGACTTTAATACACCCTAGTCATACACCATCTTTAAAAACCTTATCTAAAAAGTAGAATAGAAATGTCGGGGTCATATGAGGGCATTGTCTGACAAGACTTCCTGCGAGTCACCTGAAAGCCTAGACTCTGTAAAGCTATATATTAAAAGACAGAAGACTGATACATTGCATGTAATTTTTACCTAGTAGAAAAGCAAGTGATATCTGCATGAAAAAAAAAAGATAATCCCTGAAGTTTCTGGTTATATAGCCCTATTCTGGTTGTATAGCCCTACAAAACTGGATATTACCCAGTTTTGTATTTAAAGTTTCTATCTTATTTCATCTTTCTTTTGCTGACTAGCTATGCTACAGTCTCTTGTATTCTCTTTCAAGCCAGCTTTAGCATCTTGCAGAAGTCCTGATTAATGAGTTTAATAAATCTTGGACTCATGCTTACTTTATGGTTGTATGAAAATTTTTGTTTTAATTTTTTGAGAAATATCAGCTACATTTCAACTGTGGGCAGAGGCCAGTGTCAGAGGTATTTTAACATCCAGAGTGTGCTACAGAAGCACTTCTCAGACTCCAGTGTGCACCCGAGTCAGCGGGGGCCTTGTTAAGATGCAGTTTAGGCAATTCTGGGATGCAGCACTTCTGACAATCTCCCAGGCAGTGCCATGTCTTTTGGTCAATCGACAACAGCTTAGTCTGCAGAATACAAACTTCTAAAGCCTCCATGAACTTGTTTCCCCTCCCTGGCCTCCACACCTCATAGTCACAAAAGAACTCAACCATCCTGAAGCCCAAAGAAATGGGCTTGGTGGGAGTTTCTGGGACCTTTGGGGGCAGGGAGATAAATGGGTAGAGGAGCGTGGTGAGGGAGACTCGAAGGAAATGGAAGGATTCATGCTCATGTGTGACTGCGTGAGCATTAAATACAATCAGAGGGAAACCAGATCCTCTGCTACAAGGGAAGCATCCAGCATGGAGCTGCCGTCCAAGCAACACAGTCTCCACCCTCCCCTGAATGGCCACCCAGGGATCTTTCAGCAGCTGTCAAGTGCCTGGGCAGTTCCCAGACTCCGTGTTTTCTATGGCAGTGGAGCTGTCCTCCTCTGGGAAGAGGCGAGGTGTGTCCCCTTTGTTTTCAGTGGGCACAGTTCAACACTTTGGTGGCCCAAATCCTCTCTGCTGTGTGTGTTGTCTTATGTCACAGTGTGCTAGTATTTCTAATCCTTCACATTTCTTGGAAACACAAAGATCTCAGAGACTCCAAGCAACACCCAATTGATTTAGTTCACTGCTACTCAGGGGCCTTTACTAAAGTGAAGAGCCACATGTTCCCAATGAGGAGGGAGAGCTTCGGCTCTGGGTCTCACAGGTCCATTTAGGCTGGGTTACACTGAGATGAGAAGAGAAGAGAGAACACAGACATAATTACTGTTGGAGTTAGGTTTATTTCATGAAAGAGATGACTTTAATTCTGAGAAAACACTGCCTTTTGGAGGTGGTCCTAAGTACCTTCCTTTGAAATGATATTTGTAGTATATAATAGATATTTCATGTTGTTTGCATTTCTGATTTTATGTTCTCATTTGGTAAAAATAAAAGTTGACAATCCCATGTTAATTCTCCAATTTGGGGAGAAATTGTTCTACCTGGAAAGTCATATGCCCAAGAACCACTCACCCTGAGTGCTCAGTCTACAAATACGATGCCCATGAGTGGCCTAGTCATCTGTAATGACCCTCTTCCAGCTCTCTCGAAAGCCAGCCCTTTATTCCAGGGCCTAGTGGCCATTCTTTCCCCCTCCTATTGCCAGACTTCTTGGGAAGAAGCAATCACTGATTAAACAAATAATAAATTGTCTTCTATAGTCCTTTAATACAAAGTTTGAAGACCTGGGAGTGAGTCTTGGTTTTGCCAGTTGAAAAGTGCATGAACTTTTGCAAGTGGTGTAATCTTTTGGAAGCTGAAAATTCTATCAGAGTTGCCAAGATAATAAAATCAGTAACATACGTAAAGAGCTCTATAAAACGTAATGTAAAAGAGCTGTGAAAATATAATCTATTGTTACAAAACCCTTCTGTCCCTCCCACCACCTTTCTACACACAAATAAGTACCATTCGGTAGATAGGGAAGATTTCAGGCTCACTTCTACCAGCTTTTGGTGTAGGAGAGTTGAATGGTTTTTGACTTCCGATCATTCATTAGATTTTATTGATCTGGAGTCTATTGGGGCACCAAGCACCATCAAGGTAATTACAACATGTATCCAAGGTCAATAAGTTCCACTTTATAGAAGCCAAGGTAAAGAAGAGATGTATAACTGAGCTTGGTAAGTGACAGTTTATCAAGTTATCTGGCATAATTGCATTTAACTCTAAAATATTGACTATTAATGTTCCCAGTCACATATGAAAAACAAAGGTTCTAAAGAATAAGTTACTGTCCCAAATCATTTACCATAACTTAGTGGTTGAGGCCAGGTGCCACCCTGGTTCAGGCTAATTCTAAAGCCCTGTTCTTCACCCTACATGATCCCCATGCTATCCAAGAGCCAACACTGAGCCCTTTATTCATTGTCATGGTGAAATTCTTTGGTTGGGTACCCACATCACAGATTGTCCCAACTCTAACACTTACCCAAAGTGTGACTTGCTACATGTCCCTTGTAGTAGATCCTATATAACTCATGGAAAAAATATAAAATTGTCTCCATCTCCATGGAAGCAATTATGTAACAAAGACACCAATACTTTGCATCTGTAGAAACTATAATCATAAGTTTTATCTAATGCACTAACTCATCATTAGCCAGAAATTACTCTTTTGCTATAAATTAAATGTAAATGAAATGTCATTTATTTTCCCTGGTAGGGTTGGTAATTGGAACTGCTCATTCTTGGAGGGTTAAATAAAATATTTTTATAACATTTATGTTGAGCATTAGATAACTCTTTGGACTATTATTGGATATGAGCCCATCAGTGTACATTAGATGGAACATACGCATCTATTACTGATGCTAAACATCTAATTGGGGAGTGGAAATATAATATAATGAAGAGAAAGTATACATGAGGAAAACTGAACTCCAAAATGCTTTAAATTACAACATGATGCTTTCCACTTTATTTAATCAAGTCTTTCTTATAACTCAGTTAAAATGAGAAGGAAGAGAAGAGAGGGAAAGTAATACTAAAATTTATTTCTAATTTTAGCTCTGCAGTATAGAGTAATCATAGTGACTTGGTGAAATAGTTTGAAATTTCCAAAGCAAAAAAAGAAGAGTTCTGTATTTTTCCTGTAAGGCATCTCTTCAAGAAGATAGGTACAAAAACTTTACTTCAATCATTTTAATATTCTGACCCAAGAAAATTAAGATGTTGTTAACATGAACATGTATGGTATAGAAATGGACACAATTAGAGGTAGTAGATGTGAATGCCCAGGGTAAGTATTAGAAGGTTCACTGGAATTCTCAGAGCTTTTAGACAAAAAACTCAAAAGTTTTTAGACAGAAACAAATTGGCCTGGGTATTCCAGTTACATCTAGTGAAGTGGCCCATGTGTAGACTCAAAAAGCAATGTCTCCTGTATATGTTGGCCTACAGTTAGCTTTAAAATATGAGGAAGAAGCAGAAAATAAAACGTGTGCATGTAAGAAAACCTTGATTTTGCCCATCTCACAAGAATTTCTCTTCCTTCAACACACTGTGGCCCCAAGGTCAACAAAAGATGGTGGGAGCCAGTAATGACTCTGCCTTCCATGGCAGCTTTGGAAACCACACACTCCCTCCCTGAAGATGTCTGTTTTCTCAATAAAGAGAACTTCCAACACAAAGATGATCTACTAAAACAAAGCTCAGCGAGCTACCCCTGTTTTACTAACTAAAGTTATACTGGACATAGTCACACAATTTTTTGTCATATTCTCCAGGGTTGCTTTTGCACTACAAATGTAGAGCTGAGTGATTGCAATTGAGACCATGTGGTGAGAAACCATAAAATATTTACTATCTAGTCCTTTAAGGAAAAAGTCTGCTGGATCCAGTATTAGAAAGAACTCCCATATTGGAGCACCAGTTTGACCCTTATACACTCTAAAGCACTAGTTTTCAAACTTCTGTAACCCCTGAATACCTGAGGAGAGAAAAAACATCTTCCCATTGCTAATACTGTTTTATTCCTGTAATGGACATCAACCCTGTACGCACATAAGTGCAAAAAGGATTTTTAATGAAGCTAGTGAAATTTAAACTTCAGGGCTGCTGACGTGCACATGGCCTTGGATGGGGTTTAGTGATGTATTCATATGGTTATATGTTTTTGTAACATTTGAAAAAATAAGAGTTGGAGACCGTTGTCTCTTTCATTTCCAACTTTGTTTCCATCATTCCTCTTCATGTGTTGAGTGGTGCTAGGATGTCTGTGGGAATTTTTAAGACCCAACTAAACAGATGTTGAGACTGGGAGTTGAGAAGACATCTAGTTTGGATTTAGTGGGACATGGAAGGGTAGATGGACAGAAAGATAGCTATTTCAGAGTCACTTTTCATGTGGTTAGGTTGTTTGTTCTCCCAGGGTAGGAATGACTTCGAGGAATCTTCTCACAGCTCCCTGAACTGACTCATTTGGTGTTGAATGTAAAGATGCAGGGATAATGGTATTAGCATTGTCTGAATATGTCCTATGATGCTCATCACTGACAGTAAGTGATAGTAAGGAAGAAAAAGGTTTTGAAATATGTGAAGCCAGAAGATTATCTATGGAAAAATTTTCCTAGCTTTTCAGTTCATATATGCAAGGAACTTAAAAGATTTTCCCAAGTCTTAAAATGTTGAATGACCCTTTTAGTAAGTGAAACTTTTAAATTTTCTTTTACTTCTCTCTCTCTCTCTCTCTCTCTCTCTCTCTCTCTATCTCTCTCTCTCTCTCTCCTTTCTCCCTTTTGAGACAGTGTTTCACTGTGCACCATGTAGCCTAGGCTAGCATCAAACTTGCCATCCTCCTGCCTCCACTTCTCAAATGCCAATATTACAGGTGTGCATCACCACATTGGGATGTGATGCTAAAACTTTTCTATCTGTGATTTTTTTAAAGTCTTAATTGACTATGTTAAAGAGCAAATTGCCTGCTGCCATACCACCCTGGCATCCAATCCCTTCAGATCTCAGAAGCTAAGCAGAGTTGGGCTTGGTTAGCACTTGCATGGTTGGCCACCTGAGAATACCAGATGCTATAGGCTTGGGAGAAGGACCTGACAACCCACTCCCAAATAAAAACCAGCCATTGAAAGCCCTTTGAATAGCAGGGAAATACTGACAATAGTGCCAGGTATGGCACAGTGTTGGGTAGTGTTTCATCTGTTGTACTTAGGGCTGCTATGAGTTGGACCCAGCTCCATGGCACCAAACAACAACAATAACAACAAAGATAAAATTATTCATTTCTTTTGCTGAAAATATTGCATCATTATTAATGTGTGAAAATATGATCTGAGTTTGCAGCCAATAAATGTAGGAAAACTAGTATTATAGAATGTATCCAAATGTTACTTAATAAAGATACTATGTTTTCTGAATTGGTGATGTTTGTAATCAGCTTTTGAAAATCAGTAAATCCTTATGATTTCATTTTCATTCTAAAAAGTTATATCATAATTGATAAGCCTTACATACTTACACACAGTAATATATAATTAAAACAAACATTTCTTTCTTTCCTTTTTTTTTTTTTTTTTTTTTTTTTTTTTTTTTTTTTTTTTTTTTTTTTTTTTTTTTTTTTTTTTTTTTTTTTTTTGATGTTGGTCATCATAATCCACTCCATGGATGTGATGGCCTGGTAATGGAGGGATTCACAGTTGAAAAACAGTGCTTTAAAAATCCATACCAATGATTTCTTAATTCAAGTGAATCCATTACTAAGCACAGGCTGTCTTACTCCAAACTCTCCTGCCTCACAACAGGCTGGAGACAAAACACATTTCATACCTATATCAACTCAGATCCAAATCCTGGCTTCGCTTTTCACGCCCTGTTTATTCTTGAACATAATATATAACTTTCCCAAGCTTCGGTTTCTTTAGCTGTCAGGCGAGGAAAACAGTATGAACTTCATAGGGTGAGGGTGAAGCAAGGGAGCCCGTGTTGAAGGCAGAGTCTAGGACCTGACACGCAGCAGGTTTCCACGCGAGCTGTTCCTTCTGCTCCACCATCCACATCTCCCAGGGAGCCCCCAGCAGCTCCTGAGCAGAGAACACAGCTGGCAAAGAGATACTCAGAGGAAAGCCTCTATAATTAATGTCATATTCACTCAATTTCAAGTCTAGACAATATTTTTCTAAAACAATTGCTTCTGAGGGCCAGTAATAAAAACAGAACAATGTCAGTCATTGGGACTCCGAAAGGGGAGGATAAATACTGCCTGACGGGTTCGTTCTAACTTTGATCAGAAATCCCGCACTCCCCTGGGAGACTCCTAGTAAATGACTTCCACACTTCTCCACGGCTGTGGGTCCATGCTGTGTAAGGCCCTGTGTCTCAGGAACAAAAGACAAAAACCCAAGGAGAAGATGGCTCGGAGACTGTCCTTGAGAGGACCCAGAAGCCTCAGTATCTGGGGAAGGAGATATCAACTGCCCTCCAGAGACCGCTGTCCTCCACACAGCATGAGACCAGACCCTGAGAGCTGTGGGTAATCCGCAAACTCTGACCTGAGTGTTTCTCCAGGCAACATTCCAGAGCCCTGAAATTCCCATCCATCTGCTGCTTGGGGTGACCCTCAGAGCAGCCACCTGCTGCCCTGCAACAGTATAGGAAAAGGACAAAGGGAACTGGGGCTTTCCCTGGTATGTGGCCTACTGAAGGATCACAAGAGGATGGTGACTTGAGAGGGAAGCATTTCAGTAGACTACTACGTAAGTGGCACTGTGGAAACAGGCGCAGTCATTATCCAGGTGCAAGCAGGGTAATTTCCTGCCCAGAGAAGTGTCTTCACCTCTCCCTCCATGGAGCCTGAGACCATGATAAGAAATAGGAAATGCAGAAGGGCGACAAGAGGTGGAGAGAGACCAAGATGCAGAGGGTGACAGTGAGCAGCAGATGACAGAAGCTGGGACCTTCATGATAGTCTCAGGGAGTACACCAGAGGCTCCTCAGTAAATAGACTTCAGCAGAGACGCTGGCAGATGTTCCCACAGACACAGGGCACAGCACGAGGACAGACCACCCAGCACTCCCACTCCTGCACCAGACTCTGGTAATCTGTCACCAAAGGAGTGTTCTCGGTCAGCAAGAGCCCTGGGAGTCATCTATCTCTGCCCCACTACCACTGATTGCCAGAGTTAAATGGGGACAAGGCTCCTGGGATCCAAAGGGAACATCTACACTCTCCTCCCTCCCTTGCTCAATAGCTAGTGATATCTAGATAAAGCTACTCATAGCCGGAAAGAGAAGCTCAACTCAAAGTGTCATGCCCTCTTCTAGACCTACCCACTTGGCCAAGCACTTAGCAACCCATCTTAAAGTTCTCCTCCATTCTCCCAAAACAGATCTCCCTACTGTGATTTCTCCAATCCAATCAAAATCTCTTTCCCAAGAGTATTCTCAGCTAAGCACAAAGGAGAATCTGGTTGAACTAAATTGTACTCAAGTGTGAATGACTGATAATCTACCTCAACCCTCCCAGAAGAGTTTACATTAAAAAGAGCAATTTAAAACAAAGCAAACAAAAAGCCAAGATGCATCCCTAATTGGTGAGGTTCCAGTAGGGCAGCAAAGGGGAAGGAAGAACTTCAGGAAGGATATGAGAACTTCAAAGACAATGCTGGTCTCCTAATCTCCAAAAATCACATTGTGAGGGCAACTATCCACTGTCTTCAGCTCAGGAAGACATCTCCCACCTGTGTCAGAAACCTGACACATCTGTGTTCTGCCATGATACCTAAGGAAAGAGTCAGGTGCTGTAAGGCTGTGGGGCATAGGCCCCAGAATCAGCATCACCTCTGAGTCCTATGGAATCAGAACCTCTGGGAGTGGGCCCTAGCAATCTGTTTTTATAAGTCCTCCAGGGAGTGCTGGTGCACAGGGAAGATTGAGACCCACCTGTAGAAGGCAGGGCAAACTAGTTGTTCCCCTCTTTAACTGGCTTAAGCAGCTTTACTAGTTTCTGTGGACCTCAGTTTCCCCAAATATAGGATAATAGGACTGGATTTAATCAATGTCCATCAAATACCTCATAAAAATCATTCCATTATCAAATCATCACTGGGAATTCTGGAAAAATCTCTTTTTATACATCCATAATATATATTATTGTTGTTAGGTATCATCAAGTCAGTATCTGACTCGTAGAAACCCTGTGTACAACAGGTGAGACACTATTGTCAGTGCTTCTCTGCTGTTCATAGGGTTTTCAATGGCAGATTGGGTTTTTTGTTTTGGTTTTGGTTTTGGTTTTGGTGTGGGGAGTGGGTTGCCAGGTCCTTCAGATCTGCTACAGCATATGTGAAATCAGCTCCAAGGAGCGTTGCTCCGCTCACATAAAGTCTGTACCCTATACCAAAGTTTATCTATCATGTGATTTATGTGCATTTACTAGTTTTTAAGTGCTACATACAATCTTGCCTGCAGCTGTACCACCCTGGCGTCTGATCCTGTCAGATCTCGGAATTTAAGCAGAGTTAGGCCTGGTTAGTCCTTGGATGGGAGACCGCCTGGGAATAAAAGAGAGAACGGAGTTAAGGCTTGGGAGGAGGACCTGGAAGCCCACTCCCAAAACAATATGCCCTTGAAACCCCTATAAATAGCAAAGAAGCACTGACAACAGTGTCAGCCATGGCACAGAATCAGAGAGTGTTTCATGCTGTTGTACATAGGGTCACTGTGAGTCAGAGCCAATTCAGCAACACCTAACAACAACAACATACAATCTTACCCTTCTCTGCCACATAAAGAAAAACCACAAGGTAGAGGAGGACATTAAACAGCTCTGAGAGCAAGAGGTGAGACCAGCGTAAAAGAAACAGCAGGAGAGGTAAACAAGACATCCTGAGAGTGGCGATAGAGGCCAAGACAGGGCTCAGGGCAAGATGAAGCCTGTGGCAGGCCTTAGCCATCTGCACTTCATGGTTTCTCATTTCTTAACTCCCTCTCTGTCTCAGAGGACAGAGAAGGTAAGTCAAGAGGCATGGAACACCCTGATCTCTCAAAGCAGGTGATGTCAGTAATAATAAAATTTATTAATAATCACCACAATGTTCTGTGGTTGAAAGAATTTTTCTGAATATATTCTTCCTTAATCTTTGCAACAACAAAGCTGGGAAGTAGGAGTTTCTTTTATTCCCATTTTGCAAAGAGGAAAACAGAGGCTAAGTTGGAATTTTTTTTTGAGGTCTCATAGCCAGTAACAGTTGGTAAGTAGACTGGATCCCAAGACTCCTCCACCACGGAGCCCATACAATCCACACTTCTGAATCATTTTCCATCCAGAATCCCTGATGGTTGGTGCGCTGTTGAATTAACTTCACAGGCACCCACTACAACCCTGACAACAGACCCTATCTTCCATAGGTAGTATAATGGTGAGGAAAGTCAGCTTCCAGAATGGATTGCTCGGGACCAAATCCAGCTCCTTTCCCTTGAGATTTTGTGAGACCAATTGTGCAGTATTCAGCACAGTGTCTGGCATGGTAGACATAACTTAAGTGGTGGTTGTAAGTCTGTTACTGGAAGAAGACAAGTCTTTGCTAAGTTCAGGCACAAGAAAAGAGAGCATTCACTAGAGTGATGTTGTTGTTATTGTTAGGTGCTGTTGAGTGATGTCTGACTCATAGCAACCCTCATAAGGTTCTCGATGGCTGATTGTTTCGGGATTACCTTGCAAGGGAATTGCCAGGTCCTTCTCCCATTTTTTGTGGTGCTGGGAATCGAACTCGGGACCTCAGAGAATGCAGAGCAGCATTCTCCCAACTGCACTAAATCCCAGCCACACTAGAGTGACAAGAAGTTACCAACCATGCCAAGACCTAGGAAACAGGTAATGTGAAGGACACTGAACATGAGACTAAGATTTTGGTTGGAATCTTGGCTTTGTCATTTAATTCTAGGTGGCCTTGAGAAAACAACTAAAATATTTTTTTCCCTTCTACTTCCTGCACCTCAGCATTAACAAAACAAAAATCCTTACAACTGAGTCAGTACACAGCTTCATGATAAATGGAGAAAAGATTGAGGTTGTCCAAGATTTTGCTGTACTTGGTTCTACAATCAACACACACAGAAGCAGCAGTCAAGAAATCAAAAGATGCATTGCATTGGGAAAAGCTGTTGCAAAAGACCTCTTTAAAGAGTTGAAGAGTAAAAATATCACATTGAAGATGAAGGTGTACCTCACTTGTGCCACAGTATTTTCAGTCACATCATACTGTTGTGAAAACTGGACAACTGAATAAAGGAGACAGGAGAATAATTAATGCTTTTGAATTATGGTGTTGGGGATGATTATTGAATATACCATGGACTGCCAAAAGAACCAACAGATCTTCCCAAGAAGTGCAACCAGAGTGCTCCTTGAAAGGAAGGTGGTTAGACTGCATCTTAGGTATTTGGACATGTCAGGAGGGACCAATCCCTGGAGAAGAACATATTGCTTGGAAAGGTAGTGGGCCAACGAAAAAAAGGAAAATCCCAATTAAGTGGATTGACACAGTGACTCCAACAATGGGCCTAAACATAAAAAAGATTGTGTGCCTGACACAGAATCAGGAAGTGTTTCATTCTGAAGTACGTAGGGTCGCTATGAGTCTAATCCGACTCAACGGCACCTAACAGCAACAACTTCTACTTTTTGAGGTTTTAATGCCAGACTTGCTTTCTACACAAGGCTTTTTGAAGGTTAGACAGGCCAGGCATCACTGCCCCTAGCAGATACTGTTAGTAGCCACTCACTCCAACTTCTTGATAACTGACCCCCAGTTTTGTACCTGTTCCATATCTACCTGTTCCATATGGTCATGCACTTGAGGAGATGGGTACTAACTGGTCAGAGCTCATATTGGTGGCTCTGTTCTCTCTGCCAGTGACTGATGAAAGGAAGGATATGGAATGCAGTTCTGGCCACTGAGATTGGGGGGGTGTCACTCAGTGTTGGTGAAATGTTTCCTTGATTTTCTTCCTTTTTTTAAAGAAGGGTAAAGGAAGAAATAGTATTATCTCCCCCTGACGATGCCTCTCTCTGGGTAAAACACTGGTCCTGCTGCTGATGATATATTGCCACCATAAAAGGATGTGCTTGGGCATAAAGCCAACTCTGAGAATGGCAGAGGAGAGACGGAAACAAGCTGGGTCTTTGATAATGTCATTGAGCCACTTAACCAACCCTGTCTATGCTCTATCTCTGAAATTACCATGTGAAATAATAAATGTATTCTTCTCTAAAGCAGTGGGGTCAGGGTATTGTACTGTTTGCCACTGAGAGCATCTGAATATACCCCAGGTGATATAGTACTGTAAAGTACATATATAAACACACACACACACACACACACACACACACACAAATGTATACAGTTAAGCATATATGTATATTGTTGTTGTTAGGTGCCATTGAGTTGGATCTGACTCGTAGTGACCCTGTGTACAACAGAACAGAACATTACCCAATACTGTGCTATGCACACAATCTTTTTATGTTTGAGCACAATGTTGCAGCCACTAGGTTTCTTCTCATTTTGAGTCATGCCACATCAGCAAAAGGAGATCCCAGGGGCTTTACTCCATTGCCATCATTAAGGTTGACTCTATTTGGAGGAGACAACTCCTAGTCATTTCTTGAATGCCTTCCAGCCTGGAGGGCTCATTTTCCAGGACTATATTTGATAATACTCCTCTGCTATTCATAGGGTTTTCAATGTCTAGTTGTTTTGCGAGTAGGATTCCCAGTCCTTCTCCCTAGTCTGTCTTAGTCTGGAAGCTCAGCTGAAACCTGTCAGCCATGGGTGGCTCTGCTGGTATCTGAAATAGTGGTAGAATGGCTTCCAGCACCACAGCAATGCACAAGCCCCAACAGCACAATAGACTGACAAACACAAGGGGAATATATGTATATACACATGTATATATGTATATAGTTATATGTGTATGTGTATGTATATATACAGTTGAATATGTAACAATATATAAATATATTGTTATATATTTATATATAAATTATAACTATATATATATATATGTATATCACAGTTAAATATATAACAATTGTTTGTATTGAATGTTCCAAACTTTAAATTTAACTGGGAAAATATTAACAAATTACCAAGAAGAAGAGTGGGTTGTAGCACTTGGTAAGAAGGCATAGATCAGTGAAGGGAAGTAGAATCTGGGTATAAAATGGAGCTTAATTGTGCTTCAGAGTTTACGTTCCTTTAAAACTGCTCATAACTGTGCATCTCCCCTTTTTTTTTAATGTTTAACAAATGATGACTGTCTCAAAGAAACAAAGAGCATACACTTAAGCAACATGTTCAGAGGAAATTCTTCACCAAGTCCACATGCACCGCCTTTGCCATCAGGATTTCCAGAGCTCACCCTCATCTACTGTGCATCAGAACATGAGCAGACCAACTACGTGGAATAACTTGGGAGTCACAAGTGTACTGCTTCTATTTTGTTTTAAGTGAATTGGAGAGATATTGGCTGCATAAAGTGTTCCATTTTCTAAATAGAGTGCTTTATTTGGCCAGGCCAGATATGACCTAACGATGGAGATTCAATTGCATTTGAAAGGAAGATAAATTAAAATATAAGTAGTAAAATTCTTACTAAATTGAACGTGGACAGTATTTTTTTTTCTGCTAACAATGATTCATTCTCGCTGTTCTCTCTGATTTGATGGCAAATTGTAAATATCTTTGAAATTATTTAAAGTGTTGTGGAATTGTGTTTGCTTTACATTTTGGATTGAGAAGGCAGATAACTATTCCTGGTAAAGAACCAGGATAATGTCAGAGGGATGCCTAGATTGGACTTGTGACTCCCAGTAATGACAGAGCCCATGCTTGTTCCTGGCATATGGTAAATGCCCAACGAATATGTTATAAAGAGCTGAAACACAGTAGCCTGTTTATCCTAAGGAGAAGACCCTTGAATATCACCAAAAGAGGGCAGTTTAATATTATACAGACAAGTTTGAGACGTAAATTTTAGTAGATTGCTAGAATAAATATTGTATTCATTAGAAAATCATACCCATTTTCAAAAATATGTGGCAATGATTATAGATGTCCACACTGAGCAGCTGGGATTCATGATTTCTAAACACCTTAAATGGAAAAATTAGTATAAAGACCATAGGATTTGGAGTCCCCCAAAGAGGGATTCTGTTCCTGGCTTCCTGACTAGTTCCATGGCCACAACAAGAAATTCAACCTCTGCACCATAGCCTCTTTATTGGCCAAATGGAAGATGGTAATAGTGCCTGTCCTATAACGAGGTTAAGGATTGATGGAAATAATGCATTGAACATACCTGCCAAGGCACCTGGAATATTTGTCCTTGCCAGAATCACCAAGAAGGAAGGAAGGAAGGGAGGGAGGGAGGGAGGGAGGGAGGGAAGGAAAACAAAAGAAGCCATAGCTTTTGCATCCTAGTTTTCCAACTGGGCTATGATACTAGAGCTTAGTTACATATGCCCAATATGTAAATGATACACAGAGGATCTCAATCAACGAGGTCCTTGGATTAACCAGTATGCATCTATTATTGTGCTTACCTTGTGTTGTCATTATTTTTTTGCAAATTTCTCTATAGCTCAAAAGTAAAGATCACAGGGGCATGACTAATATTCATCTTTTTATCTTCAATACATTGCTCAGCCTTTGGCCCATAGTAAGCATTTAATAAACATTTGTAAAAATGAGTCAGTGAGTGAGTGAATAAAGAATTTTGCCTTGGGCCAGATCTCTTTTCTGTAAAATATTAAATGATTGACAGTGAGCCCGTTGGCAGTTCCGAAGACAAATCCCAATGAAGCTGCTACAGAGAACCCTCTCTCCGGGCTAAAAGCTATAGGCTCTCATTGCTGGCCCAGCTGCCAGATGAAAACCACATCATGTGGCAATTTACATTGTGTTCTTCTAACATCCAGAGATTCAAGACAGCCTGGCTCCTGCCATCTTATGAACAATTCTGCCCCAACACACTGGCTACTGTTCTCTCTATTGAATTGCAACTATTTTCCCCCTGGATATCGATAAACAGCTGCAGAGTCAAATTAGTACTGTTTACTGTCAAATTAAGATGGAAACTGATCCTTTCTGTTCTTTGTTTACAGTGCCTGTACGGCTTGTCCCAAACCTCCACAGTAACTAAATGCAAGTGGACGGCTTCTGACGGTAGATGCTGCCCCAGATCAAACAGAAGGCAGATTTTGTTTGTCTTCTAAAATAAACTATCTTTTCAGGTTCATGGGCTCGGAAAAACAGCTATCATATTTCGCCAGCTGTTTTTTATTCCTTTGCTAATTTTACAGCTCGGTCTTTTAGAAGGAGGGCTCAGTCTTTGTTCCATTCCTATGGTGCTGGTTTAGTGCCAGGGGAACAGAATATTCGTAGAAGCCTGGGAAGCCAAGAGAGAAAGCAGTGTGTTTGTGATTTGGATGAGTGGATAATAGTGTTCTGAAAACTCATCATGAAATAAACAGTGTTTATTGTCAAAACCTAAACACTGTAGCAATCTCTAAATAATAGTTTTTTAAACCCTGGTCCTATTATCTAATATTTATTTTCCTCTCAAAGTCTTCACTATTTACATATTCCATAAGCAGACCTTCAATATATTCCTCTAACTTCTTTTCTTAGAATATTGAACAAGACAGAGGTCAGTAGCTTGTCTCTTAGAAACCATCTGCAGATTGACATGATTCCATCAACCATACTTTGAGGACATGAAATACGCAACCTGTTTTAAAATTAGCAAAACACATTGTCTTTCTGCTTACATTTTTCTGTGTCTTGTTCATCATCTCGTTATACAGAAGAATCTTGCAAACTGCCTCATTAAGACCCAGACATTCTACTTCTGTTGCTTTCTCTGGGTGAGTCAAGCCACCCTCACAACAAAGGGAGTGATATTGTGCTGACAAGGGAGTTCTCAGGAACTCAGGCTGGCTCTTGGCAATTACCAGTTCTTTATTGCATGTTCACAAACCAATTTTCCAATAGCTTGATCTAGATCCTCACCCAGAGCCTCATCACATTTCTTGCTCTGTAGTTAGAACCTATTGTTTAACCCTTTGCAAAAGTAGAACAATACATTGCCAAATTCCTGCATCATTCATTCCTCAAAAAGTGATTTTACATGTATTATATAACTTAATCTTTATGATGATTTTATAAGGTAAGTACCATACCTTTAATTTATAATTAAAGAAACTAGCATTCACAGCAAGAAGTGAAACCTGTTTGCCATCCCAGCCTAGAGACACCTATCCTTGCCCTGCCTCCCTTCCCTGCAGTTCAAAGCCTCAGCCTGGCTTCTAACTCCTCTCTGATGTGCTCCACCCTTGCACTTCAAATTTCCACTATTTTTCTGGTGTGGTTTGAATGTTTTCCCCCAGAATTTGTGTGTTGGGAACTTAATCCACAAAGTCATATGTTAATGGTATTTGGAGGTGGGACCTTTGGGAGGTGGTTGAGTTGTGAGGACTCTGTCCTCATGAATGGATTAACCCATTCATGGATGATTGGATTCATGGATTAATAGATTATTAAGGGAGTGGTTGTTCCAAAGTTGAGCTCTTTCTGGTTTGCTATGTCTCATCGTGTAATGCCTCTCACTATATCAAGGCTTTGTGGAGAGTCCTCGCTGGCAAGAATGCCATCACTAGATGCAGAGCCCGTCAACCCTAGATTTCCCAGCTTCCAGAATTATAAGAAATAATTTTCTTTTCTTTATAAATTATCTAGTCTCTGGTATGTTGTTACAGCAACAGAATATAGACTAAGACATCTTCCCCTTGAAGCTCCAGCCAAATTGGGCTACTCCTTGAGCCTACCCATGCCCGGTACAATCCTACCTCCATGTTCCAACTCATGGAACAGGTTCTAACTGCTATCCTGCCACTCCCCAGTCACTACCACATTGTTAGGTTCCAGTTAAAATACCACAGCCCCATGAATCCTTCTCACATGAACACATGCATACAGAGCTATTGCCTTGGCTGGCCAGTCATCTGACAGTGACTAGAAAGAGCACATTGCTGGAATCCCTTGGGCCTTTTGCTCTTTAGAGCCAGAATGTTCAAGACTACAGCTGAGAAGAGAATTCAGAGAGCCCCAGAGGTTATATAAACCATCTAGGACTACCAGATGGGGCAGACACAGAGCTCCAACGACTTTTCATTACTTCTCATTGGTTCTTCTCATTGGTATTGCACCTGGGGTACAGACCATCTCATGTTCCTGACTATAGTCAGATATGAGAGAAAATGTCAAATTCTTTTGGTCTCTGCAGTGACATCTCCATCCAGATTCAAGTAGGAACGGCAGCTGAATTCTTGCTGTTAACACAGCGTGCATGTAAATTCCTCAGCCCCCAAGAAGCTACAGTTTCTTGTCCAATCCACCATCCATTCCCTTGTTCCTTCAGTAAGACAATGTTCACCAGCCACCAATGAGAAACACAAAGGGAGATTCAAGATGATAACAGATGGATTCTAAGCTTAAGAGTTTATAATTTGGTATGAAAGATAACTTCAAAGATCACTAATCAAGATAATAGCCCATAAAGGTCTTATCAAGCATTCAAAAACAGAACAAAACAATCTAAAATCTCAAAAGGAGGGAATATCCTCCCCCTGGCTTTAGAGGCAAGGTGGAAATTGAAGAATGGGAGGGATTTTAGGAGTAAAGATAGTTGTGGGGGACCAATGTGTGAAGGTGGAAGTTGTGAGAGGAGCCCAGGCAATGGCAATTGGATCTAGGGCATAGCACACATTCCACACAAATCATGGAAACCAGTGAGGAAGCTTGATGACAACTAGGAGCACCAGGTTGATGAATTTGTCCTCTTCTGGGTAGGTGATGGAGAGCCATGGAAGGTTTTTGAGCAGAGGAGTGACATAGTGAACACTATATTTAAGAAGGTTAATCTGGTTGTCTGTAGTTACAATCTGTATGAAATGAAATAATGTGGAAATGCCACAGCTGCTGACTTTTTATAGTTGCAAATCCTCCTTGTTCACCTGTACTCATCACAAAATATTTGGAAGCCTGGAGTAAGATTCCACTATCATTTTTTTCTTGGTCTTCTTGTTTTCTTTTCTTTTTTCTTTCCTTTTCCTTTCTCTTCCTTCCTTCCTTCTTTCCTTCCTTCCTTCCTTCTTTATTCTTTTCAAGAATAACATATAATCACATCACTTAAAGACTGGAATATCTTCTGAGAAACTCATCCTCAATAGATTTCATCATGGTGCTAACGATAATGTACACTTACATAAACTAACATGTCTATGACATCACTAGGCATTAATGATGCGGTGAGTCTGACCAAAACATCATTACAATACATGACAGTGTCTGTGCTACCTATGGAAAACAGCAACAGCTGAGTCAGACAAGCTCCTACAAATTGGAAGAAACTTCAAGCTATAGCCTTAAATCTAGTACAGCCCAAAGTTCAGCAGTAGCATCACCACTAATAATGATTGAGCACTCACTCTCTGCTAGGTATTTAATATGGACTCATTTAATCCTTACAATATGATAAGCTAGACAGAAGTGACTGATCTTCCACTTGATCAACACATTTTAATTGTAGATTCTTTTCAATGTTTGTATAGTCGAGGCCCAGAATCAAATTTCTGGCCTACATCCTAGAACCTTCTGATTTGTCTCTATCTTGGGACCCGATCTGCATTGATATTTGGATTTCTTTCATTCTTCAAATATTTCTTGAGCATCTACTATGTGCATATCATTTAGTGAATAAGACAGACATACCTCCTGCTTTCACAGATTTTTTTTGCCTGGAATGCCACGTAGAATCACTCTCTCCCTATTCATAATAAAGAGGAAGTCTAAGTATAAGATGTGACTCAGGACCAAGACTTTAACCCCCTGCACCCAGAGCCTCAGTTCCCTTTAGTTAGAGAGAAAGAATGCACATGGAGAATCTCAGCTCTCCATTGCAGACAAAGATGTCCAGTTTCCCAGAGTGTAGAGGTGCTACGTTCAGATACCCCCACCACCTCCCTGCCAGAGCCAGAAGGTTCTGGCTTCCATGGAGCACACCTGCTGACCTGAAGACCCTTCCCCCATGCACTAATTGCAGTCATCCTCATGTGGACATGACTACATTCCAAGAGGGCACAACATGTCCAGCTGGCTGTTTGCTCCATGTCCCTCTGTATCTCAGCCTGTTCCATTTTAACTTGACATTGTTTTTCTGTTTACTTCACTTAATAAGCAAATAACTTCTTTTGGACATAGGGTAGGATTCAGTGCAGAGAAAATCCTCTCCTCTCAATAACCCCCATCTCATCTCTTTTCTTTTATTTTTTCTTGAGGCTAAGAAATCTAACCAAGAAAAGGAGTCTTGAGAAAAGATACACGTGAGGAAGAATGGATGGCTTTGGATTAATTTGGTTCCCAGTAAGAGCCCAAAGGGCATAAGTTAATTTGATCCGACAGACATCCAGTAAAAGCCTATTAGACATGCCACTCTGCCATGTGGTTGCTCACAAAGAGCTGAGTTCTAGTCCTCTTTCTGCCACTAATAGGCTCCCTGATGCTGGCCAAGTCCAATGACTCTCTCCGCCTCCTCCTCTCTAAAGGGGCTGGAATCCATGTCACTAATGATTATTTCAGCACTAACATTTTAGGATGCTAATGAGCATGGGGAAAGAAACCAAACCCAGCTCCTGCAGAATGGAATTGCTTTGCCATTTCTGTTCTTTATTTGACCACAATTACTGAAATTATTTAGAACATATTTCCATGTTGAGGGCTAATTACAGAATTTTCTAATTTTATTTTTGTTGTTGTTGTTGCCATTTGAATCCAACTTGTTTTGTTCATTTCCTCGGGTGGAAACTTTTAGCACTGAGTGCATTTTTATGAGGATCTTTAAAAGAGAGATTTAGATGCAATCCCTCTGCCTTGGTATGGAGTTCCCTGAAATTTACAGGAAAATAAAACATCGAGTCACTTTGAATTTAGATCAAACCAAATTTTAATATCCAAAGAATTTAATCAGAAGGTTGGAGTCTCCATTACTGCTTTGAGATACCAGATTTGGCATGTGTTCTATGTTGCTATGTAGAGGCCCCTACCCATCTCAAGGCTAATGCAGCACATATAAGCATTCAAGACCTCAGAAAATCTCATTGGGGTTTAAATTTAACTCTATCTATCCTAGCATTTGTTAAGTAAAGAGATCCATGCTTCATATGTAGGCTCATAGATTGTATCTGGTTCCTTTCTCTAGTTTAGAGTGATTCGAGGGTTATCAAATTGTTCAACACATTCCAAAAGCAAACATGATAACATCTTATTAATTTGGACTTCACTAATTGAGAATTTACACACCTTTAGGGAACATAGGCAAATACAAGCAAATGGTAGTATATACAACTTTTAAGGAATGTTTCATGTTCTTAAGAGGACATTATTTTAAGTGTATTAGAGAGATCTTTTGCGTGTAACAAATGGTGCCAAATACAAATGATCCTAAATGAACCTCCAGAGTTGACACAGTAGCTCCTCTTTGCACAAGATATGTTCAGCCATGATTTGTGACACTGATCATAATTGAAATTATTTTTCAAATATTCTATACTTCTATCCTTTTTACTTCTGAGTGTGCTAGTGCCACAACTGAGCGGAAACAAATACTATTGCTGCTATATAATATGCCACATTGGAAAATGTGATGTGTTTTAATCATGGTGCAAAACTTGCTTTATATGATTCACTGCAGGATAATGGTGAAAGTATTTGTGGATGGAAAAATATTGGAAATGAGTTGGGGTAAACACAGAAACAAAGCATGTCATCAAAGCATGGATCCAATCACCTTACTGCAAGCCAAGTAGTCCCAGAAAGGCAAATGGATTCATTTAATTTCCTCTAGTTTAGTCCAAAATCCTGGAAGAGTTAGAAAACATGGCTCCTGGCTCCAGGGGTAAGGTTTTTCACTGCCTTGCCATTTACTTTAGGAAAAGAGTCTACCTCACTCCAGGCCTGTCTTGCTCCTCCTTAAATGATCTTATGCTGACCCAGCACCTTAACCTCACAGTCACTGAATCACTTGTTTAAGGCACATTGATAGCCCACCTACAAAATTGTTCAATTTTCCCCAAAACTGTGTGTCTCTGGGACTTATTTTGTTCCAAAGCATCCGTTTCAGTGGTAGCCCCAGTAGACCCAAATACTGCAGGGGATTGGGGACACATATGTCTTGCCACATTATTTAGCCTGATCCTTGTTCCCCTATCCACCTCCTGTTCTCTGGTCAACCGAGGGTATGTGGGTATTTCAGGGAAAATGTGCTGGGAGATCACCAAGGCAAACCAAGGTTTCTTCCAGTGGAGCTCAAGAGCCACAGGCCACAGTAATCTGATTCTTGACATGTTCACCATGGATCCTGGAAACTGTTTTCCTTCTGGTTTGTGATTTTCAATAAGATCCCAAACAACCATAAGGGGAAAGGGAAGGGGGAGGCGAGAAAAAAGAAATAAGAAAGGAGCGAGCAAAGGCAGAGAAATCCCTAATCTTCCAAAACCCCATATTTATCACAATCATTCACACAACCACCTCAAGGGAGGTCACTGCTACTTAAAAATTGGTGATGGTGCAGTGGTGGGCACCAAAAGGCATCTTTCCCTTAACAAACCAATTAGCTGATGATTGTATCCACTTCCTTGCTCCTTCCTGAATTTCTTAAACATGTGTTTCTTGGAATCCACCCCTTTTGCCACACAGACCCTAGTGACAAATCATCATCCTAATGAGCCAAAGCTCCACGACAGACCACGAGCATGCTTGCAACTGCCAGAGGGTAGGAATGAGTGATAAGCCAGGCTACCAAATTTGGTAAAAGAAAAAGGAAAAAAATCCTGTGAGTACTAGCTAAGTAGTATGTTCCAAAGCGCAGGGGTGGCACTTACTAATTTGCAAAATATTCTGAGATCTGTTATAGATAGAAGGAAGTTCAGTAAGAGGGACGCCTGTCCTCGAGGGCAGTCTGGCTGGCTCCTGGGGAAGCTTGATAAAATGACTGCAGTCCACATACTGGTCCTCAGCCTGGCAGGTCCATAAACTACAGCCAATCTGCACTTAACTGGAGATGAAAGGTCAGTTGCTCATGGACTGGTGTTTGATAACCAAACACACAGAGGGCTGATGTATAAGCCAGAGGTTTGTCTATTGAGTAACAGAAGGGATAACCGTCTCCAGGAGCTGGTACACCCTCTGCCCTCCAATCCTTGTTTGGAAAGGTACCTGGGAAATCAACCTCAGGGATCTGAATGTGGCTAGTGGGGAGCAATGGCTCATCAAAGGCAGGAAGATGGTAATCAAAACGTCTTTCACCCCAGCCAGAATGTCTCTTTTCTTTGAACAGGTCTGGAGGACTCCACACATTTCTGTCATTCTACAATCCCAAGATGCCTGCCTCCTTTCAATTCTTGTTCTTCCCTGAAGCTCCTGTGAGGTAGTACCAGTATTTTAAGCAATACATGTGTCCCTCCAAAGGTGATATATTCAGCCCATTCAACGATGTCCTTCTTATCTTCAGATAGCCTGGATTTCCTTCCTTGGTTTGGTTGTTTATTTTTGAACTGGGAAAGTAAAGGGCAGAGCTATCACTATGACACAGAGAGGAGGGAGGAGACAGGAGAGAGGAAGTTTTATTCACCTTCAGATATGACAAGACAATGATGAATTAATCACAGTGCAGGATAGAACAGAGAATCTTGAGAGTCAGCTTTTGTATTTTTTCAGTTAAAACAACAAAATAACAAAAAATCCACCTTTTGGTACCGATCTTTCTAAATTGCTTTCATCAATTTCCTATCTTAGTAATAAAAGCCCAATACACATGACTGAGATGTTAGTAGATTATTAAATGTCTGATGATCATGTATGATCATGGATGATCATGTATGAAATGTATGATGACATGGATTGTTAAAGGCATAGCTATTGTTGGTAAGGTGGGCTGGAGTTTAGCTCAGTTGGCAGAGCACTGTGCTGCACTCTCTGAGGACCTGGGTTCAATCTCCAGCACTGCAAAAATGGGAGAAGGATGTGACAGCACACTCTGAAGTAATCCTGAAACAATCAGCCTTAAAAGCCCTATAAGGGTCGTTATGAGATGGACCCGGCTCCACAGCACCTAACAATAACAACATTGTGGGTACAAATGATTCTTTTAAACCCTGAGATTTTTTTCCCCTGACTGTTTCCCCTAATGCAAATCTGTTTTATTGGGCCTTTTCCTTAAAGCTGAAGTGAGATAAATTCTCATTATTTGAAGATTATGAGTAGTTACACGTATTTAATTGGGATTTTGCAAACACAGAAATTCACAGAGTTTGATACCTTATAGTTTGGGGACTATAATGATCATATAATCCAGGCACCTCATTTTATAGATGATGAAATGAACACCTAGAGAGAAGTGACTTTGTTAAGGACATTCAATCAATTCATAGCACAGTCAATATGTAAATCATATCTAACTACAGATCTGATGTCCTGCCTACTTTTGTTGTTGTTGTCAGGTGTTGTCAAGTTGCATCCAACTTATAGTGACCCTCTGTACAACAGGTAAAAGACTCCCTGACACTGCCATGCCCAGCACTATGTCAGGACTTCTCTGCTATTCATAGGGTTTTCAATGGCTGATTGTTTCAGGAGTGGGTTACGAGGTCCTTCTCCCACGCCTACAGCACCTGGTATCCCCAGTCTCCTCAGGCCTGCCTGACTCTGCTTAGCTTCTGAGATCAGATAAAATCAGACTCCAGGGTGGCACAACTGTAGACTCTGTCTACCTTTGTTGTAATTGTTATGTGCTTGTCAAATTGATGCTTAACTCATAGCAACCCTATGTACATCAGGTGAAACATTATTGTCAGTGCTTCTCTTTTATTTGTAGGGCTTTCAATGGCTGATTGTTTTTGTGGACTGGGCTGCCAGGTCATTCTCCCAAGCCTATAGCACCTGGTGTTCCCAGGTAGTCTCCCATCCAAGTACTAACCAAGCCTGACACTACTTAGCTTCCAAGATCTGATGGGCTTGGCCACAGTAGTATGGCTACAGGCTCTGTCTACCTTGTTGTTGTTGTTACGTGCCGTCGAGTCGGTATCCGACTCATAGCGACCCTCTGTACAACAGGGGAAACACTATTGTCAGTGCTTCTCTGCTATTCATAGGGTTTTCAATGGCAGTTTGATTTTTGGGAGGGGGTTGCCAGGTCCTTCTCCCAAGCCTACAGCTTCTGGTGTTCCCAGGCTGTCTCCCATCCAGGTACTAACCAGGCCTGACCCTGCTTAGTTTCTGAGATCTGACGGGATTGGATGCCACAGGGCTACCACTGCAGGCTCTGTCTACCTAGTGGTATCGAAATAAACAAATGATTGGGATAGCTGTCACACTCTTGAGGGCAAAGGAATATGCTTGTATTGATCAGCTTTTCATTGCTGTGACAAAATACCCAAGGAAGATAAACTTGATGGAAGAAAGATTTATTTTGGTTCATGGTTTCAAAAGCTTTCAGTCCTTGGTCACTTGGCTCTGTTGCTTCTGAGCCTGGGGTGAGACAGAAAATCACAGTGGGGAGTGTGTGTTGAAGCAAGGCTGCTTACCTCACAGAAGCCTGGAAGCAAAGAAAGCAGGAGGAAGGGACTGGGGACAGAACATATCCTCCAAGGGCATACCTTCAATAACCTACTTCCTCCAACTAGGCCTGCCTCCTAAAGTCTCCACCCTCCCCAAAGCCCACTAATCTATGAAACTATAAATGGATTATTCCACCCATGAGGTCAGAGTCTCATGATCCAGTCCCCTCCCATAGACCCCACCTCTGAACACTGCTGCCATGGGAACCAATCCTTCAACACTCAGGCTTCACGGGAGCCATTTACGATCCAAACCATAACAATCGCCATGCCTTTCTATGTCAGTGTTGAGACCACAAATGCTAAATGGTCCCAAATATCATCACCTCAAAAAGAATCAGAGTCACTTTTCTCTCACCTTGTAAACCATGGCCTTGCACACTTGGGCAATGGGATGACATTTCTAGGCTTCTCTTTCCAGAATCCAGTGAAGTGAAGAAGTTGAATAAGATCTGTGTTTAGTAAGTGAGCCAAGTCTATTGGAAGCATAGCTTGTCTATGGGGAGTGAAGGAGGAAGAATTTAGACATCTCCAAGTGGATGGAGCTCCAAGAGTGAGGCTGGCCCAGGAGGAAGAACGATGGAGCAGGAAGCAAACGGAAACCAGTTCCAAGTCTCAGTGGAGGCTGAGCAGGATCAAGATTTGAGATACCACAGCTGAGGCAGGTGAAGAGTAAGAAGATTGAAGCATCAGAGTCATGAAGAATGCCCTGCAGAATCTGACAGGCATGGAGGAGGGGAGGAGGAGACTCAGGCAATGCCCCCACCCTACCCCAGCACCCTTGATGGAGAGATAAGGAGGCAGTGGGCTTCCAAATACAGTATTATAACTCCAGTTATGTGGAGCCTGACACCAATACGATTCCATTTTTTTGTGTGTGAAAAAATAAATGTACAGTTATGTTACAAAAAATGAATTTTGGTACATATTATAATGTGTTACAAACATAAATTTTTATTTAGAATGGAAAAAGAAATCATAATATATTACTGAAGTTTTTAAAGCTATCAGAAACCATAAACATCACAGAATAAAAAATATATTTTTATCAATTAATTCTGGCACATTCTATGCTATTTTTTCTACATTTTCATCTGCCTTTTCTTCCTGATGCATCATCTCTTTAGATAAACAATGATTTTTAAGTATTATTTTCTATATCTAGAGAAAAAAGGCAATTCAATCTTTCCCCTGATCAAAAATCTGATCAAAATCTGGCTTTTGTTTTTGAGTATTTGGGGATAATAGTTTGGATTAGATATTGATCAGAACTAAATCTTCCATTTACAATTTTAGACACCTGATAATTGAAAGAAGTTTCCATAGCCTAGCTTCTGGCCCTACACATTTACAACTTGCCTCACCTCCATTACTTCCATAATACCAATGCCAGATGACTTAGGACATGGTGAATAAGAGAGATGATTCTGGCTCTATACCTCCATACTGTGACAGGGGATAAATCTGCCCATGGGTAATAGGAGTATCTGCTCTATTGCTAACCTCCCTTCCACAGAAACAATGACAACCCACCCTAATATACCCCAAGAAAACTGACAATTATCCCCAATCTGGTTGTCCTTTATGCAGATCCCAAAAATGCCCATGGCCATTCCAAAGTTATCTCACAGCAAGGGAGGTGAGAGGGAAAAAGATGGGAAAAGACAGCAACTTAGCTGATTATGTTAAAATAACTTAGATGGCCAGGTACAGAGGTATACACATGTAATCCCAGCGTCTTGGGAGGCTGAGTCAGGAGGATAGCAAGTTCAAGGCCAGAGGCTGTCTGCATAACTTAGCAAGACCTTATCTCAAAAATAAATAAATAAATAAATAAATGGTCTAGGGGTACAGCCACTGGTAGAGCACTTGCAAAATATGTGTGAGGCCCTGGGCTCAATACCCAAGTACTGCAATAAGATAAAATAAAATAAAATAAAAAACAAAATAACTCACATGTGCAAATTGTTCAAAGACATATGAACACCAGGGCCCCACCCAGGGAAGCGGTGGGGCTGGGGAGGTCCTCAGGCTTGAGCCATAAATCCAGGCCTTGAATTTAGAAAGGCTAGAATGGCTAATAAACCTGAATCCTGCCCTCTTCAAAGAGGCGGAGTCCCCTGATGTGGGGACAAAGGAGCTGATCTCTTGTATCCACTTTGTAGAAAACACGAGAGAAAACACTAGGTCTCCAACTTCCCCAACCCAATCCCTTCTGCTACAGCAAGTTGTCTTAAGGAATCTTAATTCTTCAGGCTCTGAAACAGATCGCCAGATTTCATAATGCCCGGTGCTTTAAATACACATTCAACACCTCCTTCCTTCTTCTCTCCTCCTGTCCCACATTCCTGTGCTTTGTTTTCTTCCCTCACCTCATTTGCCATGTGGACTCGTCAAGTATGTTAATCCAAATAGGAGGATTCATTTGTTTTTCTCTTTCCTTTCCTTTTCTTTTCTTTTTCTTTTCTCTTTCTTTTTTTTTTTTTCAATGCAGGGGATCCAACTCAAGGCCTCACACAGGCTGGGCAAGCACTGTACCCCTAAGCTCCATCCCCAGCTCTTTTTCATTTCCTTTTTTCCTTTTCTTTTTCTTTTTTCTTCTTTTCTTCTTTCTTTCTTTTTTTCTTTTCTTTTTTATAGTACTGCATTTGCATATTTTGCAAGTGTTGGACCACTGGGCTGCAACGCCAGCCTATCTTTTTTTACTTTTTTGAGACAAGGTCTCGGTAAATTACACAGACTGCCTCTGGTCTCGAACTTGCAATCCTCCTGCCTCCGCCTGCTGAGTTGCTGGGATTACAGGCGTGTACCACCAGGCCTGGCTCTTCATTCATTTCTTTACAAGGCCATTTAATGGCATTGCTTGCTTGTGTTGGGGACAAGGAAGGACACAAGTGCAGCCTCTCTGACCCCATGGGAAACCCACCACAACACTCTTCCACACCTGAACCATAAGGTCTCTTATCCATTTGTTGAAGGAATATTTATTAAATTAAAAATTTTCACAATAAATCTTGAAGTTCAAAATGATACATTGGGCCTACTTTATCCCAATGCCACTGATGTAATACATAAATGCAAAAAAAAAAAAAAAAAAAAAATCCACAGCAGATGTGAAAGAAGGCCCCTAGCAACAACATATAAAATTCCACAAATATCTGGAACATGAAGATTGGATCATACGGATAGATGCAGCTGTGTGAAAAAATGTACAGCCCCAAAAAACTTGCAGGAGGAAAAGCACCTGAAGGTGGAGCAGCCCTTCCCAAGGAAGCTCTGCAAAGGTCCCCCAACCTATCTCAGTACAAGAAGGATGGACCACAGGGGACTTCAGTAAAGGCCTTTCTGAGTTCTGTTGTCTCCATATTCCTCTTCAGGGAGCAACTGACTGCAAGGGCATTTGCCTATGAAAAAGAAGACAACTCATTTTATCATGGCTTCTGGAACATTCTCCCCCAAAAGGTCTCCTATTCAGTGACGTGGATTCAACGTACTCCTAGATTCTGGAGCACGTGATACATTTCTGATCCCAATGCTTTATATCCCGTGGTAGGATATAAAGGAAGCCTTCTGGTTTCTAAATTAACCTGCAAAACATGAGAAGTCTAGGACATAAATTGCATCAACCTTAGAAAAGGTGAAAGGAAATGCTGTGGCTTGGGAAATGGAGGTGGGAAGGTGAAGCGGGCAGCTAGGCTCTGGTGTGCTCTTACCCCATGTTACACTGTCCAGGTCAGCACCTCACTGGTCAGAACTGTCCTGGGTCATTTGAAGAGCAAACACATTCAGTATTGGTTCCCTTCCATTCAATGGCAAGTTAACAGATATGGTGTAGAAGCTGAAGAATCATGGAGTAAGGACTTAAGTATATTACTTAGTAACTGCAAAGATAACCACAAGAATGGTTGGAAATAATATCAATATGCACAAAAATCTACAGACAAGAGGCCACGTAAATGTGCGAAAATCTGTCATGTGCCAGCAGGGAAGGGATGCAGTATGAGTTGAACAATTTCAAGAAACAGATGTATAAGGGTATGATCTAAGTTTGTGGTGGGAATTACCAGAAGTAGAAACTGACATAGTTAAGGATTGACTTCCAGGGAATGAGCTCAGAGCCAGGGAGACCGATATTCTCTCTTAACCCTCAGTACTTTGTGTTCATGCACATGCACTACTGCTATAAGTAAATAAATGAGCTGATGAGAAAATAACTGCAGAAACTCTGGGAGGAAGGTAAGGTAGATATTCTCATTCTCATTTTACACGTGAAGAAGTAGAAAGCAGCCCTCAATCAGTCTTGTGATGAGAAATCAGATCTCCTGTCCACCTGCTCCAAGCTGTCCCTACTCTGGGACATGAACTGACTAGGGCTGAGGTCCTTGGCCCGTTGCTGTGAACCCTGGACAGCTCTCTGCTCACCTCTGAAAATGCGAGTGGGACTCCCTGCCCAAGGATGAAGTGAGAATACACATGAATCACCCCACACAGGCCCTGGTGCATTACAGACCTGCAGAAATGTCACTTTCTCTTCTCTATGTTTATTTTTAACCATGCAGAATTCAAAACATACCATTCGATGGTAGTGTTGTCTCCCTTTTCCTTTCATGTGAATTTATCACTAATTCTAAGTTGTGACACCAATTAATTCTAACATGCAGTCTTGAACGGGTTGTCGTGACTTAGCAAAGTGGAGAATCTCAAGTTCAAAACATTGGATGACCCACCTGTCTATGGGTCCCAGTGGCGAGTGTTTGTGGGTGTGTGGTATGAGAGGTGCTAGGAAGACTTTTATCTTCATCCACCAAATCCCCCTTTCCTGCTCACCACACTGAGGTGTCACCCTCCGAATCACTCCTTCGGGCCTTGAAGAGTTTGGGGTTTCTCTGGCCCTCAGCCACAACCATCTGTAAGGAGCATCTGTCCAGCTAAAAGAACAGAGTCTCCTGGGAGCAGAGGAGAAAACTGATAATCGGAGGGAGGCAGAGATTGGAAGGTAAAGGCACCAAAGACAATGGCGCCTGCTCCCCAGGTTGGTTCTGTCTCTTGTAGCTGGCAAGAAGCCGAACTGCCTCCTGAAGATCTGCCAACTCACACAGAAGAGCTCTGTGCATCAAGTATAAACCGAGTGCAAGGCAGGCCCCGAGCTGAGGCTTCACCGGCATTGTTGTTATTGTTAGTTGCCAAAGAATCAGTATCCGAATCATAGCAACCCTATGTACAACAGGGGAAACACTATTGTCAGTGCTTCTCTGCTGTCCATAGGGTTTTCATACAGCACCTGGTGTTCCCAGGCGGTCTCCCATCCAAGTACTAACCAGGCCCGACCCTGCTTAGCTTTCAAGATCTGACTGGATCGGATGCCACAGGGCTATGGCTGCAGGCTCACTGGCATCAGCATATGTAATCTTCGCAACCACCTCATCAGCTCACCACTGTTACTGAGCCCATTTTACAGAAGAAACTGAGGCCTAGAGAGACGAGGCATTGCACTCAAGTCACGTGGCTATGTGACAGAGTTTGGAAATGAAGCCAGGTAGCTTGGCTCTGACACCATGGTCTGCAGCACCATGGGGACACACTCCACCCCATGAAGACACTCACCCTCACACGTGCTTACACATACTTGCACACCCTGGAAGGACTTTCAGGAAACTCCTGCTGACAAGGACTGGGAGGCACCGAGTTCTGACCTTTAGAGCCAGTGAGACTCTATAAAGAGACTTTATCCCACACTAACATAGTAGGTGCATCCTCTTTCACTCCAGAGCAAAGAACTAGAGCTGGAAGCTGGGCTTGCAGGAGGCAGACAAAATGCCACATAAGCAGAAGAGTAAGGAAGATGGGCTGCATGGTAGGGAAGGAGCTCCCTGTCAGTGGAAGTGTCTTAGCTTCAGCCACAATAGTCAAGGATGGGCAGGCAGTCTATGCCCTGGAGAAGAGGCAGGAAGAGAGGAAAAACCAAGCTCCTCCCCTTCCCAATCGTCAATTCAAACACATTTCTCCAGATCATTCCTTGCAAAGCAGTGAGCTGAACCAGGAAATGCAGGACAAATAAGACCTGCCCTAGCCTCTCAAGAGTGTATAATGTGATTCTTAGATTTTCTAATATCATCACAGAGTTTTTCTAGAAGGAATTTAGTAAAGAACAGTGAGGATTTATTCCTTTCATCACCTAAAAGGAAGTCCATCCTGACCTGCCCCACGCCCTTTCCTCTTCTCTGTCAGCTTCAGCACACTGCTATGAGGATTCAGGCTTATTTTCAAAAAGAAAGAAAGAAGAAGGAAAGAAAGAAAGAAGAAAGAAAGAAAGAAAGAAAGAAAGAAAGAAAGAAAGAGGAAAGAAAGAGAGAGAAAGAAAGAAAGAAAGAAAGAAAGAAAGAAAGAAAGAAAGAAAGAGAGAGAGAAAAAAAAGAAAGAAAGGAAGAAAGGAAGGAAAGAAAGAAAAAAGCATATGTATGGTATGTTCTACACCTCTGCCTCTGCAAAGGAAATGCTGCGGGTTACTGTAAATAATAATTTGTAGGTCAGTGAAGGTTGTTAAATGTCCCCGATGCTTTTTCTCACTTCCTTTCAGACTCTCATAATTACTGTTGCCCTGCACCCAGCCGATGAGAGGCATATTTCTCCTTCCAGGAAACGACAGCAGCATGGTACCTTCTTCTCTGCAGAGAAAACCTGTGTGTCTGTGCATTGAGCCTAGCTAGAGCCTCTGTCAGGGCTGACCAGGTCCTTCATGGAAATAACCACATGGGAACACAGTAAGGGAGCCTGAAAGACCTACTTAGGGCTGCGGTCCTGGCACCTGGGTTCTAAAGCTGTCTCCATCCCTAGCTGTGTAACCCCAGGCAACCCACAGACACTCCTGGGCCTCTGCTCCTTCATCTGTGAAGCAGAGAGCACCATACTCACTGTGCCAATAAATACTACTGCTGTAAGAATTTATTTTATTCAGTATTCCATTCAAATATTTATGGATCTTTATTAAGAACAAGGCACTGTTGTAGACCCCAGGGGTACAGTAGTATATAAAAAAAAAGTCTGCCTCATCCTGGAGTTCCACTGGAGGAACTAAATAAATAAATGAGTGAATATAACACACAGGGTTTTGGTAAAAAGCAAAGCAAGCAACAGGAAGGAGAATGCTGGGAGCAGAAACACGGACACCCCTCTAACAGGGTGCCACTGGAACACAGGTCCAAAGGAGGTAGGGGAGCACTCAGAGAACATCTGGGGTTAGAATATTCCAGGTAGTATAAATAGCAAGTGCAAAGGCCCCGAGGCAAGCATGAGCCTGGCATGTTCAAAGCACAGGAAAGCCAGAGTGGCTGAGCACAGCCACCGGGAGGATTGCAGTAACTCCAAGGTCAGAGAGAAGCAGAATCAGATAGGATGAGGACTTGTAGGGCTTTTGACTTTAACTTTGAGCGAAACAAGAGCCAGTGGGAAATTTTGAGAACAGGAGCAACACAATCTGACTGGAAAATTCTATTAGCATCTCTTCAGCTGTGTTTGGAAAAGAGAATCAAATGAAATAGTATTTCCCAAGATGTTTGAAAAGCCCAAAGTGCAATATGAAAGGGAAATACAGTAAGGAGTCAGGTTTCCAGACCAAACTCAGGGAACAGATTCTAGAGACCAAAGGTGGTAGGTTAAACATGACCTCACATTCATTGTCACTTTCCCAGTAACAGGTCAAGCTTATTTTCCCTTCCCTTGAATCTAGTCGATCCTGCAGTCACTTATCACATCAGATCCAATAGGAATGATGCCAACCCTGATCTAGGCTCAGCCCTTTTGAGGATGAATAGTTTCCCCTTTTTCTCTCTTGGAATCTTCACTCTTGGGACTGCTCTCTTCACAACCTAGCAACTATATGACAAGAACCCCAGTCACATGGAAAGGCAGCAGGCCCCCAAGGGCTCCCAGACACAGCCACCAGCACTGTCAACTATGTAAGCAAATCACCTCAAAGTGACCCAGGCCAGCCTTGCTAGAGACATCTGTCACCCCAGCCAACATCCTTTGGAGCATAAGAAGCTCTCAGCTGAGCCCAGTTCACCCCCAGCATCATGAGATACCATGACTTTAAACCACTATGTTTCGAGGGTGTTTGTTATGCAGCAATGGCTAACCAAAATTTTAAGGTATTTTTAGAGAACTGAAAGCCTACCCTATTGAGCATAGAAAACTTGAAAAAGAAAAAATATTAACCATTTTGAGTGAAAAACCTTCCAAAATAGAATGCACATTTCTTCTTCTTCTTCTTCTTCTTCTTTTTTTTTTTTTTTTTTTTTTTCAGTACTGGGGGTTGAACACAGAGCTTCATCCATACTTTCCAAGAGCTCTACTTATCTGAGCTGCACCTCCAGCCTCTCTTTTATTTTTTATTTTGAGTCGGGGTCTCACTAAGTTATGTAAGCTGTCTCTATCCTCTAACTCACAATCATCCTGCTTCTGCCTCTGCATTTGCTGGGATTACAGACTTGAGCCACCTCTATTGGACTTCTCTTCTTTCTTAGACAGAGTTTTTTCACAATGATCGCCCTTCCTTGGTGATTCAAATTTATCAGTGTAAACATCAATTTCTATCTGTCTTGTGTTTATGATACGGTGAGGCCCTACGAACCTATTGAAGTAATTGGGGCATCGTCCCTTATACTAACTAGCTCTGTGCCCATTTTCTTTCTCAAGTCTTTTGAATTCAAAAAGATTATCTTATCTCATTTATTTTTCCTGTTTATGCCTGATTATACCAGCTCTTCTCCATAGCTCTTCTAATTCATACTTCTCATTTTGAATGGATGAAGCACTTGAGTAATTTTAAAAGTGTAAATAAAGGGGCCCTGGTTCTTCATGATCTCATGTTTATGGATCTTGTAAGTGCCGTTTTTCTTGTGTCCTAGTTCTTCGCAGTATTTTATATTTACAGGCCTGACGGACAAAAGTTTAGGATAAGGAGGAATTTTTATATTATTCCCATAAATATATTTAGGCATACTTAGGTACTCATTGATAGATTCATAGAGCTAAAATAAAACTTGCAGGGATTTTTAAGTTCTACTCCATTATATGGGTGAGACCTAGAATATATACTTGACTTGTGCAAAGTTTAATAAAGAATTAATAGCAGAAACAGGATTAGAACCAGGATCCCACCTCATGGGCCAGGACTCCAAGCAGGTGCTTCGTGCTCAATTCTGTCGTATGAGCTGTAAATCCCCTGTGAACCCAAAAGGCCAGAGAACACATTCCTATGAAATCTCATGAAGCAGAGGGGACATGCTGTCCTCAGCTAGGCTATTACCAGTCAGATGACATAGGGTATACTGCTTAGGCTCTCTAAGCCTAATTTATTCAGGATAATATAGCTCCACTATCCAAGGTTCTTATGAAAAAATAAATGAGATACTATACGTTGAGTACCTGGGACAAGGTTCACCTCTTAGTAATTATTTATTGAATTATTATCAGTCTTTTGTTGTGCCTTATGATGGTCTTCCCCCACGTGTCTGCCTGTGTGTCATGCTATGGAGCCTTGTGTGTTGCTGGGATCCTGAAAACTATGCCACCAATATTTCAGATACCAGCAGGTCCATCCATGGTAAACAAGTTTCAGCTGAGCTTCCAGACTAAGGCTACAGAGAAGGACCCAGCAGCCCACTCCTGAAACAATTTAGCCACTGAAAATTCTATGAATAGCAGAGAAGCTCTGTCAAATATTGCTGTTAGTGTTGGTGGTGGTGTTAGGTGCCATGGAATCAAGTCCAACTCCTAGTGACCCTATGTACAACGGAATGAGACACTCCACGACACTGTGCCATACACACAAATTTTTGATGTTTAAGCCCCTTGTTGCAGTCACTGTGCCAGTCCATGTAGTTGAGGGTCTCCTCTTTTTTCATTAGCTCTCCACTCTACCAGACATGATGTCTTTCTCCAGGGATTAGTCCCTCCTGACAACATGTCCAAAATATGTAAGATGCTGTCTAGCCATCCTTGCTTCCAAAGAGCCCTCTGGTTGCATTTCTTCTAAGACAGATCTGTTGGTTCTTTTGGCACTGTCAAATATAGTGGCAGAAAATGAGCCCCCCAGGCTGAAAGACATTTAATAAATGATTGGAGAAGAGTTGCCACCTCAAAGTAGAGTCAACCTTAATGACAGGATGGACTAAAGCCCATAGAACCTCCTTTTGTTAATGTGGCACCAGTCAAAATGGGAAGAAACATAGTGGCTGCAACATTGGGCTCAAACATAAAAAGATCATATGCATGGCACAGAGTCGAATAGTGTTTTGTTTTGTTGTGCATAGGGTCACTATGAATCAGCTCCAACTCCATGGCACCCAACAACCCAAACTGATCATCTTACCTCTACCATACACATGGGGAGGCTCCCTGTGTGGCTGGTTTAAAGACTATACCAGCCTTCCTTTCTCCCTGTAACCTTACCTACTCCATAGAAATATTCCTCCCTTTACCCTCCGTCTAGGGAAGCATTGCAAACATGGGAAGTTGTCCTGGGAAGGTGTCTGCTAATACTTGTGGCATTCACTCATAGAGGTAGCAGAAGAGCTGTTGAGAACCTTCAGACTAAGCAGAAGCCAGGTTTGCTGGCCCTTGATGGGTGCCTGGGCAAGGTAAGGCCTTCCCCGAAGGGATGAACATGGGTGAGGTCACTTGCCAGAAAGTGAGTGTTTAAATAAGAGACACAACCCAGGAAGCCAGCAATGAGATGCAAATT
>VMDO01000870.1:44559-248699 GCA_007922755.1 Pedetes capensis
GAAGGGGAAGGGGAAGGGGAAGGAGAAGGAGAAGGAGAAGGAGAAGAAGAGGAGGAGGAGGAGGAGGAGGAGGAGGGAGGGAGGGGAAGGGGAGGGGAGGGGAAGGGGGAGAAGGAGAGGGAGAGGGAGAAGAAGAAGGAGAAGGAGGAGGAGAAGGGGAGGAGGGGGGAGGAGAGAAGCAGAAGGAGAAGAAGAAGGAGGAGGAGAAGAAGCAAAAGGAAAAGGAAGAAGAAGAACAAGAAGAAGAAGGAGGAGGAGGAGAAGAAGAAGAAAAGGAGGAGAAGGAGGAGGAGGAAAGGGAGAGGAGGAAGAAGTTGTTGGAGGAGGGGAAAGAGAAGGAGGAGGGGGAAGAAAAGTAGGAGGAGGAAGAAGAAGGAGAAGGTGGCATCCAGTAAATCAATAACAGATTTTCTCTTCACATCAGTTGGTTCAGGTTCTGAGCTAATGACAACCAATCTAGAATTTCTAAGTTATAAATAATAATAATAAAATATTGAATGGTAAGATTTTTATCTGAGTTGCCTCAAGAAAGCCAATATTCAGAGTCCTGGTTTATCACACTCCTCACATAGTCTGACTAAGGTATCAGGCAATGCCTCAAGTCAGTCTAGAGAATTAACTCAATGAGAAAATTTCATTATTATTGGCCAAAGCTGCCATGCTTAGATATGCAGTTCTACTGGATCTTCTTATTTCTCATCCAGTTTCCCTCAATAGATTTCTTGCACCCTGAACTAATTGTGCAGAAACATTCAAACCAATGAAGGACATTATAGCACCTGGAACGACCCCATAATCCAGGATTACACAGTTAGTCAATATAGTACATGCTCAGCACTGTTCTAGGTACTATGAAAAATTACAATGATGGCAACAACAACAATAATAATGATCGTTATTATTTATTGAGCACCTGTTAAATGCAAGGCATTGAGCTATCTGCTTTCCTGGTTATCACATTATCATGATTTCTGTTTTATACAAAAATAAATCAAAGCTTAAAGAAATCAGATAAGTTGCTCAGTGTTCTACAACTAGTAACAATAAGGAAGAATATGATAATTTCCTTGTTCTCAAAAAGAGTTTTGAGAAATACTATCTCCCATCAATTATTCAGGAATGTTCTAGTGCTTATAGTTTCACACTGATATTCATTCAGTTGACAGAATTTTGTAAAGTGCTCTTAATATGTGTGTCTGTAAACACAACATTGACGACAGAGAAGAAACGCACATAATAATTATTTATTCAATTCTGTGGAACGTAATGGAAGGTCAGGGAAAGAGGACAATGTGGGCCAGAGAAGCTGAGGAAGGTTTCCTGGAAGGAGTGGGACTTGGGTGGCACTTGAAGGATGAAAAATGAATCATTTAGAGAGTATTTCTAGTCCAAGGAATAGGTTAGGAAAAACCACAACAGGAGCAAATACATTAGAAGGAAATGGAGATAAATTTCAACTGGAAGGAAGAAACCATTCCGACCTCTATAAAGACTGGGCAAGAGAATATCATTCTTTAATTTAATTGGACTATTGCAAGTGATGCCTGCAGTCATACCACTGTGGCATCCGATCCCATCAGATCTTGGAAGCTAAGCATGGTCAGCCCTTGTTAGTACTTGGATAGGAGACTGTCCAGGAAGACCAGGTACTATAGGCTTGGGATAAGGACCTGGCAACCCACTCCTAAAAAGCAATCTGCCATTAAAAACCATATGAATAGCAAAGAAGCACGACAATGGTATTTCATCTGTTGTACATAGGGTCACTATGAGTCGAATACTGACTCGATGGTACCTAACAACAACAACAACAATTACAAGTGATAACTCCAATGTTTTGATATCCTTATCCTCAGAATGTTTGAGAATACATTTAAAAAATCAGAGATGATACTAGGCACCATGGCACAAGCCTGTAATCCTAGCAATTCAGGAGTCTGAGGCAGGAGAATTGCAAATTCAAGGCCAGAGGAAGCCTGAGCAACTGAATGAGACCCTGGCTCAAAATAAAAAATAAAAAATGGTCTGGGAGTGCAGCTCAATGGTAGAGCTCTTGCCTGGCATGTGCATGGCCCTGAGTTCAAGCCCCTAGTTCTGAAAGAAAAAAAGCAGAGTCAATGAAACAAACAGTGCTCTGCGTTCATATTTGAATCATAGCTTTTCTATGAGAGAAGCTGTCTACCCAATCATGAAGTGGTTTCAAAAGTGTTTCTGCCCCTTGTTGTGGATTTCTCTATGAATTAATCTTTGTCCTCAGAAGATTTCCATGTGTGACTGCCTATCTATTTCAATAATTCCCCCCAGAAAATGGGAAAAAGAAGATACTAACTATTCCTCTCCTTGACGGGGAAAACTCAATAGGGAGCAGATTTATTGTGCTCACAAGCCCAGGGGATGAGCCTGAAGATCTTAGAAAGTCAAAGACTACCATAGACTGTCCTACTATCCTACTTTTCCCTCCATAATGTCCTAAGAAGGTAGATTATTCCATAGTGAATAAATGTGATATAAGGGAAAACTGCTGTAAGGTGAAGAATGGGTTCTCTGGTCAAAGAAACTTCTATGGAGGAGTAGCACTTCCCAAGATGCAGAAATTTACACAATGGAAGGGGAAAGAAAGAAATATCCTCAAAAAGAGGCAGAGACCTGAGGCCAGACACATGGGAGCAAGAAGAAGGCTCTCCTAGATCAGCTTAACTTCTCAGATGTCCCCGCACCAGAGAAAAGCAATATTCAGATGCAGTTTCACATTGTTTTCTTTTGTGGCGGAGACTGATAGCTGTCCACTTTGTGCTCCCTTTCTGCTCTACAAAATTATTTCTGGGAAATGACTTTGCCATCAGAGCAGTCTCATCTCCAACCCTGCCTTGCCTCTAAGTAGGGCCACGTGGAGTGTCAGGTACATGAAGTCTTCCAGGGCCCTCTGACTGTCCTGGGTATGGAAAGAATCTAGTAATATTTCAATCATCAGGATAATAATAATAACTTACACAAACATGAATAACTTGCAACTTATAGTGTTTGTCCTCATCTATGCTCTCATCTGAACCCTATGAAGGGGCTATAGCACCTACTGTTGTCCTAATTTTAGAAGTGAGGAAACTGAGATTCTTGTCTTACCAAAATTGAGGCAGTGGTAGGCCCATAGGGGAGCTAATGTTCAGCTGGATGGATGTCCTGTAAGGGAGAACCAATGGAGCTTCTTGTTAGGTGCCATCGAGTCAGATCTGACTCATAGCAACCCTAAGTACAGCAGAATGAAACACTATCCAGCACTGTGCCATGAACACAATCTTTCTATGTTTGAGCCCATTGTTGTAGCCACTGTGTTTCTTCTCAGTTGAATCATGCCACATCAGCACTCGACTCTACTTGGAGGAGGCAACTCTTCCCTAGTCGTTTCTTGAATGGCTTCCAGCCTGCAAGGCTCATTTTCTGGCACTATCTCTGACAGTGCTCTTCTGCTATTCATAGGGTTTTCAATGGCTAATTGTTTCAGGAGTGGGCTGTCAGGTCCTTTTCCCTAGTCTGTCTCAGCCTGGAAGCTCAGTTGAAACATGTCCACCATGGCTGGTCTTCCTGGTTTCTGAAATACCAGTGGTACAGCTTTCAGCATCACAGCAACATGAAAGCCCCAGAGCATGACAAAATGAAGACAAATTGGGGAGCTGATGGAGCAGCCCCAGTTGAATCCCTTTGCTTTGTTCCTTGTTGCTGCTGCTGCTTTCATGGACCCGGCACCTTTTCCTTCAGGGCTGTCCCACCAGGGCAGCTGACCAGGGGGAAGATCAATGGGAGGTCCTTAGTGCTTCTGATTTAACTTTTAATCTCAAATCAAAGTGACCATTAGAAAAGTAGAGGATAATTCAAAAGAAATTCAAGGTGCAACGGCCATGGGCTAAATCTCTGATCTGGGGAGAAGCGTGTTCCCTAATGCCAGCTGCCCAGCTATGAAGCATGGAACACTTAGGCACCATTTCTTAGGAGTCACCTGGGAATGTTTCATTGCCTCCAGTCACATATGATACCGATTCAGTAACTAACTTTGTGCAGCAATGTTTCTCAACCTATATTTTCACTGTGACACCCCTGAGGAGCCCTCCTTCACCTCCTCATGAAAATTTAATGTTGTATAGACTGTATATCATATCCACACCTTCAGCCCCAAGAATCAATTTTTGTGCCTTGGGGGCACTGGCACCCCACTGAGAAGGCATGGTTCACAGCCCATACTTTGTGTGAGGATCTAAAGTGAGGCAACGACCTGACCCTGGACCTCCAGATCCCTAGGAAGTGGGCTTTGTGCTCCATCATCAACCATCCTAGGAAATGAGAGAAACCAGAGGCTTTGGCTCATTTTGATCTAAACCACCAAAGATGATTTGAGGATCCTGCTCCCTCCAGGAGTTTAGTAGCATTAGGTTGGGTTTCACTTCCAGCCATCATCAGCGGGGGCTCTACATACAGAAATATTGGCAAAGTGCGCAGCCGGTGTGGAAACATGGTTGGGAGACATTCACCACACACTTATGGCATAAAGAATAATTTTTGCTAAAAGAAAAAAAAAAAACTGTTTATAATGAAACACAAGACAGAATGGAACAAATTCTTCCAAAAACAATTTTTAAAGGTTTTTTTTTCAATCATTTCTATTGAAAAACCATTCAGCAAGATTTAAATATCAAATCCTATTCAAGATAATATTTCAGTTCCTTTAACAAGGGAAAGAATTTGAAGCTGAAAAGCCAACTGCTACTTCATTATTTTAATGGAAATCCCCTCGAATGCTATGATCTACTCAGTCATGGGCTCATGGGGTTGAGTCACAAAAAGGTAACAAATGCTAAGCAAGGGAGTGAATGGGAAAGTCATTCCATTCTTCGTTAACACCTTAGGACATGTTATTTTAATGCTTCTGGTGGGAGGGGGAGAGAAAATTAAATATGTGCCACACTCCTTCATTCAGCACGTATTTCTTAAGTGTTCCTATGTGCCAAGCACCACGTGAGGTGTTAAAAAAAGAAGAAATCCATTAGGGAAAGAGTTGACACTCTCTAGCATGTGTTCAGGCTGTTCATGTACTTTACACATGGGAGGTTCTAAGTGTGTTATTGGAAAATTCGTACATGGAGAGCAGAAAGTTTGGGTGCTAGATCTCCTCTGGGCTAGCTGTGTGGGTATCTCTCTGTTATCCAACATCTCTGGGACTTGATTCCTCCAACTGTAAAAATAAGGGGGCTATGTTAGAGAGTGATTCTCAACTATTGCTGTCACCTAGGGAGTGGCAAAGAAATTCCAGTGCTTGGGTCCCATCTGAGATCTCGTGACTTGGGATCTCTGAAGGTGGGACCCAGAGGGAGGTCGTTTTTAAAGATTTCCCAGGAGTTCTTCCAGCTCTGCCTCCTTTTGAGACAAGACAGAAAGAAAAGATAAGGGGACATGGGAAGGAAAAGAAGTCCCTCACTCTGGAATCTGGTTATATCTCCCACTGGCTGAGCACAAAGAGCTTCAACACAACCTACAACGTAGTGGAGATGGACTGCAGAGAGACAATGCTTGGCCTTCTGAAATGTCTCAAACAAGAAGGTTAAAGATCCTGCTGATATAGGGCCAGAATGCTTGTGACTTTTGAGTTTAACCATTTCAGCACTCCTCCCTCACTCCTGAACCTAAACAATGCACCCATAAAACCACCTTGCAATTTCATTTACAAAAGAGTAAACTCTTTAAGAATAAGCAAAGAAGTTCATGTTGTTTTGTAGTAAAGTTTTAAACTTTGCTTAATCTTTGAACTGTGTTATAAACTATATCCTTTGAACAATGTAACTTCAAAAGCCACATAATTTTACAAATTGTTGTTGTTGTTGTTAGATGCGTCGAGTCGGTATCCGACTCATAGCAACCCTCTGTACAACAGGGGAAACACTATTGTCAGTGCTTCTCTGCTGTTCATAGGGTTTTCAATGGCAGATTGACTTTTGGGAGGGGGTTTCCAGGTCCTTCTCCCAAGCCTACAGCTTCCGGTGTTCCCAGGCGGTCTCCCATCCAGCTACTAACCAGGCCCAACCCTGTTTAGCTTCCGAGATCAGGATCGGATGCCACAGGGCTACGGCTGCAGGAGGTAAAAAGCTGTCATTAAGACGCTTAGACACAACTCTTCTGTCTTGAGAAGCCAGTATCCATGAGTTAGATGTTTACTATTATTCTTTTCTTAACCATCTCTCCTTCTCTCTGAACACTCATGCTTAACCATGTGTATTATCTCTTATCTCTACTTAATAAACTCACTAACTTTTTTTCACTCTGACCTGTCCTGAAGTTCTTTTCTTCAACAAGCCTAGCACTGGATTACCTGAGTGGAGCGCCCTTAGGGAGAGAATTCCTCAAGCTACTGGAGGCAGCACTGAGCTTCACCTCCCACTACCACTACCACTTTGATAAAGTCTAAAGATAGACACTTAGAGAAGGCACATCTAAAAACAAGATGGCGGATCTGAGTGCTGATCACTGGGGCCATGCTCAATGCAAAGAGGAGGGCAAAGTTTGCCTGCCGTGCTTCCAGTTCCTGTTTTAGCATATTTATGCTTTTCTTCCTCCTTTCTCCATTAACCATCTGTTTCCTGATTCCCTTTCTCTCTTGACCCAAGTGCTATGGTCTAGTGCCTGCTATACGTTTCTTCTGCTTTTGGTAAAATATATGGTAGCATTCATTTGCAGCTAAAAAAGAATTCATCTCAAGAATTCTTTCTCTCTGAAAAGATGACCTATCACAGCAAAATGAAAGGCTCTGTAACCCTGAGAAAGCAATTACAAGCTTCAGGAAAAATAGGTTAGGATACTTATTTCTAAGAGACAGGAGCAATGCTGAAAACAAACCCTGAAAAATAGCTTCTTGCGCTATGTGCAAGAGTCCTAAGCATTTGACCTCCTGTGGGAAATCAGACAACACTTTCCAGGATTCAAATGAAAATGCTAAGAAATGTGGCTTAGACTGAGAAGTCTTCTGGTCAAAAACTGCTACCTAATGTTCAGGCCAGGCCCATGAGGGCCACTTTTTATCTGATGTTTCCCAATTTGTGGATGTCCCCTTAAAAAACAGAAATTCTATTAAATTAAAATGTTCTATTAGAGATTTCCATACACTGAAAACCCTAGGTTCCTCTATAAAGTCCAATTGTTTTATCTGCCAGAAGATAGACAATGAGATTTTAAACTTCCTCTACAATGCCCTGAACATGGAAGGTATTCAACTAATGTTCCTTTCTCCTTCCTATGAAAGAAGTTATATTGTACATTATTCAAGTAACAATGGGGCATTTTTCTTCACAGTCCTTCTGTGAAGCCCCCAAACCAAAACCCCTTCAGAGGAAGAACTTCCATTCAACTTTTTTCTGTCACTCAACAGAGTGTTTTACATCACAGTGAATGAATGAATGAATGAACTCCCTCTGTGAAGGCCTCTTCTGTAATTTTTCCCTTATTTAAATCAATCTCCCTTCCTTATTCCCCCAAATGTACTATTTCCCACCACAAGAAGACATGCACTATTTCAAGACTAAGGAACACCATGGCCATGCCAATGTGTCAACCACACTGAATGCACTGTGGCCAAATGCCACTCTCCCTGTCCTTTCTTGTACCCCTAATGTCGTTTCCCAGGTGATGGTGGGACACATTATGACACCTTTACAAAGAGCTTCCCACTCCAGGTGTTTTGTGTGGGCCAATGAATATTCCCTGTGGACATGGTTGAAAGAACATTAGTTAATTATTCCGATCACATTCCCTAAACTATGTTTTAACTTTTATTGAAATAATTATATATTCATAGAAAGTTGTGGAAATGTACCGAGAAGTTCCTCCAATATACCAAACCAGTTTGTAGTTTGGAGGAATAACTTCTGCTTGAGTATGTCTGTGTCATAGAAATAGGCAATAGGGGGGACCAACTATCCTGGTTTTCCTGGAACTGAAAGTGATCCTAGAAACAATAGGTTCAGATTTAAAACTGAGACACTCCCAGGGAAATGGTGAGGAGCTGGTCACCCTAGAAATATTCATACACAATTGCTAAGTAGGCTATCTTTTTTGGGGTATATCTTCACTGTTCTTTTTTTTAACCTCTTCCACAACTGGTTTCCAATACCTTCATTATGCTCTCTGGCTATTTAATTCTGTTTTCAGATTCTCATTCCTCATTTTCCCTCCAGCACCTCTTTTAGAATTATTCCTTCACCTTTTTCCAAGTCCCCCTTTGGCTATCAAAATTTGCATTTATCCCAGTGCAGTAAAAAGAGCCCTGAGCAAGACAGGAGCAAGCAAAGGTTCTCATCTCTCTGCTGCCACCAGTAGGCTCTGGGACTTTGTGCAATTTGTTTTCTAGCTTTGGATTTCTTACTCAGAAAATAAGGAAATCGTCTAAAAGAGGCTTTCTCATCCTCAGCACTGATGACACTTGGGGCCCAATAATTCTTTGTTGAGGGGTAGAGCTGTCCCAGGCATTGTACAATGTTTAGCAGCACTCCTGGTCTCTACCCACTAGATGCCAGGAGCATCCCTAAATTGTGACAACCAAACAAGTCTCCAGATATTACCAAATGTTCCCTAGGGGACAAATTCATCACTGCTTGAGAATTGGTTGAAAATATTTTTCAAGTCACTTCCAGTTCTGAAAGCATTTGATTAAACTTATCCCCAGTAAATTATGAGTTATTAATAGTTCCCCCCCTTAAGACTATTTGCATGTTCAAAGTATTACATACTTGGGGAAAAAAAATCTAGAAGAATTTTCACTAAAAATTAAAAGCAACTCTTTTCATGGTAGGGTCATAGAGGATTAAATTTTATTTCCTTCCTTCTCCCCCTCCTCCTCTTCCTCTTCCTCCTTCTTTTTATTCTTCTTTTTTGGTTTAATATGTCATACATGATCATGCATTACTGAAGTTATTTAAAACAAACCAACTGTGTGTTGTTCACTTCAAATGAAATCAGTCAGTGGAATTTCAAGATACCACTAGACAGAGAGTGTAAATTTAAACAGGGGCAATTACAGTAAAAACAGGACCTCACAAAGTCATATCATTTGGGGCTATTTAGACTTTTCCATACAGTTGTATTTACTTTAAAATTTTTATGATGTGATTATACAAAATCAAATTGTTTTGGCAAACAAACAAGAGTTTTAAAAATACTTTTTATACCAACAACAGCCCTCTAGTTCAGGGTATCTCATCTAGAATTAACCAAGCTCATCAGCTCTTACCTCCTAGACAATCAACAAAGAAAGATCAGCCTCTGACAGTAGGCCTATCTGGCTGAGGGAGAGTCACAGAGGAGAGACTTCCTGGAAAAATCTAAAAATACTTCCAAAAACTCATAGATTATCCACATTTCACACAAACATGCTACATATTTGAGTGATCCCCTACAACTAACTGTTTCTGACCTATAAAAATTGGGATTTCATATGGCTCTCCTTGGTAAGTGTCAAGTAGGTTAAGAAATCCACCTATCAACCACAGTGGTCCAAGTGCCTGACACAGGAAGTGGGTGGAAAGTTGGAAGGGAAAGAATTGCTATGGTTTGGGTAAGTGTCCCCCAAAGGCCCATATGTTAAAGGCTTGGTCCCCAAGGGCCTGTGGTGCAATTGGAAGCTGATGGAACTTTTAGGAATTGGAACTCAGCGGGAGGAAGTTTGGTCATTGAGAATATGCCCTTGGAAGGGACTGTGGGACTCTCTAGTCTCTTCCTCTTTTCCTCTCCCTTACTCCTCTCTCATTTTTCCCCACTTCCTAGGCACCATGAGGTTGAACATCTTCTACCGCCGTGATGTGCTGCTTATCCACAGTGCCAAAAGCAAGAGGGCCAATCAACCATGTATGGAAACCTCTGCAACTGTGAACTATAATAAACCTTTCCTCTTTATAAGTTTATTATTTCAAGGATTTGGACAGAAAACTGACTAATACAGGGATGGACTCAAAGCTTATAGGAAGAAGAGGTAGGAGCCCTGCCCAACTTAATCTGCTTGCTATGGAATGGTGGGAGACTGCTGGGAGTGATGGTGCTCCTCAGGCCTATTCAGTCCATGATGTCAAGAGAAAAAGGTTAAGAATTGTGGCTCTACCCTGTGCAGTGTGTAAGATCCTTGAGGGAAGGATCCATGTGCTATTACAAAGGTCTGTATGTCTCATTCTCAACAACCGCTGCTGGATAGTTATATAAGTAGGAACATGTAGATCATGTATGCAGAAAGATGATTCATTCTGACTTTCATTCATTCATACATCTAAATTTAATCAAATTAATTAAATTAAATTAATTAAATTAATTAAATTAAAATTTAATTTAGATCTAAATCTAAATCATTCATTCACCTAAAATGTACTTATTACCTAGTATTTGCAAGGAAAAATGCTAATATTGTGGTTGGTTCAATAATTTGTCCCAGCTCCCATGATATTTCTAGCCCATGTAAATTAGGTTTAAAGAAGTGGTTTCAACAGTAGCATCCAAGTGCAGCATGGTTCCATGTGAATGGCTTTATCATTGAAATAAGTAAGATGGGGGAACTACCTAGAGTTTATGTGCATAGTCCCAGTCTCTTTGACAAGTGACAAAGCACAATTGAAGTGAAGAAAAGTCTATAAGGAAGAAAAAATGTCCCAATTTTATTAATGATTAAATCTGTTCATGCTTTGCAATTCATTGTTAGACTCTGAAAAACCATGAATTTGGCCCTATTGTCAAAAATACACATTAGCCATAAATATTCCAAAAATATCCCAAACTGCCAAAGTCAAACTGAAGGAGAAAGGGAGAGTACTTCTACTTTTGGGGGATTATTTTCAGGTGCATTTCCCCATTTATAGCTGTTGTGGTTTCTGAGCAGAACTGATTTGAATCAGGTCTTCCCATTGGTGGGAAGCCAATCAGATTCATTCTTAATGATTGGGGATGGTAGCTTTTACTTGAGCCAACAGAATCAATAAATTATTCTTCAAGAGTGTCTTAGGCTATTTAAATTGTTATAACAAAATATTGTCAATTGGCTTCTTATAAACTGCAGAAATTTAATTTTCACAATCCTGGAGCCTGGGAAGTCCAAGGTCAAGGCAACAGCATATTGAGTGTTTGGTGCGACCATATTCTGTCTCATAGATGTGTCTTCTCACTGTATCTTCACGTGGAAAAGGTTGAGTGTGCTCTCTGGGGCCTCTCTTATAAGGGCACAAATCCCACTCATGAGGCTCCATCATCATGACCTGGTCACCTCCCAAAGATTCCACCTTTTAATGCCAACACATCTGGGGTTCAGACTTCAACATATGAATTTGGAGAAGACACAAACATTCAGACCATAGCCAATGGGAGGATTTTTTTTTCATTTTTTTATAAGAATTCAGCAAAATTCTCAGTCTGATAACCACATATGCTTTGCTCATCTTTCTGTTTTGACCTGACATTCACATTGTTAATGGCTTCTTCCAATGTGTCTTTGTCTTTTAGCAACTGTCAGAATTTGGGCTGCACCATTCATAAGAGGCATAACCCCATATCAGCATGTAGTCCTCCTCCCTGGGACTTATTGACTCCAGAGTCACTGAGATGCAAAACCCTATAACTGGAGCCCAGTTCCTCCTCTTCCTGACAGAGCCTGGCCTACTCCATCTTGCTTTTCCAAACTTCTCTTTAGGCAGCCAAGGTCCCCAGAGAAGAAGATGACTATTGGAAAGCAGAAGAATGTCAGTCCAAAGCAAAGGCCAACTGGTGGTGCACACCCACCTTTCCCCCTCCTGTGTTACCTGGGGCATGACTAGCTTCTCATGACTTCATCCATGAATCACATAACTTTGGACTTGCTTCAAATTCCAATTCTCTGTAATTCTGTGGCCAGTTATGAAAAAGCATACTTCTTTTTGCTCTCCTCCTTCCCTTCCTCCCTTTCTTTGTCTCCCTGTCCCCCTCCCTCCCTCTCACTTTCTTTTTCCATAGGGTTTGCTAAAGGCTGGCAAATGCTTCCCAGCAGCCAAATAGAAGTCATTACCAGAAGCACCGCAACTAAACAGAGGGAAATGTTTAGGTAAGCATTGTAATGGGCATGGAAATAAAGAGACCACAATTCAAAGCATAAGTCATCCTAGATGAGAATGCACATGCTTGGGGCTAGGTTTATGAGAAATGAACGAGATGATGCTGTGCTGGCGAATCCTTGGGCTCGTGTTTTCTTAATGCCAGGAGTGATTTATTTTCTGGTAAACAGTTTTGCTCAAGTAGGGCATCCAATTACTACAAACCTTGTTTAGTATAAAAACTAACTGCATAGAAAAATATTGCCTTAGCAAGGTTTAACTGGTTGTTAATCCAAACATGTGGCAGAGCCTGAATTCCAGGGCTCAAAATATCCTCCTGATTCTCAGCAGCATTGGAAGGTCCAGAGATCGGTAATCATCATTCTCAATGAGGCATGACTCAGAGGTAGTGTATGGAAAGAGGACATTTCCAGAAAGACCATGGTATGGAAACCAAGCCCACAGGGGGGCAAGGCCACCCTTTAGGTAGATATTCTGCTAAGTTCCTTTGAAGTAGGAGGTTAGGCTGCTGCAGGAATGTTAAGAAAGATGAAAAAAACTTTGAAAATCCTCCTTTCCCCACAAATCTCTTCACATACAGCTCTGTTCCCTGGGATGTTTCATCACCTAAAGAAATATATTTAAAACAGACGCTGGTAAAAGTATCCTTTTATAAGTAAAAGAAGCACTCGACTTTATTATTATTATTATTATTATTATTATTATTATTATTATTACTACTACTACTACTACTACTAGTAGTAGTAGTAGTAGTAGTAGTAGTAGTATTTTAGTACTGTGGGGCTGGGATTTGGCTCAGTGGGTAGAGCGCTGCGCTGCAGTCTCTGAGGACCCGAGTTCAATTCCCAGCACCGCAAAAATGGGAGAAGGGCCTGGCAATCCACTCCCAAGGCAATCCCGAAGCACTCAGCCATTGAAAACCCTAAGAGGGTCTCTATGAGTCGGATACCGACTCGACGGCACCTAACAACAACAACAACTGTGAGGTTGAACTCAGGGCCTTGAGCATGCTAGGCAAGTGCTCTGCCACTGAGCTGCACTCATAGCCCCTCTTTTTACTTTCATTTTGACACAAGGTCTGGCTAAATTGGACAAGCTGCCTCCAGCCTCAAACTTGCTATCCTCCTGCTTCTGCCTCCTAAATCTCTGGGATTACAGGCAAGCCCCACTGCACCCTGCTTAGATTTTTAATTTTTAATAACAACAACAGCGAGGACAAAGTTTAATTGCCTTCTTCAAATTCTCTGGGTTTGCCTCTTAGCATTTGTAAGACCTAATTGTCATACTTTACATATTTTATTTTCAAGTTAAAGAAAACAAAACTTGAAAGAATTCCAGATAGAAATGAAAACAAAGAAAAATGAGAGCAGCCACTGATTATCAAGGAAATTTACCTTCTGTGTCCAAAGTATTTTTAAAACTAGGAAGAGAGGGGATAGGGGTGGTATCCACCTCTTCTGGTTTCCCACCTCTTTTCCACGGGCTTCCTGCTGTGCTAATGGTTTTCAGGAGCCTCCAGGAGGTGTCTAATGACTATGTATTCTGAGCCCTCCAAATGCATACACTGCCTGCCTGTCCTGGAGAATTTGTTTAAAATAATTTTCCTATTTCAAGCAGCCTGAGAGATCCTAAATGACTTTGGAGCCCGTTTGAGTGGAAAGGAGTATGAAGTGTCAGCTTACCTCAGCACATAGACCTTGCCTCGGGCAGCAGGCTCCTGGCACTGGCCCTGGCCTCCCTGCCACAGGCGATACACTCAGCTCAAAGAAGCATGGTGGCAGGGGACTTGGCCTCCAGAATCACAGGCCCTGCTGGACTTCTGCTGGCCAGCAGGCTGATAAGGAAACCATTCCACCATGTTAATTATTTCATAATTCTTGGTTGTTCATTCCAGTCTTACAGCCCTATCAACCAAGGCCTGCTTCATCTCTCACCCTAATCTCCCCTGATGCAATTCTAGCCCCTCATTTTTTTGGTTGGTTTTTTCTTCCTGTCTTCACTAGAAATGAAAAACAGCTGGACATCATCTTCTGCATAATAACTCTCCATAAACTGGGAGGCCATTATTAAATCAACCCGAGTTCTTGTCTTCTCCAGGTTAAATGATGCCAATGCCTTCAGTTCTTCCTCATCATTGTTTGTTTCTAACTCATTATTTTCATGGCTTTCCATGTCACTCAAATTCTGGAGGCTCAGACTAGAAATTTTTCGAGGATTTGACTAATAAAAGTGGGATGTGTGCGCATGCCTGTGTGCACTCACAGGAGGGAAGTTTAGCTCACAGTTCCAACCCAAGTTCATTTTTGTAAACTTTTTTAATGTGAAAGATATCAAAAAGAGTTTAAATCATATACATGCACAGTTTAAAAAGCAAAATAAAATGAGAACTTATGCACCCACCACAGTTACTTTTTCCATTAACGCTGACTCCTTGTTTGATTTTCCTTTGAAAGGAGGCATAGGGTGCTTACATGTTAAATTGCATTTACATTTAAATTCTATTTTAAACCAATGATACTATTTTGACCCTGACACACTTGTGTATTATGGCCTCTTTCAAGACTGACCATATTTAGCTGAGGCATCAGAAGTTCGATAAGATGGCCCATTCTATAAAAACTGAGGCCAAATCAAAATATCTTTAAATGGGGAATGTTTTCAATGAGACGAGTTTGCTAAGTCTAGTTCTCTATTATTGAAATATTCATATGTGAGCTGAAACACAACATTTTCATCAGAAAATGTCAGGAAACAGGCCATTTAACCATGTTTCTATAAGATGATATTTGATGGTATTGTTCCCATCATTCAAACAAACTGCCAAGAATCAGATGTGCTTGAGATTGGAGTGAGTTAGAGATTCAAGTCCCTATGGATTTATCATCATGAATTTTCTGGTTCTTATCAGCTAGAAAGATACTGCTTCGTGGAATAATTTGAAATTAAACAACTAACAAATCACTATCACTTTGTTTATTTTAGGGAAGAAATGTGCTAATGAGGTACAATTTCATCACTGATCCTCAACTTTTCATTTATAGTGCAACTGAATCTCATTTGGGATCAAAAACCAGGGAGTTTCCTGGACCTTAAGCCACAACTTTCAGTTCACTTGACATGGAAGGATTTGTGAGCACTTGTTCTCAAGAGCCCAGTATCACTATGTTTCTCATCCATAGAGGGCCTGTCCCAGGGCCCAGTTGCAGAAGAGGCCTCAGTTTACCCTCTGGGCTCTACCTCCAGGGCTCCTAGTTGCTAATTTCTCCTGCTGGGGAAAAGCACCACAAGTGAAGTCAGGCTCTAACTACCTTAGTGTCTATTCTTCCTCAAGGAGACCAAGGCTGTTCTTGCTTTTTTTTTTTTGTGCTGTTTGTATGGGTGTTGTTTTTCCATTTACCTCTCCTGCCTGCTGATTCACCCTAGAGGCCGGAACTATACCTTTAACTTGCTTTGTGCTTACCAGTACTTCTCTCATGACTCAATCAGGCTTTGTGACTTGGTAACAAACTTATTTTCATTTCTTTCAACATTCCAGGTCCAAAATTTGAATCCAGTTTTGAACACAAGCATCCATTGGCTTCACCACATGTTCCCAGGAAGCTGTGTACAGCTTGCTTCCTGCATCCTGTCACTTTATCCAATACCCACACTTTTCCTTGGCTTCTGGTAAAATATTTTTAAGCCATCTCCATGCTTCCTGAGAATTTATAAAGACTATTCATTTCCATTTCTTTTTCGAGGTAAGGTCAACATCTTATTCTAGCTACCATTGCCAAAATTGGGAAACATACAAGATTTTTTTCTTCCTTGGTAGCAACTCTTCTAATGGATGTTTCCTACAAGGATTTGTCTCCATTTGTCAGAAGTTAGGCCAGACTATTTCCCATTCTCACAGCTATTCAGGACTCCAGACAGGATTGAGCCATTAACATGTTCTGTCCAACAACCCAAGGTGGGGATGAACTGGACTATCTGCCCTAGAAAAGAGAGCTTTGACCTTGAGGGCCACCTACCTGACACCATCCTGAAGCTGCAGGCTGGCTTTTTAAGAGGGAAGGGGAAAAGGAAAAAATAATATAGCAAAACTGATTTCAGCACTACCCATGGAGTCATTAATGTGGTTTCTAGTCAACTGCTCATAAAATTCATGGCAGCAGCTAATTGCTACCACGTTCTTCCTCATATACTCCCATATTAAATTTGAAAGAAAGAAAGAAAAGCCCTTTCAAAACCATATTAATCTGTGCACAGCAATGGAATGCATGATCTAAAGTAAGGCTTTCGCATCACCACAGCTATGTGGGCTAGCTGTCAGATGGCAGATTCCATGTCACTCACAATACAATGAACAATGCCTCTGCCAGCTGCTGGCTGTGCCTGACCCCAGCTCCCCCACCCCAGCAGCGGGAACCAGCACGGAGCACCAAGTGAGCATGCACATGTGAATGTCAGCAGAGCAGCCTCCCAGCCCTCTCCAGGAAATTCAAGCACAAGTCTGGTGTATATCTTTCTGCCTCCACTCCACCTACACATTTTCTTGGAAGTCCACAAGAGAAGAGTCGTGGCTGATGGCCAAACTCTGGCTGCCACCTTAACCCCCACGAAAATGTTCTACTACATATGCCATGCAATGTTCTAAGAAGGCCAGACATGCCTCAAGGAAGAACTTGTAGGGACTTCAGGAACCACAAACTCAACAAGCCAATCATACATTCTAAAATTCTTATCAGTAGAAAGCTCCTACTGGAATTCATGACTCCAAGTGTTCATCTGAAATGGGCTGCTCCTGAACTGGTCAGCAATAGTACAGCTGTCTCCATAGCTTATGGTCAGCTTCCATTTTGGTTGGTCATGGTGTCCATTCTGATTGGGTGTGGTATGTAACCCAATTGGTCATGGCTTCCCTTCTGACTGTTCAAGCCAGTGTCAAGCTGACTGTTACGCGTTATAAATGTCTTAAATTCAGTAAGTCTAGCTAAGATACCAATATGTTCAAACAATATCAGAATAGTTGGTCAAAGGCATGGATGGGTCAGCAGATCCAGCAGTTCATCTCAGAATTTCTGCTGCTGTATGGAAATGTGACCATCTCCCAGGTATATCAGCGATGTCATTGCAGATCACCACTGACCACTGTTTTTTTTTTTTCTCCTCACTCTTGCCTGAGGGCTATGCAGGTTTGCTGAAGAGGACTTGTACAGTATCCCTGATAGGGAAAGACCACCTGTAGCATCTTACTGAGCTCCTTATCTTTCCTTCCTCTCAGCATCATGTCCCATAGGACCAGAATATTTTCCTTTGATACCTGAGACCATTCTGGCCCTGAGCTACCCCTAATCGAGCCACAAAGTAAATCAGAATCCCCATCCTAACCAATGGACATGGTTGGATTTAGTTTGGAATTAGTCATATAAGCTGACAGCTCGTAAGAATGAGATAACCATTTTGTGTCCACTGTGTCACTAGCCTTAGCCTCATGCTCTCAGTCACTGTTATTCCATATCCTACTATTTCCACTCCCCATGTGTCTGTCAGCTTGTCATGCTATGGGGGCTTAGTGCTGCTATAATGCTAAAAGATATGCCACAACAATTTCAGGTACCATCATGGCCACCCTGGTGGACAGGTTTCAGCTGAGCTTCTAGACTAAGACAGACTAGAGTGAAGGACCTGGCAGCCCACTCCCAAAACAATTAGCCATTGAAAATCTTATGAATAGCAGAGAGGTACTGCCAAATATAGCGCCAGAAAATGAAAGGTATTCAAGAAACAACTGGAGAAGAATTGCCTCCTCAAAGTAGAGTCAACTTTAATGACAAGAATGGACTAAAGCCCCTAGGACCTCCTTTTATTGATGTGGCATGACTCAAAATGAGAAGAAACACAGTGGCTGAAAAAATGGGCTCAGACATAAAATAATTATGTACATGGCACAGTGTTGGGAAGTGTTTCATTCTGTTGTACATAGGGTGGGTATGAGTTGCATCCAACTCATACCCAACAGTGGCACGCAACAACAAAAATTTATTTCAGTGGGGAGGGTGCCCCGCTCTGAACCATAGTCTGTGGTTAAGGTCTATATTCTAACAATGTAAAGGATACCCTCTCACCTCTAGAGGTAACTCAAGGTTTCTCTTCTTCTCTAGGTGCCATCTTTAATCCCTTCTTCCCTCTGTCTTCTTAAAGAGGAAGGATTCTGAAATCATAGAGCCTCAGGAAAGAGCTATATCTCAGCCCTTGGCAGTGGAGCATTGGATAGAAAGTGATTAAATGGGCATGTACATGGCCAATTTTTTCTTTGTCTTGGGTTCTTTTTGTGTACATACTCATACCAGAGTGGTATGAAAGAAATCAGATATGAGCCGTGAGGGAAAAGACCTAAGAGACCTGACTTTAGTCTTGGATTAGAGGAGAAAAATGAGGATCTTACAGTTTGCACATGACTCAGCCCAGTGCCTCAGGGATGAGATCAGGTAACCACACAAGTTTCCTGGAGGACATGAAAGCGAGGGGACAAGGACAGGAAGAAGGATATGCTTTGGTCAGAAGAAGCTGCAGTCAGCTCAGAGCATGGATGCATCTGCCCAGACAAATGACAGGACACCCCAGAGTAGAGCATCTGTCAAATGGAAGGATTTGAAGGGATGATGCCATGGCCTCAAGGCTCAGGGAGGGAACATGTCTCTAGGAGTTTGGGGAGATCTTATAAAGGAGAAGAGAAGAAGTTATTCTGTGGCTGAAAATAATCTATTGATGCCAAACAAAAGAAAAGAGAGAAGTGCCTAAATTAGGCTGAATGGTTTGAGTTTTTATTTATATGTAGCCCACAGTACTGACTCTTATATCCCTTTTGGTAATTGGATGTCAGATGTAAATTGAAAGAAAACTAAAAGTTAGTGTGTTAGATTTCTCATTGCTATGTCAAAAATAAAATTAAAGGAAGAATTATTTATTTTACCTCATGGTTTCAGAGGTTTCAGTTCATTGTCTTTGACTCCATTGATTCTGATTCCATGGTAAGGCAGAATATCATGGCACCGAGAAGATGTGGCAAAGGCTATTTACCTCATGGCAGACAGGAAGCAGAGAGAGAAGGGACAGGGGACAAGGAATAAACTTAAAAGGCCTGCTCTGAGGATCGCAAGTTCGAGACGAGAGGCAGTATGCATAACTTAGCGAGACCCTGTCTCAAAAAGTAAAAAAACTGGGTTGGGGATACAGCTCAGTGGTCCAGCACTTGCAAAGCATGCAAGTGTGAGGCCCTGGGTTCAACCCCCAGTACCACCAAAAAAAAAAAAGCCCTGCTCCCAGGGGCCAACTTCCTCCTGCTAAGCCCCACCTCCTAAACTTTCTACCATCTTCCAGTTGAAGACCACAAGTTGGTGGGAGATATTTCATATTAAATTATAACAGTTTGACTTGAAATAATTTTTGAGAATTTCATTATCCATTTGAAACCAAAGAATCACAAAGGAGATAGACAATGTATCTCAACTCTATTGCCAATATGTGTATTTTGATCAAGACTAATAGAGATCTCAAGAAATCTTTTCTTTTATCTGAGTACAATAGTCTTCTTCTGATTTCAGCTCCTTCTTCCAAATAACAGTAGAATTGCATCAGAGGGTGGGAGCAAGAGGCACATGAAGGGGAAATTGACAAAAGATATGGGGCATACTTGAAGGTATGTGGGTATCCTTGTGTGTGCTTCGTGTCTTTGTTAAGCATCACATTAAGTACCAGTTGGCTTGAGATTTCAGTTGCATATCTATCTGCAGAACAGTCCTAGCCGCCTATGTCCTATTTTGACTAAGATAATGGCACAAAGTATTGTAGGCACTAAAAGGATAGCCTTTCTTAATAAACAAGAAAAACCAGACAGCTGATACATTGCTTAATGCAGAAAGACAAAAGACCAAAACACGGCCAAGTCACAGAGTGACTCTGACTCCATCCAGGGGTGCTCAAGTGGGAATTTGGAGTACTCCTTCATTCAACAAAGCAAGCAACATCTCCACCTGGCCTAAAAAACAGTATTGCAGTTGAAACAAACCAGTATTCTTGCATAGGAAGCTCAGAGAGGGATGTTTAAGACAAAGGTACAAAAGATGACTATTCAATCAAACATGAAAATACAAATTTGGCTTAACTAGAAGAAAGGTATCAAGATCAATGTCTTTCCTGACAGGGTGACCAGCCATTCTGGTTTATCTGAGGTAACTCCCAGGATATAGAACTCTCAGCCCTAAAACTTGAGGAGTCCTAAACAAACCAGGAAAGTTGTTCACCCTGACTAACAAAGAGTGAGGCTAATGCAAGAATCCAAAGAGAATTTTTGTGGTAGGGTTGGACCAACTACACAATCAGAAAGAAGCCTAGGGATTGGTTTCAATACTGTGCATTTGCAAAATGATATAAGGAAAGCAGAGCTCTCCAACTCTTGCTTTGCTTCTGTTCTGTTTGGAAAGAAGAATGATTTTCAGGCCAAGAAGGGTAAAATAAAAATTAGTTAAAAAGTCTTATCAAACCATAAGCAAATGTACACTGTAAGAGATCCAACTGTCCAAAATTAAATCAAAAGTGCTGGCCCAGGAACATTTAAGCTGAGGGAAACAGCAATAGAAACTCACAATCCACTGCGGACAATCATTAAAGAAAAGTTCTCACACTTGATTGGGCTCCGTCTTTCCGTGGGAAGCTTGTTGAGAATGCAGATTCCAGAGCCTCACCTTCAGGGTCTTATTTGATTGATCTGAAAGGTGAAGTTCTGCATTTTCAACAAATGCTCTAAATGATTCTCTTAGAGATGAATCTTTAATGGACCACTCTTTGAAAAATATTCTTTCAAAGAATATTGTTCAATAAGCAATTGAGGAAAACCCGATGATTGGTGGACAAACATGCAAACAACAACAACAAAAAGATTAGAGATTTTAAAAAGAAAATACAAAGATATGCATTATATTGTGTATGCATGCGTGTGCACCATTTTAACTTTCAAGTAAGAAATTTCTGTGACAGATTTCATGGAATTCAGCCTTTTAAGCCATTGCCAGTTCCTATGAGATAAAGAGCAATGACTCTCAGAGAAAGGGCAGAGCAGTGGGTGGTTGAGAACCTGGCCCTTCATGCTCTGTCCTAGAGATCTTTGCTCTGAATGTACCTGAGCATTACTCTGAGTCATCTGTTTATCTGTTAGGAGCTGATGCCTTTACACAAAAAAATGAGCCTCAAGTTGAAAATCAGACACCTTGGCAAGCCAAAGCATCATATATTACATACATGTAATACTTGGGTACATTTTTGCTCAAGAGGAGACTAGGCAGGAGCAAGTATGCAAATCAGAGTCCTGGAAACTACACTGCTAAAATGGCTGGGTTGGTACCTCCTTGCCACCCAGTCAACCCACATTCTAATAATGGCATTTCCTTTCTATCTGGTTGCTAGTCCTCTGAGATGCAAACAAAGAAGAAATGAGAAGAAGAAATGACCTGCCAACTAGCTCTGCAGAAAAATGCCTCCCAGCTTTATGATATTTATCTCTTATTAACTTTGGTTTCTGAAATAATACCATGTGCATAGTGTTCTATTCTCTATTAAAGTCCTCTCCTGTCTATTGTTATCTCTTTTATCCCTCAGCCACTATGAAATAGATAGGACAAAGGGTTCAATGACACCTGCGTCCTTCAGGCTGAGGTGCGGGGAGGAGCAGAGCTCAGATGATCCAAGTTGGGACTCGAACTCAGTCTCCTGATTGCAAATCTGAAACCACAGTCCTCTATGCCAGACAATCAGCTCCTTAAATCTTTTGTGGAAAATGGAGCACGGCAAATTACTTAATGAGCTAATTTGTCTATTAAAGAAACGGCTTAGACAGTTGCGGCTGCTCTCCTGATCTCTGTTATATTTGTGTTTGCTTTTCCTCAAAATCTCAACATTAACTTCATTATGCTTCCGAGTCAGTGGATGCCAACACGTATCTGTAGGGAATTACAATCTGGGCTAGAAGGAAGCTCCCTCTTGGATGTCTTGCAAGAGCCATCAAGGAACATGATGGAAATTGAGCCTGTCATTAATGAGACAGGGCAATTTGGCGCAGAGGAAAAAAATCCCCTAAAATGGCTGTGTCAGCAACCTCATTGCACTCCCTGCTGAAACAGAGCAGGCACCAGTTCCCAGAGGGCAGGGACCACGTGCCTCAACCCTAGCAGAGGAGCACACGCAGAGTGGGTGCGTGGAAATGCCTATGAAACAAACCCTTCTGGATGACTACATGCTTTGTGAACTAGGAAAAGGTGCAGGGAACAAAGCTAAAGAATAAAAATCCAACACCTGAGAGCTTCCCAGTTCTGGCTCTAGCCTTATTGTGAGACCATTTTTTTCTGTTCTTTCTCTTGGGTAAAGCCCTCTAACGAAGAAGAGGACAAACGAATCACCTTATTTCTCAATAATCTTTACACAAAATCCACTGGCAGTTACACAAATGAAGCAATCAAACCAAAGTAGATTAATAGCAGAGAGAGATCAAGCGCAAATTCAAAACTGAGAATAACTAGCTAAGAGAAAAATCGGTGTAGATCGCGTGCCTTTGTAAAATGATCCCTCTCACTAACACAAGGTTGATTGTATGTTTAGGGGTTAAATGTATTACCAGCTGGCAAGTGACCTTCTTGAGAGAGAAAGGGGAAGCAAGAGAGGCCAATGCGTCAGAAGTAACTTATTTAATTAAAATAATCTCCCCCTCAAATTTCTGACACCACCATCCAGCCTCAGGTCACCAGATGCAGCTCCGTGAACTTGGAGGAAATTATAGAAATCCATCATGGCTGAGTTTTCTGACCTGGTTATTACTCGCTGCTTTTTATCTTCCAAGCGGTCCCTAAATTTAATTGCCTTGTTGTAATGGATTAACCTCTGAGGTCCACAGTAGCATTTATATTGTGTTCAAAGAGAAGTTTGCAGGTTCTGGGCCAGGTTTTTGGAGTATGCTGTTACCAGGCCAAAATCATCCCAGCTCAGTCCTGGATAAATCCAGCAAGCATGGGGCTGCGGAAATCACATGAATGTCCAGACACAGAGAAGCATAAAGAGTTTCTCCTTTGTCCTGAAGGAATGCATGCACTCTCTCCATGCTGATTTCAAGAGGGTAGAGGAGAGGGCAATGGTCAAGGGACCATGACTCTGCAAACAGATATTAAACACTCTGGTTTTAGAGGAAGGATAAATGTGGGTCTTAGTCTCTCGTGTCTTACTTATATCTCCATTTTTTAAATCGTTCCCATCAGCAAATGTCCCTCTACCATCTCCCATCTATGAAAAGCACCTCACTTGTCCCACATCCCAATTTCTTTTCTATTCCTTAACAATAAAATTCTTGACAATATTATCCACACAATCTATCATTCCCCTCCCCCAACTTTTCCTGGCAGAATCACCACCAACCTTCTAGGTTAGCCTGACTCAGTAGCCACTTCGAGTTCATCGTCACCCTCTTTGCAATGATATTTGACAAGGGGGCCAGGGGGCCTCCTCCTTGAAACACTGCTGTCCTGGGACAAGGGAAGCCCCCTGGCTCCTGCTTCTCCCATCTTTCTGGGCCTTCCTCCTCCTCACATGCTTACACTGGTCCCACTTCCCTTACCTACCTGCCAATGTCAGCATACTTTCTCCAGCTCCCTTCTCACCTCTCCCTATCCTTCTTCCTTCAATCTTCTCATCTATTCCCATGGCTTTAAATTCCATCACACACTGACAACTTGGGAATATAGTCTTCTAGTTTCTGATTTCTTTCCTGAACTTCAGGTTAACATACTGAATTGCTTATCTGAAATCACTGTTGTATCCCAGAAAGGTCACAAATATAGGCCCATATCTATTTTTTTAAATGGGCACCATCTCTGGAAATGGCAAGTATAGCCACACCATCACTCAAGCCATATCCCATCTAGAATCATTCTCACACCCAGCCTCTCCCTCTCTCACAGCCAATCCATGAATCAGTCCTGTGGATCTTACCTCCAAAGTGTATCTCAAACGAATATACTTCTCTTCACACCCATTGACATCACTTAGTTCAAGTCACCAACCTTCTCTCTTGAAATAACACAGAAGGCTCCTAACACTTGTCAAGGCTTTCATCTCAACCCCCTTTCCATCTATTTGTTACACAGCAGCTGGTGACCCCCAAGGCAGGCTCATACTCCCTCTCCTTCTACTGTCTTTTGTCCCTCATATACATCAAGCTCATTCCTATCTCAGGACCCTCATACCCACGATTCTTTCTGCTGGAAATGTTATTTCTTCTGATCTTCTTGTGTCTGGATCCTTCTCATCATTCCAATAGGGGCTTAAATATCACTTCAGCAGAAAGGCTTTCCTCGACTATCCAACCTAAAACACCAGAGAGATTTAAGTCCAAATTCTTACTCCTCCACTGCCTATTTCTTTTTTTTTTTAAGGGAAAAACTGAAGGAGGAGAGCAAAAAACAGGACAGTAAGCAATGTGGAACATTAACATGCTCTTGGGGTCAACTTATGGCTGTGACAATACACACCTTATGACTTTCCACTATATCATAGCAGGTAAAAAAAGACTAGGTAAGATGGAAGTACATTGGGCAAGAGGGAAATTATGGTAGAATGGCTGTTAGACTACCTATTCTAGATGTGAAGGAGATCTCTGCTGAGTAGAGCTAGATATAGACAGCAAGTATTGGGTGGGAGAGAGCTTCAATAAAATCAATTCAATGTATATATCCCAGGAACTAGCACACTAAACTTGGCTCAGTAGGGATATAAAGGATGTTAACTTATAGTCCCTTTCTTTGGGATCCTAAAAATACATATAGGAATTAAGAATAAATAAATCGGATCATGATGATGACTTGCATTCACTAAGCTTTTATACTGGCTGGCACCCTGTTCACAATACCTTATTCAAGATAAGTTTTCCATTATTATCCTTGCTTTACAAAAGAGGAAATTGAGGCTCAATATCATGCTAAAGTTCATACAGGTAGAAAGCTGAGATCAGAACCCAGGTGTGTTTACTCTCATCACCATCTCCCAGGGGACATAAGATTCTCTCTAAACAAGATGTGCTGGGCAGGATCTGGTTGGGTTCTGACTTAGGTTGTTGAGCAAAGTTCGTTGTTTGGGGAGAAGTCTTCTTGGGGAAGATGGAAATCATACTGAGTCTTCATATATGTGCTTGAATCAGAGAGGCAAAATCAAGAGAAGAGAGCATGGGGCAGATAGGTGTGGCCTGAGTGCAGGGCCCATGGAAGTACCTGGTGGAAGACAAGTTGGGAGAGGATGGGAAGCAGCAGTGGCCACTATGCAGTGTCCATACCCATCCCCCTTCTTCCTTCATTCAATCTTTTGTTTCACAGGGGTCAATGTACCCCTCCTGCATACCTGACACAGCCCTGGAAGCTGGAGGTATGTGATACAGAACCATAAAGACATAGGCCCTGCCACTGGGGATTGCAGCCAAGTGGAGGACTCGGACACTAACAAGTACCTCCAGATAAATGACTTATTTCCTTGATTCTAAGACACAGAATGTAGAGGACATGGCCTCACCAGATGGACACATAGGTTGTAAGATACAGCCTAATTCACAAGCTTTAAAATACTGAGGAAGGGGATGTGTTTCTTAGGATGGGGGATACATAATGTATAATTGCATAATTGTGAGAAGTGCTATGAATAAAAAGTACAAAACACTATAGGAGTTGGTAATGGGTTGTAGGGAGGATCAATTTAGGTTATGGGAGTCAGAGAAGCCCTCTTGGAAAAAGAGATGTTCAAGTCACTTCATATGTGAAATCCCTCAGACAGGACCTCACACTAGAGATCTGAAGACTTGAAGAGTCTGCATGGCTCCAGGAGGGCTAGTGTGTGACAGAGTGTGAGGGAATGACAAAAGCCATATCAGTAGGCCCTCACAGATCCATTAAGGCATTCATTTTTTATCCTAAATTCAGGAAGCACCATCAAAGGGTTTAAGCAGGGGAATAACATAGTCTAGTTGTTTTTTTTTAAAGGCCACTCTGGTTACAAGGTGAAGAACTGACTGTGAAAGTGAAAGCAAGGAAACCAGTTAGGATCCACCTGTGGCAAGACAGGAAGAAGGTGGCCCTTGGACCCAGGATGTGGAGAGAAGCCAATGAGTATGAAATACAATACTTTAGAAATAAAGTTGGAAATACTTAGTGATATTTGCATTTGGAAGATGGGGTAGAAATTTAGAGCACTTCCAGGTTTCTGACATGGGAACTGGGATGGATGGTGATGGACTTTACTAAGATGGAGAAGAAGAATGAAGTTTGGAGGAGAAGCCCAAGAGTTTCTCCTTAGACATGATAAATTTGAAATGCCTGAGAGATACCCAAATGAAGGCTCCATTAGGCACTTAGATGTGGATTTAAAATGCAGAAGAGAGGTGTAGATATTTCCAGGTCTCCAGGAGGTTCCAGGAGATTAAGAGTTGTCCACACAAGTGGGTTTTAAATTATAAGAATAGAAAAGTCCACATAGAGAAAGAATATACAGTGAGAAAAGAATAAGGATAAATGGATGAGGCCAACCACCATTGAAAGGTGATATGAAAGACCTAACAAAAGAGACTGAGCAGAAATGACGAGAGAGAGAGTCAGGGAGCTATGCATGCCTCCTGGGTGAAGGCAAAGAGAAGAGAGCTTTGAGAAGCAGGGAGTGATCAACTGTATCAAACGCTGCAGAGACAGGAAAATGTGCCCTTCGGATTTTGCCCCATAGAGGCTTTTGATGATTTTAGCAATAGCAGTTATGGCTAGTGGCAAAGAGAATAGACGGCTATGGGATGATAAGGAAGTGGAAGCAGACTGTATAGGCAACCCTTTCAAGAGGATTGGTGAATGATGGTAAATGGGATAGGACAGAAGTTAATGCAAGTAATGGGGTCAAGGGATAGTTTAGTTTCCTCTTGTCTTGGGAGCCTTTTGTGCAAGTGGGAAGCCAGCAGAATGAAAGGAGTGAAAGGTTGAAGATACAGAATATAAGTAAAATTATTAGAAGAGAAACTAGATTATTAGAAATGTTCCTGAAATGCTGGAGTTTGTTGGGTCTAGAGCATCAAGCAAGCCACATATATAATGTTAAATTTCCCAATAACCACACCAGAAAAGTAAAGAGAAAAAAAGTAAACTTAATTAAAAGAACATATTTTATTTCATACTGCTTGTTCAAAATGTTATCATTTCAACACAAAATTCTCATTGTTGTCAGGTGCCATCAAGTCAGGTCCAACACATAGTGACCCTATGTACAGCAGAACGAAACACTTCCTGACACTCTGCCAGGCCTGGCACTATGTCAGTGCTTCTCTGTTACTCATACAGTTTTCAATGGCTGATTGTTTTGGAATTGCTTTGGGAGTGGATTTCCATGTCCTTCTTCCATTTTTGCAGTGCTGGGGATTGAACCCAGGGCCTCAGAGAACGTAGAGCTGCATTCTACCAAATGAGCTAAACCTCAGCTCCAACATGTAATTATGATAAGCAATTATTAATGAGATATTTTACATTCACTTTTTATACTATATTTGCAACACATTTCAATTCACACGACATGCATTTCAAGTGCTCAGTAACTACACATGGCTGGTGGTCACCATATTGGATGGCCTTGATCTAGAGTATGGATAAAAGGATTGCCCTTTGATAATGAATATAATGTTTTATCCAGGGAAAGATAGAAAGGAATAAGGGCATAACTATAGGAAAATTAGAGGATTGGGTGAAAGATAGATGAGAGAGAAAGGGAAAAATATTAAACACTATTTAGTGTAATTACCAGGGGCTGGGATTTAGCTCAGTTGATAGAGCACCACTCCACAGTCTCTGAGGTCCCAAATTCGATTCTCAGTCCCACAAAAATAGGAGAAGGATGTGGCAATCCACTCCCAAGGCAATCCCGAAACAATCAGCCATTGAAAACCCTATAAGGGTCGATATGACTCAGATATGACTCGACAGCACCTAACAACAACAAGTTACTTAATGTTCCCATGAACATGCCCTCTCCCTTCAAATTCTCTTTTACCTCTCTCCACCGGAGAGTCATTGGGATTCTTGTGTTAAAGAAGGTAGGCAGTTTTCATATTGGAAAGATTACCATAATATCTAAAATGAATACTTTTTAAGCAATGTAAGGACTTTTTGGCATATTATTTTCTCATACAATCAGAGGGACAAAGCAGAAAAACAAGTGTAAGTTCTATATCCACAACCTAGTCTTGCCACTAACATTTCACAATGTTGGGGAGTTCACTTTGTAGGGATGGTCTTAGCAACCAATGTAAACAAACAAAAAACAAACAAATAAATGAAATACTCCTAAATATCTAAATGTTCACATACACCATCAATAATAATAATTATAACCAGGCAATAATACACACAGGACCAACCACATCCCCCTGGTATTGGCAGATGATGATGCCCCTAATCTACTTTTCACTCATATCAAGATCAGCAAAAGTCCAAGCGTGATTCTGCCTAAGCCTTTCCCTCCTTTCCCTTCAAACCATCATGTACCCTGAGGTAAATCTAATCCACATGTTTCTGATTCATTTACACTTAACTCATCAAAATGTTTTCTAACAGCTACTTGATAGCCAAGAAGTCTTTCTTAAAGCTCCTTTCTTACAAATAGGATGTTGTGGTTTGTCAAGAAAAAAAAAAAAAAAAAAAAGCTTAGCCCCCAAAGGTTTGAATTCAACTAGAAAACACAAAATCATGAGGTTTGGACAAAATTTGACATGAACCTCTCACATTATTCTTAATAACCTTTCTCCCTCAGGTTATTTTTCAACTTGGTTTGGTGATGGACACCATGAAAATGCTTAGTCTGGGCAGAGCTGCTGCTCCAGGATTGCATTTGACTTCACTTGAGACAAGTTGAACCACAACATAGGATGGGTTCCAAAAGGATGTTTTATAGTCAGTTCACCTTCCCTCCCTTGAGATCCCCTTTACCTCCATGGTGTATGTGAGCCTCCTCTCATCTGAATGGCTACTCCCTTCCTCACCCCAGGGTGCTTTCTGTGCCCATAAACTGCTCCCCTAGGGTGGGTTATTTAGGGTATTTGGAAGGCAGCTTCTTTCTTCATATCCTCTTCTCAATGAAAGCTCTATGTCAAAAGTTTCAGGGAAAAATAATCCCAAAACATGAAGGATTTCATGGCCCTGCAAAGAAACTGAAGATACATGAGGTCAGATGTTATACTGATAAGCCCACCAACTCCCTTTAACTTAAGACTTTAATTAAAATGATCCTTGTAAGGGGAATTAAAAATAGACACTCATTTATGGTTTCTATCCAGAATCCAGTAAAATCTTCATGAGTACACTACTTCTGGTTTATTGTGGCTTCTTGAGACTCCCTGCCCAGATGGATTTTATTCCTGCCATTTGGAATTAAGACAAATCTTTAGCAGTCCTCACAGGGGTAGATGTTCTGATCTTCCTCCATGTTTGTCTCTCTTTGGGAGGGTTCCGGACATGGGCCAGTGGACACAAGATGAATTTATGAGATTTCTCTGGTGAAGGAGCAAACTGTGTAATCTGGCAGCAGTAACTAGGACACAATAAATGTCCAAAAATTATGCACTGAATTAATCAATATCAACAGAACTCAGTGGGTCTATGGGCCAAATGGAAGTAGAGGGCCTATGTTCACAGTTTGTAAAGTAAGAACAGTTTGTAAAGAAGAAACTGAAGGAGTAGAGAGTGGAGTGGAATGAAGAAAAACACAGAGAGAAGGTACCTAGTCATTTTGGAGACAACTCCAAACATTGACTCTGTTCCCAGTGATCATTTCCATAAAGTTTTACCAAGGTGACAGTAGGTAAGAAAGAATAACCCAGACTTTGTGAAATATACCAACCAAGGGCCATCTTGTTATTCTCTTCCTGGAGCAATGGGAGAAGACCACTATTTGGTGTGTATAAGTGGAAATTTTCTGAGAAGATATTTAAAAGGTAGGATAGGAAGAAATGTCCCACAATCTTTGAGTCAGGAAGGTTCCTGTTTCTCTTAGAGACTAGGAGTTTGCTGGGCCCAGGCTGTAAGCCATAGATAGCCTGGATCTGTTCTGGTAGTATGAGCTATTTATTCCCAGGAAAATGGAGGGAGAGCATAGTAAGAGTGATGTGGAGAGATGGTCCATTTCTGGTAAGCCAGGGTTCAGGGTAGAAGGTGTGCTGGCCTACTGAGTCCATAGGCAGGCACACCTGGTATTCCAGAACCAGCAGTGAAGGTCAAGACCAAGCAGCTTTGCCGTGCAAATATGAGGTGAGCAGTGCCCCATCCCAAGGCGAGAGTCAGATCACCAGATCACCAGCAGCAGACACCCAGATGAATCAAGCCAAAGCAGATTATTCCACACTGAGCTAGAAGTGCAATAAACATGAAACCTAAGGGTTTTCTCCAAGCACAGCCTTCTGTGAAACTTTCAGAAATAGCTGAGGGACGCTTGGGAGGCAGCTTTTATCCAGTAAGTATGTAGGCATGAACCCATGTGCTACTCCCCATGGACATTAAGAAAGCAGAACTCAGCTCTTTTAAAAAGCCCAGAAGCACATGTAGGAGACATGAGCAATGCCATCCTTAGGGAGACCAGCCAAGACTTAGTCACCTTTCTTGACACTCACACTTCAGATGGATTCCTCCACATCTGAAATCTCCTCTAGTCCACTTCTGCCATCACACAGAATCTTGTTCCAGAGTAAAAGGATAGAATGGAAGGCTGATTTGTAGTTTTTAAAATGTAAAAAAGGCACAGCTTATGTAATCCAAATGACACCCCTGGCTCTCCACAGATTTTTGAGTCTGGTGGGGTGTTCCTTCCTTGAATTAGCTTCTACTAGCTGAGAACTGAGCACCTAATAGGTAATTGAAGAGCAACCCTGACTGTTGACCAAATGGGATTGTAACAAAGTATCTATAACTCCTGTGTGTGTGTGTGTGTGTGTGTGTGTGTGTGTGTGCCCAGTCAGATTAATGCCTCATTTACTTGACATTATTGTTATTACATTTCCCAAATACATAAAGTTCATCCATTGAAAGTTATGTTTTTTAATTGGGATCACAAAACTTTCTATAACAAAATACACTACTCTAGCTTCTCAAACAGAAAATTCTCAACATAGTATAAACTATAAACAGTCACTTGTGATGGTTCTAATTATGAGTATCAGTCATATACTGAGCCCTCACATTCTGTTGATGCTCTTTTAGCAATCATCAGCCTATTTATTATTTTATAATTCTTCGCTAAACAGTTGAGGCAGGGATATCACTTCCCATCCTACAGCACTTTATATCTGCTGGCAGCTTTTGTCCTCAGAACATAACCTGAGATTTAGCCTGGGATAGATCTAGGTCTCAGTCTGGGACTGAGTCTGAGTTTATATTAAAATGAACCTTTTGGTAACTCTAACCATCACCCAAATTAGATTCTTAGGGAAGCAAAAAGCTCCCTGCAGGAATAAAATACACCGAAGGGTAATACCGTCATGTGGTAGCTCTTGTTATTTTGCCCTTCTGTAGGGTTCTTCAGACTGCTCCATATTCAGGTGCCCGATGTCTTGCCTCCCTAGTCAGAGGAGGCAGCCTGTCCTCCCACTCACGGCAGAGGCCTGTTGGGCAAACAGCTGGAAAACTTCTGCCCAAGCTCATCCAGTGAAGAAAAAGATTCCATAAAAGAGCAGGATCAGATGAATAAAAAGATCACTTGTAATTCAAAGGATAGAAATAATATTTTTTAAAGTATAAACAGCATACACAAAGACTTTTAAGAAGACAATGTACTCAGAAACCAAGAACAGACTATCACCATAAATAAATAAATAAATAAATCAGTAGGCAAAGAACAAGAAAGAGTTTCTGGAAATTAAAAAGTAATAATTTTTTAAATAAACTAATTTAATCAACAAACCAACAATAGAAAAAAGAAGCCAAAAGACCAAGGTGGAGGTTTGGAATCTACACCTGAGCAAATATCTCAAAATGTGAAGGAATAAGGCAAAGAGACAGAAATTGTGATGGTAAAATTAATCTGTTAATGCACAGCATCCTGTTTATAGGACAGTAACTCACTGTAAGAAAATGTTCGCTACACCATAGTGTCTGTTATACTAAACATGAAAGCAAGCAGGAGGTAAGGTTGAGATATAATGTGATAATGTGCATATACACAAGTCTGATATAAATTCTAAGAAACAATAATTGGCAAGTTAGTTCTTGTCCTATAAATAGAAGGCACCCATTAATGGGTTAAGAGACATGGGGGGAAACCTACTAGATCCAGAATATATCCAATAAGAGTTTTAGAGAGAACACAGAGAAGGGAGAGGGAAAGCAACCCAAGAAAGGAAGGATAAACTTTCCCTTAGTTGGGGAACAGTAAGAACCTCTACATTGGAAGGGGATTATAACTTCTCAGAATGCCTAAAATATCCCCCCTAGGGCTAGGCATAGGAAATATTTCAAGATTTTAAAAACCAAGGAGAAAAGCCTAAAAACTTCTAAGAGAAAAAGTAATGAGTATAGGCTAAAGCAGCTTGGATCAAACTAACATCACCTGTTTCTTGTTAACAGTAAATACTGAAAGTCAGGTAAACAGTGAAAATACACACATTTAGAGATAGGGGCTCAGAAAATGCAACTGTGTATCATGCAAGGAAGTGGGGGTGAACTCTGCTAGTTTCTTGCCCAATATTGCTAATATTTTCCTTTTTCTTAACAGAACCCCAATTTTGGGGGGAGCAGGTATCAATGTACTCAGCTAAAATTGTTCAGATTCCCTGAAGCTAGAGTGGCCATAGGACCCAGTTCTGGCCAATGAGTGTAAGCAGAAGTTGATCACTGGAGCTTTCTCAAAGGAAGAAACTGAACAGCCTGACTGTTTAGACCCTTTGCTCTTCCCTCACACACATTACAGAATGTGGACTTGACACCTAGAGGCACACACCATCTTGTGGCCCAAAAGGACCAAAGCCTACAATAATAAGGATGTTAATAGAATAGAATGGAAAGAACCTGTGTCCCTGATGGAAAGCAGAATCATAAAAATATGAAAAGAAATGGGGATTATTTTTGTGATGCCAGAGATCAAACGCAGCACCTCATGCGTGCTAAGGATATGCTCTACCACTGAACTATATCCACAACTAATTTTAATTATAAGTTTTAATCTAATTAAAAATTATAAATTAAAAAATCATTTTAGAGGATAAAGAGCCGTTCTGTGGCACAAAATGCAAGACAATAAAAAGAAAGATTAAGAAACTGGGCAAATTAAAACTTTTATGATTCTGTGTGGGAAAAAATAATCCCACAAAAAGTTAAAAAATTAAAGACAAGTTGGAAAAAATAATTGCAACTCGTGTCATAAAAAACTGATATATTGTGAAATTCCTACAAATTGCTACAGAAAAAAAAAAAGATCTGACTCAAACTGAAAAACGAGTTAAAGGTAAGAGCAATTCACCAGAAAAAGAATATGATCACCCTTATATGAAAAGATATTTCACTTAAAACAAAGTCGTGCAACCTGAAAGTACAATAAATTATCGGATGTATATTCTCCCTCAAACTTGTATATTCATAAAATATTCTAGGTAGATTAAAAGGGAAATTGCCCATGGATAGAGGAATTAGATGATTAAGAGACTATGACAGATGAAGCATTTACTTTTCACCAAATGCTCTCTTTGTAAAACTAAACATCTTATTTTGAGATTCACAGACAATTGTAACAAATAATGCAGAGATACTTTGCATCCTTTACTCATTTTCCCTCCAATGCTAAGAACTTGCAAAACTACATAGCACATTATCACATATAGGATATTGACACTGATATATTCAAAATGAAAACCACTTCTGTCACCACAATATCCCTCATGGTGCCCTGGTATAGCCACACCCATTTCTCTGCTCATTCCCAATCCATCTTTAACCAATGGCAATCACTAATCCATTGTCTATTTCTTTAATTTTGTAATTTTGAGAATGTTACACAAATGGACTCACACAGCATGCAACCATTTACAGCAGACTTTTCTTACTAAGCCTTGTTCTCTGGAGAGTCATGCAAGTTGTTCTATGTATCAATAGTTTGTTTCTTTTTATTGCTGCAATATCCCATAGTTTGAGTACATGCCACAGCTTATTTTTTTTAGCTAGTCGCCTATGGACGGATATTGGGAATGTTTCCAATTTCGGCTATGTTGGATGAAACTGCTATAAACATGTGTATATAGCCTTATGTGTGAACACAAGTTTTCTTTTTCTGGGATCAATGCCCAAAAGCATAATTGATGGGTAGAATGGTAGTTACATGGTTAGTGTTTTAAGAAACTTAAAATGTCCTATGGCTTCAGCCATTACAGTCCCACCATCCATATATGAGTGATCTAGTTTCTTCATATCCTTTCCAAAATTTGTTTATGTTGCTGTTTTTTCTTTTATCCATTTTGATTGGTAATATCTCTTTGTGGCTTTAATTTGAATTTTCTTGATGGGTAATGGTTGTTGAGCAAACTTTCCAGTGCTTATTTGCTATTTCTGTATCCTCATTGGTGAAATGTCTCTTCTTATCTCTTGTCCATGTTTTAATTCAATTGTTTGTTTGTTTACTGTGAAGTTTTGAGAGTCCTTTACATAACTCAGATACTATGCCTTTGTTATATATGTAGTTTTCAAATATTTTCTCCATGTCTATGATTTCTCTTTTTATTCTCCTAAAAATAAGGTCTTTGATTGAACCAAAACTTTTAATTTTAAAGAAACCTAATTTATCGTTTTTCTTTTTTTGAATTGTGATTTTAGTGTCAAGCCTAAAAACTCTTTGCCTAACCTTAGATCTAGTGGATTTGTTTCTATATTTTTTTCTGAAAGTTTTATAATTTTATTTTTAAGTCCATTATCCACACTAACTTGTATAGGACGTGAAGTGGAGATCAAGGTTCTCTTATGTGAGTGTAGGCTGAGCAGTACTTTAGTTGTGTGATTGCTCCAGCATCATTTGTTTCAAAGGCCACCCTTCCTTCACTGCATTGCTTTTGCACCACTGTAAAAATTCAGTGAGGCATATTTGTGTGAGCCTATTTCTAGGTTCTTATGTTCCATTGATATGTGTGTCCATAATGCCACTAATATCACACAGATTGGCTTACTCTAGGTATATCTCTAAGTCCAGTACACTAATTTCTCCCCATTTATTCTTATCTTTCAAAATTGTCTTAATTTTTATAGTTTACTTGCCTTTCCATATAAACTTTAGAATAATCTTTTCTATAAAAAAAAATGTTGCTTGGATTTTTATAGGGATTGAGTTAAACCTGAACATCAATTTAAGGAGATTTGACTTCTATGCTATATTGTCTCCCAATTCACAAATACAATAGTTCTCCATCTATTTAGACTGTGTTTAATTGCATTCATTACATTTTGTAGCTTTCAGCATGCATGTGCTAAACATGTTTTATTAGGTTATGGATTGAATATAAAATGTCTCCCAAAGGTCATATGTTTGAATGCTTGGTGGTGTCACTGTTTGTGGAAGCTGTGGAATTTTGCAAGGTAAAATCTAGTTTGTAAAAATAGGTCACTGGGGGGCAGGCCCTTGGAAATTTTACCCAGACCCCTGGTTCTGGTAACCGCTCTGTGCTTCCTGATCATCATGATGTGAGGTCCTTTGCCCCACAGGCCTTGCTGCTTCCTCTGCCACCATGCTTCTCTGCATCTATGGTCTGAAATCCTCTGAATTGTGAACCCCAATAAATCTTTGATCATATAAGTTGGTTCTTTCAGGTATTTTGCCACAGTGACACACATGCTAACTAATACAGTTAGGTTTCCATTTAAACAGTTCATCTAAACTGGGCATGGGAGGTATATACCTGTAATCCCAGCTACTCATGAAGCTGAGGCAAGAGGACCTCAAGTTCAGGGCCAGCCTGGGCAATGTAGATGCTTATCTCAATAAATAAATACATAAATAAACAAATAAACTATTTTATCTAGTTTGAGCAATTATAAATGGTACTGTATTTTTAATTTTGGTATCCATATACTCATTGCTATTATATAGAAATTTAATAGGCTTTTGTATATTTACCTTATATTCTGTAACTTTATTATAATAATTATTATTAGGTTTGAGAGGTTTAGTTTGTAGATACCTCAGGAGTTTTAACATAGACAATCATTTCTTGTGCAAATAGAGACAGTTTTGTTACTTCTTTTTCAGTCTGCATGCCTTTAATTTTGTTTACTTGCCTTAGTGCACTGGCTGGAAACTTCAGCACCGTATTGAGTAAGAGTGATGAGAATGTACATCATCATTTTGTTCCTAATTTGTAGGGGGAAAACCTTGAATCTTTTACTATTAAGAATAATATCAGCCAGGTGCTGTGGCACACACCTATAATCCCAGCATCTCAGGAGGCTGAGGTAGAAAAATCACAAGTTCAAGGCCAGAGGCCCCCCACACTATTTAGCAACACTCTATCTCAAAATAAAAAATAAAAAGGGGATTGGAAGTGCAGCTCAGTGGTAGAGTACTTGCCTAGCATGCACAGGGACTTGTGTTCAACCCCCTAGTATAGTAACAACAACAAAAAAGTCAGCTATAGCTTTTTTGCAGATAGTTTTTATTTACTTGGGGAAGTTTCCTCTATTCCTATTTTTTGGAGAGTTTTTATCATTAATGAGTGCCAAGTTTTGTCAATTTTCTTTATGGATCACATGATAATGATTATCTGATATTTTAGCCTGCTAATATAGAGAATTACACAGATTGATTTTCAAATACAAAAACAATATTTGAAAAATATTGTTTGCTATGCATATAAGTTTTGCTACATATTAGTCAAAAGGTTCTATAAACCTTGTAAGTTTATAAAAGTATAACCAAAAGTTGCATAATGGAAAAAGCCAATGCTGTATTACTCTATACCCCACCAACATTTACCAATAAAGGGAGGGAAAAAAAGAAAAGAAAAATATTGTTTGCATCCCTGGCAGATAGAAAAACTGAAGTTTATTAATGCAAACTGGTTGTGGCATCTTTGAGCTTTACCTAAGACATCCTTTCCCTGACCTCACTACACTTCCTCACCTGCTGGAAAGGTTGCCAGTGATGGCTGCAGTGAGCAGTAATCTGGGCAAACACCACTGGGCCATGATGTATCTTAGGGCAGCCAATGTTCTGAAAAGATAGTTCTGTAAATGCATCGGTCTGGGGAGAAGAGGTATGAGATAGACCCGTCATGCCAACCTTGCTGCCTGCAGGACCCAATGAAGACCAAGCCTTCAGCTGCCAACAATTCCTACTTGAGAACAATGTGGCTACTTAATTCTAACTACCCATAAACATTCAAAGCAGGAAGAGAGAATGTATCAAATTATTGTTGGAAGGTACTCATGCACAGAAACTCTCACATTAGCATAGCTTGCCTTGCTGTATTCTGAGAATTCATTCTGCATTTTTATTTATGTGGAATAAATTCTCCTCATCAAATCCCAGACCCTGCCATATTTATTCAGTGCTACATCATAAAAATAGCCCTAGACCTTGAACATTGTTAACAGGCTAGGATAATGGATCTGTGAGAGATGAAACTTGGAAACTATTCCTTCTAGCCCAAAGTCTATATAACATTTAAGCAGCCTGAAAAGAAACAGGCAATATTGGTGTGTGTAGGATCCTTCTCTGGTTCCAAGACCTCCAGGGAAGCCAGAAAACAGGCAAACCTCCATCCAAAGCAGAGGGCGTGCATAAATCTGATTCTCTCGTATGAGTCATCAAGAGAGGAATTTATATATGTCTAGGAAAATGGAAAAACCTTGTCCAGCATTTTAAATTGAAAAGACTCCATTTTCTGCCCATTTTTCTTCCCAATATTAGTATTTCTCAAACTTTTTTCATTATAGATCCCCCTAAGGAGACTTTTTAGACATTTCTTTCCTAATTATCCCCCCATTCCTTTGCCTCATGAAATGTAGCTACCACAAATAGATTGCATATCTGTTTATATTGTTGGAGAAAGTTGAACTTGGGAGAGCCACAAACCATTGCAATATCTACTTCCCTCCCCAATCCTCCCCCTTTGGGAACAATATTTCCCCTGTTGAGAATATATGTTCTAGATGAATGAATGTCTGAGTTCTTCTCAAGGAACTGACACTGTCCATTGAAAATGGACAACTCCATATCCACAGGGAAGCTCTTTTCTTTCCACCCACCTTCCCTCAATGTCGACTACACTTAGAACTTGAGGGACCTGCCCAGGGAGAATAGTGTGCTACAGTCCAGTCTCACACAGCTCCTCCTCCATATTCCCTACCTTTGTGTTGGGGTTGGGGGTAGAAATATAGATCTCCTTAGGTGGACATGATGAGTGTTCAGACTTTCCCAGATTTCCCCTTGAAGGGTCATGCCTGCTGAATGGGTTCATTATCTATGCACTCACAGTGGTCAGGTAGTGGTTCCATTGGTCTTGTTGACAAGAGGCTCAATTTCGAGAAGCTTTCCAAGACAGAGGGAACTCTTGAGGTACAAGGCCACATGTTTCATTTGCCCTGCAGCCAATGGATTTATCTACTTGCTCTGATGTCCCAAACTGCTTTGGTCTGTAGCAAGACTATGGCACTAAGTCCAAATTACTCTTTCAGCCTCCAAATCTGGAGCCCAAAATCTATACAAGATCTGTTCTCCACATTCTCCAGAACCAGGAATTGCAGCAGGACAGTCTTTGTCTCTGCCTGGCAGAATACCATGCCATCTCTCTTTGGGGTTCTTTCTTCTGGTTGGTAGCCTAGATTTGGGTTCTCAAACCCAGTGACCAGCTGTTGTAATCAGGGAATAAAATGCCCAACTTTCTGCTTGCTGACCTCCTTTTCAGTGCCTACCTGAGAATTTACAAGTGGTTCTCTTGAAGTCTCTGCCCTTTGACTTCAGATGGAGGAGCAGTCCCCTGCGCAGGGGAAAGGAGATGCCATGGGGGCACATGGCATCCCTCAAATGGCAGTCTCATCCCACTCCCAGGTGCCCTGCGATATCTACTGGAAGAAGGGCAGGGAAACGGTGGAAGCCATGCTTGGTGGCAAGCCCACTGGTTATGTCTTACCCATTGGTGACAAGACAACAGGATCTCCTTCTCCTTTGGCTTCTTTCCAAAGTCTTTGGTTCGTTTATGACAACAATGGCAATTTGCAAATATGCCTTCAGGTTGTTGTGGTAACAGATTCAGCCACCATTCCACTTACTTCAGCTCTGTTGCTCAACTCCAGTAAGGTCGACCTCTGAGTCTCAATCCAAATTATCAAGAAAAGAAGTCTCCCTCATCTCTCTCTTCATGTTTTGAGACTATGTTTTTTTATTTATTTTTTATTTATTTATTTATTTTTTATTATTATTTTTTTTTTTTGCAGTACTGGGGGTTGAACCCAGGGCCTCGCACCTGCATGCTCTGCAAGTGCTGGACCACTGAGCTGCACCCCCAGCCCATTTTTTACTTTTTTTGAGAAAGGGTCTCACTAAATTGCACAGACTACCTCTGGTCTCGAACTTGCGATCCTCCTGCCTCTGCCTCCCGAGCCGCTGGGATTACAGGAATGTGCCACCACGCCCGGCAGTTTTTTTATTTTTTTAAATTGCCATACATATTGTGTTTTGTTGCTGAGCCTTATTGAGTCTTGGACTTGGGAATGTTTGAGTAGATACATCTTTTTTTCTCCTTATTTTAATTAAAATATTGGCTGAGCTATGCCAATTTCCCTAGAAGGAGTTGCCCCCTCTCCCCAGAACACCCCAGGTCTGGTTCGGTGGGAGAAGCTTAAAGGCCAGGCATTTCCCCTCTCTGGGTGGCAGCTGCCTGGATCTCTTACATAAAGCTTCTGCATATTTAACTTGGCTCTAAAGAGTCTCCCTGCAAACTCAAACTTAATGAGGACAGGAAAATTATTGCAGGGGTGTTATTGAAGGCATACAAACTGAGGGCACTTTTGCCATTGGTCCATGACAACAGGGTACACCCCAGCATGAGTCTCTGCCAACCTCAGGCTCCCGGAATTTCCCTGAGGCCTAGTTGTCTCAAAAATGCAATAAACAGTGTAGGTTGTTTATTGGAGAGGGGATCTGCCTCTCACCCACCATTCACCACGGCCCTGGGTGGCCTGACCACCTCACTTTAAGGCTCAGAAAATGGCAAATTTGAGTTAGTTCAAAGCACTGAATTGTCACCTATAAGAATTCAATGGAAAGAGAGAAGAGGCCTCAATATATCAGCCTCGATGTGAAAACATGAATAAATTTAGATTATAAGGAAAATAGGCTTATATGTTCTGTTTTGTTTTGAAGATTTCAGACTGTTTTGTGGCAGTTTAAGGCCATACAAATAGCGTTTTTGTAAAACCGCAGGTTGGCAAATGATGGCCTGTGGGACATCTGGCCAGCTGCCTTTTTGGTAAATAAATATTTATCGGAATACAGCCACACCTGCTTGTGTACATACTGTCTATAGCTGATTTTGCACTACAAGGCAGAATTGAGTATTTGCCACAGAGATTATATGTGGTCCACAAAGCCTAAATGTTTAATATCTAGCCCTTTACCGAAAAGCTTGCTGACCTCTGTTTTACAGCAATATTGATACACAGTTCCATTTTCCTCACTAATTTTCCAGAAAGAAGTTTACAAATCAGTGCAGAAGTAGAACACACGACCCTTCCTCAAAATGTACCCTTTCTCATAGTGTAGAAACCTGTCATTTTTCTGCACCAGAAGCATTTTCTACAACAGTGGTAAAGAACAAAGCCTGAGTCCTGGCACCACACACATCAACTGTGGGACTTTGGGCCAATCTCTCTTTGAGCCATAACCTTTCATGCCTCAGTTTTCGCATCTGTTTATGGGGATAGCAATCATACCTAGTTCTTTAGGCTGTGTTGATGTTTAGTTGCCACTGAGTCAGATCAGACTCATGGTGTCCCTAGGCACAACAGAGAAAACCACTACCTAACATTGTGCCACACACATGATCTTTTCATGTTTGAGCCATTGTTGTAGCCACTATGTTTCTTCTCATTTTGAGTCAGGCCACATCAGCAAAAGGAAGTCCCAGAAGCTTTACTCCATTCTCGTGATTAAGTTTGACTCTACTTTGAGGAGGCAACTTTTCCCTAATCCTTTCTTGAATGCCTTCCAGCCTGGGGGACTCATTTTCTGGCACTATATTTGACGGTGCTTCTTTGTTATTCATAGGGTTTTCAATGGCTCATTGTTTTGGGAGTGGGCTGCCACATCCTTCTCCCTAGTCTATCTTGGTCTGGAAACTCAGCTGAAACCTGTCCAGCTTGGGTGGCCCTGCTGGTATCTGAAATACCTGTGGCAAAGATTTCAGCATCACAGCAACATGCAAGCCCCCACAACACGACAAGCTGACAGACACATGGGGAGTCATTTGGTTGTAGTGAGGATTAAATGACTTAGTATATGTGAAGAGTCAAGGAGGGTGCATGGCCATAGTGCAGCCTCACTGAATAGGTATTTGGTTTCCATGTGATTCCTTCTCTTTGTGTGGCCCTTCTTCTACCCCCAGCACCCCACAAAACACACCTGAATCAGAAAAGGGGCAAGAAAGAGAACACAGAGTAGAAATTCGTTGTACAATTTAGCAAGATCTAAGCAGAGGCTGAATATCCCTTATCTGAAATTCTTGAAATCTTGAGTGTTTTAGATTTTGGATTTTTTCCAATTTTGGAATATTTGTGTGCATATGTGCACATGCAAATGAAGTAACTTGGGACTGTGACTTAAGTCTAAATATGAAATTCATTTCTGTTTCATATATACCTTATACACATAGCCTGAAGGTAATTTTCTGCAATATTTTAAATAATTTCATGCGTGAAACCAAGTTTCATGGTGTAGAATTTTCCACTCCTGGTGTCATGTCAGCGCTCAAAAAGTTTCAGGTTTTGGAACATTTCAGATTTCAGATGTTCAGATTAAGGATGCTCAACCTGTAATTGCACCTTACTTATTTTTCCTAAAAACCATTCATAATCATCCATGAACCAGATACACTAGAACATGACACTCTGGATGCCCCCTGGAAAATCCAAGCCAGCAGCTGAAGAGAATGACAATTCTTAGCTGCGCTGGAATCTGTTCAATTCACTGTGTCTGGGGATCCAAGTATTTCAGTTCACTCTCACACTTCAGTGGGTTAATTGTCCTTTGGATAGAATCACTAGCCCAGACTCAGCACCCTGCTCTCTTCAAATTGCTTAATAAATTAGTGGCTTTCCACATGTACTTATCCATGTGCTGCAAAATCAGACACACAAGGTTAAAAAAGGCCAACCTGAGTTTGAAAACAGGAAAATTAATCAGGCTGTTGCTCAAAGCAAATCCAAAGAGAACAGGAGCAATTTGCCCCAAGCACCCAGCACTATGTTGCCCCTTGACTGGGCTGCTGAATCAATTAGCCTAATTAAATGAGGTGGAAAATTACTCCTGCAAATAAGTTGCCATGAAAGGCAAGTCTTAATTTGGCCTAAGGGATAGCAAACAGCTCTCCCCTGTGTCTTGCCAGACTCTATGAATGGAGAATAATTGGCCATCTGTGTGTGTGTGTGTGTGTGTGTGTGTGTATGTGTGTGTGTGTGTGTGTGTGTGTTTTAAGCCCATGGTACAAATGTGTTTGTGTTGACAACCAGCTGAGGCTTTCTCTGGTATAAAGACAGAGTTTCTAATTAAGGGATATTATAATTGTGTGTGTTGGCAGAAATGTCACATATGTACCACAGCCACAAACATGGGGGCCCGAGACCCATTGCACCACAAAAGGTAGGGACTCAGGATGGACTGAGCAGCACCACACATCAGCCCCAACAGCCTTTGCTTCCTTCCTTCCCAGGAGATCTCTCTCCACCTTGGGGAACCTGCTAAGGCTTCCATCACCAGGGACTAGAAAGACAGGCTATGAAGTTTTTAAAAAGGGGGAGAGGGTTGCCTTTATCTCATGGAATCCACTGGAAAGCTTGAGGATGATTTTGGAAAAGTAGATTTTTTAATGTAGGAAGGTGGTAAGAAATACTTGTTGAGAAAGATAAAAGTTCTAAGATGGTCTATGTCAGCATGGAGAGGGGAGAATAGAGGCCAATCTCTTCTGCAGCCCAGGATACATTGCATCTCTGCAATGGATCAATTGCCAAGCTAGCCCTGTACTTGCCCCAAGCCCCCACTGCATCCTTCAGGGCAACTCAGAGATCCTTCATCACTGAGGAGGCTTTAGAGTCTTGGGATATCTCAGAAAGGGGCACCCACAAATCAAGCAAAGCTCTCTCTCCACATTAACCTCCTCACACACTGTCACTTTGATAAGGTTTTGCCATTTTAAAAGTCTCGTTTGTATTGTCATTCTCAAAGATTTCTTCCCTGATAGGGATGTGGGCTTGAAGAAGATATGCTGAGGGCAGGAAGAAGACCCCTGACATATTGAGGTAATAAAATAATTAAAATGCTAAAATAATCATAGGATGTGAACGACTCTCAAGGCCCTGTTCTCAGGTGCCCCATCAGATCTAGACAGTGTGGTGACTCTGCAGCCAAGGAACACTTCACATGAGCAAGAACAGCATGGGGTTCTCAGCCAGCTCTGCTTCCTCCCCATTTTCCTAGCCCTACCTAAATGTACACCCTTTGAGCTCCTACTGTTTGCCGAATGTATTAGTCAGTTAGTACATGGCTGTGACAGAGAAACTGGCCAAACAAACTTATGGAGGAGAGACCTAATAGGAGTTCATGGTTAGAGGATTTCCATCCATAGAGGCAGGGCAGGCATATTTTATGGTGGCATAGCAGAGAACTTCACATCTTGGCAATCAAGAAGTAGAGAACTGAGAAGATGACCAGAAAAAGAGGTCCAGAGTAAAAACCTCCAAAGGCCCAACCTCAATGACCTACTTCTGCAAGGCTAGGTTCCACTTTCAAAGCTTCATAACCTCCCAGCATAGCACCACCAGCCAGGGATCACGTGTTCAACAAACACATGACCTTTGAGGGACAATTAGGTTTAAACCCTAACACTCCAACCCTGGCCACCAGGGGCCTATAGCCAACTCAAAATACAAAATTCATTCAATCTAACTTTAAGAGTCCCCAAAGTCTTAACAGTCTCAACCATGTTTAAAAGTCCAAGTCTAAAGTCTCCACTGAGACTCAAGACAAACTCATCTTTGAATCCCTGCAAAAAAGAAAACAGGTTAAATCCTTCCAATATACAATGGCACAGAATAAGCACTCCTATTGCAAAAGTGAGGAATCATGCCACAAAAAGGAAAGATTGGTCCATAGCAAGACAGATATCTCACTGGACAAACAAATTCTGTGGCTCCCTGTCTGGCATCTGGCACATCCAACATTATCTGGGATCTGGCATAAGGCATCTGGCATCATCTGGGCTTGAACAGGCTTAGGCAGCTCTGTCCCCAGGACCCTGACATTTTCAGCACACTAGGCCCTCTCTTGGACTAGTTCCACTCATTGCTTTCCTTGGCTGATGTTTCATGTCACTGCTATATCCAACATCCTGGGGTCTCCACCTCCAAAACCTCATACATCAGCCCTTCTGGGACTTTCCACAGGACACCAGACCCTGATACACATTGCCTGGCTTTGAAGACATGTTCTGGAAACTTAGTGGCAGCTTCCATAACCCCTTAACTCTTGCATTCTTCATGCCTGTAAAACCAGCACCACATGGATAATGCCAAGATTTGCTGCCAACTTCAGAGGTAGCTTTGCCCTTTTGAACCACAGCTGCATCCACAGCTTCTGTGTGCCCAGGCCAAGAAATCACTTCCCTGGGAAGCTCTTTTGCAGCAGAGTGGCCCAGAGGCATTCACTTTTCAACTATTTTCTTTTCAAATAAAAGTGTTTTGGATGAGTTTGCTTTTTCACATCCTTGAGCATTTTATGTAAGGGCCTACTCCTGTGTTTTCCCCAGGGGATTTCTATTATCCCAGATAAAAGGTTGAAGCATCCCTTTACTGTCACTTATCTCTTTAACAGTTATGACCTCCTTGCCCAAACCAGCTCTGTCCACAATAACCTTAGTTAAAAGCTGCAACTTTTTTCATCTTTAATCTACATATTTTTCAGATCTTTTTTGTTCTGCCTTTTCCTCTATTTTTCATCATAAATCTGGCTAAAGGCTGCAATCAACAATCATGCCACTTCCCTTATATCTTGCCACTCTCGTGACATCTCCTCCACCAAGTTGATTAGCTCATTACTTTTCAATTCAGCTTCACCCAAGTCTTTAGGACATGGACAAACCACAAACAAGTCATTTGCTAGAATATAATATGAATCACCTCTAATCCAGTTTCCAGTAGAGTCCTCATTTTCCTCTGAAACTCTATGATCCTCATTCATATTTCTAACAGAGGCAGTGTTCTGGTCTTCTTTCAGATGCTCACCAGAACCTCTACTCAATCTCTGCTTATAAAATTCTAGCATTTCCAAACTCTTCCAAACTCCTCCCACAAACCAGTTCCAATGGCCCAAGAATCACACAGCACAGCAGTGATCCCACTCTCTGGTACCAACATTCTGTATTAGTTAGGTGGAACATCACTGTGGCAGAGAAACTGACTGAAACTTATGGGAGGAAATATTTATTGAAGGCTCAAAAAGAATCACAGTCCACAATGGGAGCAGGGCCGGAGTGGCAGTGGCAGGCAGCAGGGCCTGTGGCAGACAACCTAACAGCATGACAGATCTGAAGAAGAGAGCAAAGAGAGTAACTGGAACTGTGGGTTTTGGTAAAACCCTCCAAAGTGCCACCCCCAGAGACTCACTTCCACTAAGCTAGATCCTTCCTTCCAAAGTTTTATAACTTCCCAGGACAGCACCACCAGCTAGGGGACAAACATTCAAACACATGACCTGTGGGGGCATTTTAGATTCAAACAATGACATCAGCTTTTCCTAATGAGCTCAACTAATCTCCACAGTGGGTCCCTGGATTCCTGGATGGGGTCCTACAGTCTCCTTCCAACTTGCTGGGCACAAGTGAATGATTAGCTAATGACTCAGGAGGGGCCCAGATCTATAGACAGAAAGGATCCTGGGAAGAGAATCTTGGAAGTGATGCAGAAAGATTCGCATACACAATCCTTCAGTTGCAGACTGTGCCTGGAAGACACACAAAAAATTAGAATAAGTCCCTCTGTGTACTGATAGAGCAGGGGTGGGGCTGTTTTTGAGGTGAGCTTACGAGGTAATGTATAGCTTGGAGTTAAGAGCATGGACCCTTGCTGGGCACTGCGGCGCATGCCACATCTTTCTGCATTACCTCCAAGATTCTCTTCCCAGGATCATTTCTGTCTATAGATCTGTGCCCCTCCTGAGTCATTAGCTAATCATTCACTTGTGCCCAGCAAGATGGAAGGAGACTGTAGGACCCCATCCAGGAATCCAGGAACCCACTGTGGAGATTAGCTGAGCTCATTAGGAAAAGCTGATGTCACTGTTTGAATCTAAAATGCCCCCACAGGTCATGTGTTTGAATGTCTGTCCCCTAGCTGGTAGTGCTGTAATTCTAGTGACTTGGGAGGTGAAAGCAGGAGGATCACAAGTTCAAGGCCAGAGGCAGCCTATGCAATTAGACAAGATCATCTCAAAAGCAAAGATTTTAAAAGGGGCTGATCATGTGGCTCAGTGGTGAAGCACTGGCCTAGCATGAGTGAGGCCCTGAGTCCAACCTCTCAGTACTGCAAAAACAAAAAAGAGCATGGTCTCTGAAATTCATGAGATAGGGAGAATGAGAGAGGAAGGAGAGAAGGAGGGAAATAAAAGTACGGGAGAGAGGGAAGGAGCACTGACATTGATTCCACACTTGCTATGTGCTGTCTCATTAAAAATTATCTCTTTTAACCTCCCCAACACCTATGGAATTTATTATCCAAAAAGGGAATTTTAAAGACAACCATCTTGGTAAATCTCAGACATCATGTCACTAAATGCTCCATTTGATCTCTAATCCTCAGCCCATCCCTGATCTTCACTCTCTCTCCAACCTCCCACCTCTTATTTTTGAAAATCCTCTTTCCTCCCTACAATGGGGCTCAGGGACAGTATAGGAGCCAGGAACAGTGTCTTTATCAAAAGTTATTTGATAATTTTTTAAAGATGACATTTTTTAAATGGATTTTAGTATTTATTTGACTCTCCTTCATAACAAATGTGTTAGATGTTTCTTGTAACAAAATAGAGAACACAGCAATAAATGAAGAAGTTAATAATTCCTCCCCCAAATTCCACTCCACATGATAATTAAGGCTAATAGTCTTGTTATCCCTCCTGGCTTGCTCAACAGGTATGAACATCACACATACACACCTATATATTTAAAGCTGACATTTTGACAATTTTCTTTTAATATCATAAAATTTAGTGGGAGTGACAAAATCTCTACCAAGGCTACCAAAATACTAAAGTCAAGTTGTCATATGATCCACCATTATTCCTATTTCACAGATGAAGGAACTGGGATCTAGAGAGATGAACTTACTGGCCCACTGCCACAGAGCCAGGCAGAGGTGGCGCCAGGGGTCTGAAGCCTGCTGAGTGAGGCCTCATCTCTCTATGCTGCATCCCCCTCACATTTTATATGGGACTAGAGGTTAAGGTGCACCACTCACCATCTCCACACTGCGATCCTAGGCCACCCCATGTTCTCTCAGTGACCAGCATCATGAAGCAGCCAAGATAAGTCCCTTCTTACCTCATCCCTTCACTTCCCTGTTAATATCCCAGCTTTTTACTACGTGAAGTTGGTCTGAAGAATGGCTTAAAAATATCTTTCTTGTCAAATGAAAAAATGTCAATACAGGCATTTCAGGAAAAAAAGTTTCTTTTCTGGCAGGTGCCATTTTTTTCAAAGCCACATGGATTTAAAGTGGGCCCAAAGTTGCCTTTTTTTGCCCCTACAAGAAAAAAAGATCACATATATAGATCCTTAGGACAAGGTCCTGTCTTCCATTTCCTTTCACAACATTTACATAATGGGCACATGATCAGTTGTTTCAGGAGTGGTAGAAGATGTTGAGGTTTGCCAGTGAGACTTATGGTGGAGTCTGGGAGAAGGGCCTGAGCTGGCCTTGGAGGGCATCCTCAGACTGGAAATTCTTCCCCTGAGAAGGTCACAATGGCCCAGAATTGATTCTCTCTGCTCAATTTTTCAGAAAAGGTAGGGTGGCAAGGGGTAATGGTTTTGTTTTAAGTTTGTCAAGGAACAAGTTAGTCATGGTGCAGCTGGGTGAACATGCAAGACCAACCAGGACAAGCAGATATCTCTTGTCCTAGTCCTCAGCTTATTCAGGGGCCCAGTGAAGCCTGTGTTTTCTGTGGCACTTCAAATCTAATGAGTACTGGTTGTCTCTTAAGATTTTTTCAATTTGAAAAATGTAATCTGAAAATGAGTGAGTTTTCTAAAACAAATACAATTTGTCACTTTTAGAAGAGGATCATTGCAACCCAAGCTAAGAAACAAGCTGCCAGAGGCTTAGATGGAGCTGAGTGGAAATGGGCTGACTGACATCTCATCTCTGGACTTAGGACATCTTTGGGTTCACCTTGGCCTGACTGTGACACAATGCTTGTGCCTTGCCCACCACAAATCCAGAGATATATCTGCCAAAGGAGAATAGTAGTACCTGTCCACCCTGATAATCAGTAACACTGAGACAGGCAAAAAAAAAAAAAGAAGGAAGGAAGGAAAGAAGGATGGAAGGAGAGAAGGAAAGAAGAAAGCAAGCAAAAAGCAAAAGAGGAAGGAAGGAGGAAGGGAGGGAGGGAAGAAGATAGAAGGAAAGAAAGAAGAAAGAAAGCAAAAAGCAAAAACGGAGGAAGGAAGGGAGGAAGGAAGGAAGCAAGGAAGGAAGGAAAGAAGGGTTGGTTCACTAAGACAGATGTCCATTCCTGGGTAAGGACAACAATGTTTCAAAAGCCCTATCTTTCCCTTTACCACCATGCATAGTAAATCAAGTTGTCCCCAAATTATGTTGTTCTGGGTAGCAATGCTTCCAGCAGACCCTTCACAAGGCTAAAGGGACTGTCATCCTCTCCTTTCAGGATCCCAATAGGGGCTCCAAGGAATGAGGGACTTTTTAAAAATAGCATCTGGGGTCCTTTGTTCATTACTATAATTGCAAAATGTACAAGGAGGCTCTAAGGGGTTGGTTGGGAGCTAGGATGGGATTAAGTAAAGTTGAAGAATTTTTCAGAATAAACATTTTCCAATTTTTAGTAACTTTGTACCTACAGCTTAGGCTCAGCCTACCTTTCCCTCTTTCTTACACAAAAATGATATATACTAATTCTATTGTGTCATGTATGTGTGTGTGTGTGTGTGTGTGTGTATGTGTATGTGAGGCCATGTGTGTCTAATGCATGGCTAGACACAAAGACTACGCGGCCACTTCTTTACTACGCTGCAGAGTTGGCCATGTCTTCAAAGAAAGGATGTGCTGTGGGTACCTATATAAGTGCTTTCAGCGTGTGTGTGTGTGTGTGTGTGTGTGTGTGTGTGTGTTTAAACATATAAAATATGTTCCTTCTCTTCTTACTGATTCTCCAAAGATTTCACCAGATTTAGTAACCATTCTTTTCCGTTTCTATCCCTGCCAGGTTTTTCGTTACATCTCCTTCCAGATCACAAAACAAAAGTTAATTTTTTAAAACACCTTCAGTCCCAGAACTTAGAGCCACTGTTTCCCCGCTTTCCTTGCCTTGACCTCTCCATGATGCCTCTTACCAGAATTCCCCAGGAACACACCATCAACCAGGATCCACGACCAGGCATCTCAAGTCCTCCTTCTGGGTTATGTTATGAATTTTGGCTGAGACATCAACACATGTCAACATGTTACTTTCAGTGACATGTTTGTCTTTTCTTTGTTAGCTTTGGTTCAGGGTTGTAAATCCATTTGGAGAAGCAAAGTTTCCAAGCCTAAGCAAAAAGTCACCCAACACACTTCAAAGACTTTAGGACTTCTCTAGGTTGCCCCTCCTTCCATGACTCCCCCATCCTCCTTATGTTTCTTAGAAGTCCAAGGGAAAAGGATGTTCGGTGATCAAAGTGAATTCAACTGGCAGGGCATGAATGAACACAAACCCATGAGCTCCCAGGGACCTGCTGTCTTTGGTCAGGTCCTGATGAGATCCATACTCAATCCACACATTTGATGCCCTTGGGGGATCACAGGCCTCTCTGTGATTTTTCCTCTTGTTATCCATTCACTGAAAATAGCTGTCTATAGCCAGGTTTTAACTCTGCTTTTTCAATCTCTTGTCTCCTTTTTCATTACTCTGTATTTCTTTGATGTGTTTATAGTAGGTCTCTGGGCCACCTACAAGCATTCCTTCCAGGAGGTCAGAGAACTCCAAAGCCTTCTCCTTTGCCCCAGAGGGGCTCCTCCTCCACACTTCCTTTTGCCCTTGAGAAAGTGACTCCCTTCAATTGTGCTTTTATTACCTGTAGTGGAAAACTAGGTACCACAGCAACCCAGCTCACAGATAGAGCTTATGGAAAGTGATGTAAAAGTACGGGTAGGTTATACAGTACCAGGGTCAGCTGAAGGTAGCCATCAGAAAGTCAGTTCACAACAAGCAAAAGAAGCATGGTTTTACTGCCTCTTCAAAAACAAACAAACAAAAAAAGATATTTAGGCTTTATATTTTGAATAGGTAATTTTAATATACAGCTTGAACGCATATTTTAATCAGCAGCCTTTACCCTAAATCCATCTAGATGGTTCCAGAAACTCATTCACAAAGGATGAAGAGTTACCACCAAAATTAGGGTGTGTTAAAGATTTGTCATTGGTCGGAAGAGATTAATAGTGAGAGATAGAACATGACAGTGAAAAGAGCAAGAAATAGAGGTGAAGTGATCAGAATTCTAACCCAAGAACTGCTTCAGTGTGAGAGGGAGAAACTTATTTAATTCTTGTAGATTTCGGTTTTCTCATCTGTAAATGAGGAGAGTGGGTTTAATCCTCTGCATTTTTGGGGGTTCCAAAAATCTTTTCAACAAGCAAATCATATTAAAATAAGCAAGTATTAGTATTCCCCCAAGGCAACTACTTTGAAGGGAAAATATATGTTTATTTAGATATACAAGTTCTGGTGTTGGCTTTTTAAAAAAAAAAAAGATTTTCATTAGTTTATAGTCACACCTCATATAGTACAGCTTCTGTTAGAAGCCTTTTAAGATTCTGTCATTCATAAATTTGTCCAAACTCTTTTTTAATCCATTTACATTTCCTGTCTATACAGCCTCTCAGGGTAATGATTTCCATAACTTTATTATGTGCTAGGAGAAGTATTATTTCTTTGTTTTCCCTAATTTTACCTCAAGTTTCCAAACTGCCTAATTGCCCTAGTATGTCAGAATTTGGCAAATAAGTTCATCCATAGTCTTTACACAGTGGAGTTAAAACCACTTTGCTGTTGTTTTTAGATGCCGTCAAATCAGGTCCGACTAATAATGACCCTTTGTACAACAGAACAAAACACTACCTGACACTATGCCATGCACATGATCTTTTTGATGTTTAAGCCCTTTATTGTAGCCACCATGTTTCTTCTCATTTTGGTCACATTAGCCAAAGGAGGTCTTTATTCCATTTTCATCATTAAGGTCAACTTTACTTTGAGGAGGCAACTCTTTCCCAGTCATTTTTGAATGCCTTCCAGCCTGAGGGGCTCATTTTCTGGCACTATATTTGACAGGGATTCTCTGCTATTCGTGGGATTTTCTTTGACTGATTGTTTCAGAATTGTTTCAGGAGTGGGCTGCCAGGTCCTTCTCCCATCTTTGTAGTGCTGGGGATCGACCCCAGGTCCTCAGAGTGCACAGAGCAAGCACTCTGCCAACTGAGCTAAACCTCAGCCAAGGAAGCAACATATAACACACCTTCCCTAACTATTATAGTTATATAATAAATAGTTCACACAGTAAATGGGGATACTGGTGGTATAGAGGTGTCCTGGCTCCCAATGAGCCTGAGTCAGAAAAGTCCAGAAGTCTAAAGTGCGGGTTTTGGAGCAGACAGGCCTGGGCTCTGATGCCAGCTCTGCTGTTTACTATGCAGTCCCTCTGAGCCTCATTTCTTCATCTGGAAAATAGAAAATGGCACCTACCTCAGAACTTGTTGTAAGAATTGACTTCTATAAGTTTAATAATGTACCTAGCAGTGCCAGATCCATCATAAATATCTCCCCAAATCTAGCAGTCATTAGGGCTAGCTAATGAATTCCAGGACACTATCTAAACTCCAGTGTTCATGTTCTAGAGTCATTGCTCCTATTGTGAGCAGGGCCCATGTAAATGGTTGACAAAGAACAATCTAAGTTTCCATGCATGAGATGACAGAAAGGTAGGAATGGGGAATGATGTTTTAGATTGTAGCAAAAGTGGGTAGAGTTTAAGAGGAGATGGTTGGCAACAAGTCCGTAAGAAATCTACACTCAGCTGGAGCTAAGTGGCACCAGACATGGACAATAAATATTTACAAGGTGCTAGAGGAGATTTGGAACCAAAAGGAAGAAGGAAAGCCAATATGCTCATTCCAGAGCAATGGCATATAGATCTTAGGGAGCAGAAATTAAGTTTCTAGTTCTTACCAACCATCTGTGTGACCTTGAGTGAGTCAATGCCTATATCTAAGTCTAGGTTTCCTTGCAAATGGAATGTAATTAGTCTAGTTGACTGGTTAAAAATCAGACTCCCTGGAGCCTATATTAGGGAAGAGGAAAGAAGTAAGAAATGAGAATAGGATGTGTGTCCTGATCCTTAATTCAATCCAAACACCTAAACTTGTAAGGTCCTAGAATTGGTTCAAGGTTTGCAGTGCCAAACTTATTCCTTAAAGCCATAAATTGTCTGGTATACACTGAAAAGTAAAAGGAAACAAAATGAAGGAGAAATAGTCATCTCTCACACTTACTCTAGGGTTGGCAATCACTGGATCACTGGGTTTCTCTCTCTCTCTCTCTCTCTCTCTCTCTCTCTCTCTCTCTCACACACACACACACACACACTCACTCACATACAAATACATATGATTAAATTCATTGAGGTCCATAATCTAATGCTATTACAATGAACCTCCATTTAAGATTTAAAATTTGGTTTGTAAAAAGACTTCCCAGCTATAAAGAAAAATCCTTGTCACCAGTAAACTAGAAGCTGAGGTGTTTTCCCCTCTAACCAACCCAGAGTCAAACCAGAATATAAGATTTGGATTCAGCAGTCTTCTTAGAGGGATTTGGAAAGAATCCATTTATATAAGAGGAAATTGAGACCATTTATTTGTGCACCTAATCAGAAAACCAACAGGTGTGGGAAGAGGAAGGAAAACAAGCCAAACTATATAAGCCTTTCTGCATGAAGTCTGGAAGCCTAACAACAACTACAAAAAGAAACACTTGGCATCCAGCAGATCCATAACTAACTGGCATCCCCACAAGCAGCTGGTTACAGGAGAGGAATGTAGGAGACTCGATGGGCTGTTCCCTGAGGACATCATCCAAATGTGTAGCCATGGCCAAAAAGGCCAGTCAAATTCCAGGCACATCATCAACATGACTGCCTTTAAAAAAAATAGACTGTTTATCCAACTCCTTAATAAAGGTGAGAGTGCAAACCAACTGGGGTAATTTGCATTGCTCTCCTTCCTTCACTTCCCCCCAAAACATAAAGAGCTGGGCAAAGCAACCCAGAAACAAAGAGGGAAAAAGAGCAAAAGAAACAAGATGGAGGGAAGAAGAGAGAAAAATGAAGTCCAAAGTAAAGCCTTTCAAAGAAGGGGAATAAAATAACTAAAGTAATAGAAGACTCTTTCATCAGGAACATGAGAGACAGATATTACCAATAACAATAAAACTACAAGAAAGAAAATGAGGTGGCCATGGACTTCCCCTGATGGCTCCTTTCCTTCCTCTCATTCATAAGAGCTTAGAGAAAATAGTTTGGGGACTAACAAAAATCATAAAATAACATATGTTCAATAAGGCAATATATATTTAAAGGATACATCGTAGGTATGGTGATTATCCACAGGAAATGCAAAGAACTTGCAATTCTATCAAAATAATCCAACAGATGTTATAAATACATTCAAGAAAGATTAGGAAAAATAGATAAATTTGAGAAGTTAAGGAGAGTGCAGTTCTTCATATATTTTTGACTAAAGAACAATTTTGTTTTGTTTTGCTTTTTATGTAGGAAAGCTATCTTCTTAAACCAGAAGAATATTGCTCAAGTGTCTTTGCATTTTCTCACTAGTCTGCTAATGCCCAGAGGCAAAGACCAAGGCTTATACTCCTTTATGTCTATCTAATGGTCCTGCTAGCACACTGTCTTGTGCATTTTTGATAGTCATTAATGTTTGCTAAAACAAATCTAATTGCATTGACTCTTCAAAAGAATTGGTACATAAAATCTGTCTACAAACCCTCTTGTTGCTTTGTTCTGATTTGACACTTAAGATCAGCTCCTAATCATCATTACATTTCTTGTCATCTGGAAAATGTTTTTTCTTACTTAAAAAAATTTCTTTGAAAAATTTAACCTATTCTGTTTCCCAAGGTTTGCATTTAATAAACCTTTTAGAAAAGCATGCAATTTGAGTAACAATAGAATAAATTCAGCCTATTTGTGATGCTAGGAAACGGTCAGGGCCAATCAATTTCAAAACAAATCCCAGGGTAGTGCATCCAAATAAAACAGCAGTTAACCAACAATTTTCTTCAGAGCATGACCATTCATGCTGAGCCTGAGGAGGAAAAGGTCTATTCATGAGCTATCGGGATTTGTCATCATTACCTTGAAGGATTAACCAAGTGAGACACAGGCAATGAGAAACTGAAGTCTATTTTTATCCTGAATGAACTGCATGGCCTCAAGTGGATAAATTAGCCTCTCTGGGCCTCAGTTTCCTGTAAACATGTAGAAATTACCAACTAAGATGTTGTTATTGCTGTTAGGTGCCATCGAGATGATGTCCTACTCATAGCGACCCTACTTACAACAGGTAAAACAGTATTGCTAAGTGCTTCTCTGCTATTCATAGGGTTTTCAATGGCTGATTGTTTGGGGGGAGTAGGTTTTTGGGTCCTTCTCCAAAGCCTGAAGCACCAGGTGTTCCCAGGCATTCTCCTATCCAAGTACTAACCAGGTCTGCCCCGGCTTAGCTTCTGAGACCTGACGGAATCAGATGCCACAGTGGTATGGCTGCAGGAACCAACTAAGATACCAACACACAAATCCCAGAATTCCATCCTCTTAAATCTATTGGTTAAGAAAAGTATTGTGTTTTCAGTAACTGAGGTTTTGATTCCTGCTTTTGAGAAGATGGATTTTCTATCTTACTCTAACTTCATAAGCAGTTCCATAAGATGCTTGGAAACCAAGAGAAGACTAGGGTATACCTGTGGTATGGGGTGGGGAAGATAAGGAGAGTTGTATTAGGCAAAAGTTTAATGATAAATTCCCTTTAAGCTCCCTTGATTCTGGAACAAAACAGCTTCTCTGTGTGATGTGGTCACATATCACATCACATTTCCATGCATTGGACATCCCTCCAAGAAGAAATATTCTTTCTGAGAATTTTTTTAAGGCCCACTCTACTCTACTATTGGAAGAAGAACTCCTGCAAGGTAGAAACTTTAGACTACAGTCCTTAAATGGTTCAAAGAGAAAAGCAGAGTCCAGTGCAAAAGAATGAGCTCAGGGAGCTATAAGAAGTAGACTATGGAGAAGTACTTGAAGTCTTACTAGAGAAGGAGGAGAGATGTGGCTCATTCTAGACAACCTGAAAGCCACAGAAGATCCTATAGTTCTTCCATGGTTCAGATCTTTGCCAGCTACACAGAACTGAAATCAGTGAATGACATGCCATGTAGTAACATACAAACATGATGACGAAAATGAGAATAAGAAAAGGCATACTCCTTAAAAGGCTAGGGAACCCAAATGGCCAGTGCTTGGCACATGGCAAATACTATATGTGTTTGTAAGTAAATAAAAATACCAATGCATATGGTTCAAAACCTATGTGAAATATGAGCCTTCCACAAGCACCATAAAATATTTTCAGCATTGTTGCCTGCAAAACTTTCTCTGTTCATATAAATAATAAGCTTGAGCTGTGACTGTGTTGTAACAAGCCCAGATGGAGAAAGTTCCTGTTCACTTGCAACCAACTTCAGATGAGTGGAAGGACTGCTTTGCCCTGTGGCTAAAGAGGATATGACAAAGTAGAATGTGTGGCTTCTGCCCACAGGAAGATTGTAATCCAGTGGATGAGGTAAATTATACATGTTCCCGAAGTTAGGCATGGATCCAAGAGATACCATCAGGTAATGTAAGAAGTCTTAGATAACAAATACAGACAGGAAATTCAATAGACAACATGATCCAGTGTGGACAAGGCAGGTCAGGGAAGGATTCATGGAAAAGGGCTTTGAATGGCAGGCATGAGGGGCACAGTAGGCAGGAAAAGAGAGACTTCCAGAAAGCTGGAAGAGCTTATATAGGTACCAACATCAGAAGAGAAGAGCTAGTTTGAACAGGCTACCATGCAAAACCACTATTTGGTAGCAGTAAGATACAATGTTAGGATGAATGGGTAAACCAATTGGCCAGGTTAAGTGCTTGGACTTTATCCTATACTAGTAGGGAGCTCTTAGACTCTTGGCCATCCAAAATTCCCCACGTGAGTCTAAAATATTGTTCATTCCCATCCATGGTAGTCCTTGTCTCCTGGTAACCATGAGAACATTACTCAGAAGTGCCCCATCACATGTGGCCTTAGTAGAACTTTTTCACAAGCTCCTTAAGAGTGGTGTATCCATGCACTGGCACCATATAGTGCACATAGGAGGAATCCAAGATAGGTGGGTGAATAAGCAAATGGATTCAACCATTCCTTAAACAATTCTAGTACTTCAGATCTTGCTTGCAGGCTTGAGCAGCAGTCGCTCCTCAAAAAGTGCTTTCTCACTTTGAGCTAAAGTGTACCTCCTTATTTCTACCACCCACTGGTTCTAGGTAGCTATCCAAACAGTCATGTGACAGATCTACTCATTCTTCCATGTGACTGTTTTTTTGAGAATTTGGAGACACTTACTGGGTCTTCCTAAATTTTTTCTCTCCAAATGAACATCTCTATTTCCTTCATAGGGAGCTCAGAGAAACCAACCTGCTAGGGTGAATAAGGTGATATTCTCTTGTCTCTCTTTTAATTCTCTGAGAAACATAGGCTGTATAAAAGGTTGGATTCTGGATTCTGGATGGGCAGAGGTCCTTCCAGAGGCTAGATCCATGAGTCCCTGAACTTTTACAAACATGCCATGCTTCTCTGGGGTGTGTTCACAATCCCCAATGCAACTGAGGCCACATGGCCTCTTCCCAATAGCCTGATCCCTTCTCTCCAGAATCCCTAAGACCACCTACTGTGGGGATCTGTGGGGGCCTGTTATATTCCCCAACTCTCATTTCCATCCCGTGGCATTTTCTCAGGAAGGAGCTCAGTCACATCTGCTGGCAGCCTTTGTCTCTAGCCTCTATCTACTCTAAATCGCAGCCATTACATTTAAGCCCACTTCCTCCAGCTCAGTCCCCAGCGCCTCAAGCAAGCGAGAGCAGCTGGTTCCTTATCCTCCACATCATAATCCTTCAAATCCTCAAAAACTTTCATTAACTCACAATTCCACCAATGTCACCACACCCCTAAGCTTCAGGGAATGCTCAGCTATAAACCAACCCTTCACCTTCAAAATTAGAGGATCATAGTCAGCATTTCTAAAAAAAACAAAATAGAAAACACCAGAGTACATCATACTTAATAAATGCTTTTATACACAAGAAAAGTTTTTTCCAGCTATATACATATATGTCTAATATCTATGTACACAAATTTTCTTCATGCATTGAAATGAAATGGTAGTGTCTTAGTTATTGTGGGTTATAGTCAAAAGAGTTTGATAAACATATTTTGTCTAGTCCAAGTTGTAGCTGTCTCTAGCTAATGGCTCTAGACTCTGGGTCTCAAAATAGATGCCACATCTGTCTTGCACAGGATGGCAGCCCTATGTCTATCTCAGAATTTGCATAATTTGAGTGTCTAAAAAATAATTGCTAAATGAATGAACTCCAGTCACAAGCTGTGTGACCTCTGGGGCTCAGTTCCCTACTAAACTCTAAGTACAGAATTTCTAGTACTTCATGATAAACTTTGAGCCCCTTCAAGTCCTAGCCTAAGAATCCAAAACCATCTTTGGGTCCTGGAAAACACTTGGGATGGCAAAGGTTATCTCCGGGAAATTATTTCTTCTCCCAAAACTCAGACTGTACAAATAACCATCTCTGGGTTGGAAGTGTGAGGATAAGCTGGGGCTGAAAATAAGCAAAGAGAAAAAAAATAAAACAAATCTTTCCCAGTGTATGTCAGGCTGTGGTTTGGACGAGATTAATGAAAGCCCCACATGGCATAATTGTGTTTACAGTGAGCTTATAGGAGTTTTCCCTTAAGGTAGGGAAAGGGGATCAGGTTAAACAAATTATTTAGGTTTTTTCTGACCTAAACTGGCAAGAGTGGTGGGGAACAGTGGCTGAGGAATGCCCTTCCCAGTGAGCCCAGATCCTGCACGCCTTCCTCAGATCATGCACAGTATTCTTTGCAACTGGATGCTGGTCTTCCATCAGGGAGGCGGAAGACAATTCCAAGGTGCTGAAAAAGTCTAAAGCTTCAAGTGGCTTCCTGTGAGCAAACGGTACCTCGTCTAATTGTGTGGAAGTGAATTCCAGCTAGAAGGCAGTAAGCAGCTGGTGTTACAAAAATTGAAATTCCCACCTTTTGGATGGAAAACCTGAAGCACATTTGTTTGCCTGGAGCTAGAATACCATTATCTTTATTGCTATCACCCAGCTTCTTCCTGAAACTGAAATACTTCATGGAGTTTCATGCAGCCCACTCCTACAGGAGAGTAATATCCTGAGTTTCTATTAAAAGAACATGCAAATTCTAACTGGATGCTGAGTCTACACAACATCAAAACTCTAATTTGAATTAACATTTTACCAAATGGATTCAATGAATTACATGTTGTACTGGCATATTTGACTTTGGTCTAAAAACAAATTAATTTTCCCCACTGCTTGGGGAGTGTGGATATAATTTTGCTTAGTTTTATGGTTGATTTTTGGATATTTTGTCAATCCACAGCACTGCCAGTTTCTCTGCAGTCTCTATAGATATTTTTAGAATGAAACTGCGCTCAGAGGATGTATGTAATTTATTGGCAGAACTTTTCCATCAACCCATCAGTCATTTTTTTATTCCAAATTACATGGGCCTAACCCAGGTCTAGGATGTAGTCACATTAAATGATTGTGGATCATTTATTCCAGAAATGATAGGTTGAAGAAAATGTGCTTTGCCCATGAGAAATAAAATCCCACAGCACATCATGTTTCCTGTTTCCTTGCAATCCTTGTTTTTCCAGTTATACCCTCCTGTAACTCTTCCTCCCTATTACTCACTATTTCTAAGATAAAAGAGGAATTTCAATGCAGGAAAACATAAGATGGAGGCTCTGCTATATCTCTTCCATCATAAAAACTTGGGCAGAGGAAATGTCAAAAATAGGAAAGACCTGGTGGGCTGAAGTAGTCATGTTCACATTCTACAGAAGGGAAGCCCATTTGAAGACCATTCCCAGAACCTAGGGCATGGTGGCTTATTGGAATCATTCCCAGACACTGGGGTGAACCTTGGGGCCTTCAAGCACCCACTCACTGAGCAATGAAGGGGGAACAATGTGGCAATGTAGCACTGGGTTTGCAATCTCCCTTCCCTTCCTTCTTTCCTACCTTCCTTCATTTCTTCCTTCTTTCCTTGCATCCGTCCTTCCTTCCTTCTTTCCTTTGTGGTGCTAGGGACTGAACCCAGGTCCTCACAAATGCTAGGCAAGTACTCTACCATGGAGGCACACCCCCTCTTTTTGTTTACTGTTGTTGTTGTTGTTGTTGTTGTTACTTGATTTCACCCTTACCACAAAATATTGAATAGGGAAAGAGGCAGAAAGACCCAATTTAGGGCTGAGGTCCTATAGTAAGAATGGTCCAAGCCTTAACTGAGAGGATATCCCCTGGTTAATAGTAACAAATGGACATGGGACTGAGAAACAAAACCTAAAATCCATAAGTTTGCCTATGTCCTTAGAGTTGTGAAAAAAAATTAGTGAAAGTGATGGCACTGGCACTCCACTTATGCAACTAGACTTGGGAGAATCTGTGTTTCATAGTCTCCATCTGTCACACAGCCCTAGAAAATAATCATTTGTCACCCAGAGAAGATGAGTCTCACAATCTCCTGCCACAATCCAGTTTGTGAAGAGTATAACATCTTTATGGATCTTAATTATCTCCAATGATGTTTTCATGAAAAAGGAAAACTTTTTTTAATTGGGAGAATCTAACCTAAGAATATTGCCATGACTACCTTCTCTGTATTTTATATAGCTGGTAGGATTTGTAGCCTGTCATTATACAAATGGTCCTTGACATAGAGTCTGACATACCGTTTTTTGACATTATGATGGTGCAAAAATGATACATATTGAGTAGAAATCATACTTTGAATTTTGATCTCTTCCCGGGCTAACAATATATGGGACAATAATTTCTTGTTATGCTGAGTGGTAGCAGCAAGACTTTAAGCTATACAATCAGAAGGGTAAACAATCAGTATGGTGCTGGATGTGGTGGATTCAATAAATTACATGAGATATTCAATACTTCATTATTTTAAAAAGACTCTTTCTTCAATGACTTTGCCCAGCTGTCAGCTACTGAAAGTGTTCTGAGCATCTCTAAAGCAGGCTAGGCTAAGCTATGATGCTTAGTATGTTAGGTATAGTAATGCATTTTTGACTTAATGAAAATTTTAACTTACAATGGATTTATTGGGTCATAGCCCCATCATAACTTGAGAAGCATCTGTAGAGTGTCTGATTTATATTATTTATACACATTTTAAGAAGTTTCTCATACAAATAATATCTTTTAATCTTCTGGTATTCTTTTACTCAGTGGTAATATTATTTATTTATGTGCTGTATATCCAGGAACTTGAAGCACTGCACTTACAATATTGTTATGCAATAAAAGGACACTTAGAAAATTAAAAACGGGGATTATGAAAATGAAATTAGGAAAATAAGATATCATTTTTTAAAAGCCTGAGATAGAAGAGTAAAAACTTTTAACAACTAAGATTAGCTTGAAGATGCCTAGCAGGTCAGGCGCAATGGTAAATATGATGTCTCCTAATGAAATAAAGCATTTCCCTGGAGCTAAAATGTGCTTGGAATGTTATACAGAGTACTGTATATAAGGACCTTAGATATAATGAATATCTTCAGCTTGAGCTGCATAGAAAATGCAAACACTGGCTTCAATATGACCTTAACATAAAACCCAAGAGCACACTATCCATCATATTTCTTCAGGAACCTTGAGCATAAGATTTGTTCTGATAGTGTGGATTTCTGATAAGTAAGATCCTATTACAATGCTGAACAAAATCTAGCTCTTTGCATGATAGTTTCCAGGGCAACAGCATAGTCACCAGAACTGAATGTAGTATTTCTCTAGGGAAAGATGAAAGTCCCAAGAGCAGATGGTGACTGTAGGAAGAAGCTTTTGCCCCAGGCACAGAGATGGAACCTGAGCTTAATGATGGTGACACCTAGGCTTAGGTAGTTACGAATCAGTGCTACCTTCTGCCCCCAAGATGCAACTTTGCAAGTCTCAGGGTATTTCCACCTAAAGGTAAGTAGAAGGAGGTAGTGCAACCATCCAACCCAGGTGGTGGTCCCTTGGTAAAATGAGTGAACTTTGTGAAAGTTTTATGACAGTAAGTATAATTTTCAGCACAAGAAAAAGGAACCTCTGCAAGGCAGATTACAACACAAAACTAAATTCACTGTTTATGAACAGATTTTCATCCTTCTTTTTCCCTATTTTTAACATATACCTCTGCAACCATTACTCCCCAATAGTAGCCACTAAATACAGATTTTTTGCTAACATATTATTTATCTCCGTATTTTAATTGGTATATATAATAGGTCATTTATATTTAAGGTAATTGTTAATATGGTTGGATTCAGGTCTATCATTTTATTGGTTTTTGTTTATCCCTCTGGTTTTGGCCTCAGTTTTCTACCTTGTTTTGGGTTATTTGAATAATTTACCTATTTACTCTTTGGCTATATTTTATCATATTTTCTTGGTGACTGTCCTAGAAACTACACACCTAATCTTTCACAGTGTAAATACGTTTACTTATCACAAGTCCGCAGTATCAGATCTTCATGCAAGATACGGAAACCTTCAGGTAAAATGTTGATACTTTATATCACTATGTATGAGATGTAATTAAAAAATGGAAAGACAAGGATCTCCAATATGGGAAGTAACAGGTCAAACCTTAGGAACAGTATGTGAAAAGTTTCAACTACAGCTATGAGCCTGAGACCAAGGTTCAGACAATGAAGATCACCCAGTTCTCCTTGTTGGAAAGAAAAAAATACGTCAATCAAGATTCAACAGCAAGGTGATGTTAATTGCATTTTTGAACTTGACAGAATTGTGTGAGCTGAGTTTTTATCTAGGAGCATTATGGTGAACTTTGAATATTTAAGGGCTTATTAGCATGATTAGGAAATGATGTGCATAGAAAATGGCCTAAGAAATGGGCAAACTGTTTCATCCTCCATCATGGCAAGGCTCTGTGTCACACATCACTTCTGATAAGGCAATTTCTGTCAAATGAACATCACAGTGTTCATCCACCTTATTCAGCAGATTTGGCACTGTGTGACTGCAGGCTCTTCCTCAAAGTCAAAATGACCATAAGAAGTAAATGTTAAGCTGAGCATTGTGGTGCATGCCTATCATCTCAATACTCAGGAGGCTGATTCAGGAGGATAGATGAGAGTTTAATGCCAGCCTGGTCTACATAGCAAGTTCCAAGACAGCTGGAGCTCCATAGTGGGACCCTGCCTCAAAGAAGAGAAAAACAAGAAATGTAAATGCTTTGTATCATCAGGACTTCAAGGCAGCCACAACAGCATGCCTAAAGACATTCACAAAAAAGAACTTTAAAACCATTTCAGAAAGTGACAAGAATGATGAGATAAGTGTGTCTAGGGCCAGGCAGAGTATTCTGAGGGGAATTAATGGCAATGGGTCTTTTACTGTAATTTTTTAAATTTAAACATTCACATTTTTATGTCTCTTTACATATCCCCTTTTTGTCATAGTTGACTTATGTGTTATATGAACATATGTGGAAAATTTATAATTTTTGCTTTCAATAGCTGTACATATTTTTAGGGAAAATAAAAGTAGTCTTAGAATATTTACCATTTCTGTTTGTTTTTTTTTTTTTTTTTCATTCCTAAAGTATAGAGTTTCCTCTGAGATTCTCTTCCTGAAGAACTTCCTTTAGCTTATTTTTATATCAGTTCTTCTGGAAAAATTCTGTTAATATTTCTATCACCTAAGAATGTTTTATCTTGATTCTTGAGGAATGTCTTTTTACATGGAATTCTTGTTTGACAGTTCTTTTCTTTCAGCAAGTTGAAGATATTGTCCCACTATCTTTTGGCTTCCTTTGTTTCTGATGATAAATTCACTCTTATTTAATTTTCCTCCCTATATATGGTGTTTTCTCTCTGGATGTCTTGGAGATCTTTGAGTTTTGTTTGCTTGCTTTGTATTTTTTTTTCATAAATTGGAAGATTGGTTGTGACATATGTGGGCCTTTGCTTTTCTTTAGGATTATATGCAGGCTTTACTGAGATTCTTGAATCTATATATTTGCATTTCCACCAAATTTTGGAGTTTAGACACTATTTCTCCAAAATTTTCATAGCAACATATATATCTCATCCTGCTGAGACCCACTTTGGACCACAGAAGCTCACTTTCTTATTTCTCCTAGCAGACAGAGGGACTTTATCTTGAGGTCCTAGGTACCCCACTTATCACCACGCAAGGGCCACCTCCAAGCCAGGCCAGGAGAGAGAACACATGGAGATTTCCCCATACTTCCATGCTCACAAAGGCATCTTTTCCCTCTGGCCTGAAAAGCAGGTTGCTCTTAGAGATTTTGCTGACTTTACCAACTGAACAATTCTCATGGCTCAGGCCACCCTCCTCCCTCTAAGTTGCAATCATGACATTAAGGGAGTGAGTGGAGTCATTCTTCAAGTTTTGTTTTATTATCCTCTATGCCTGTTACTCCCCCACATGTCTTTCAGCTTGTCATGCTCTGGGCGCATGTGTATTGCTGTAATGAAGAAAGTTAGGCCACTGGAATTTCAGATATCAACAGGGCCACCCATAGTGGACAGGTTTCAGTTGAACTTCCAGACAAAGACAGACTAGGGAGAAGGACCCAGCAGCCCACTCCTGTAACAATTAGCCATTGAAAACCTTATGAATAGCAGCGAAGCACTGTCAGATATAGTGCCGGAATATGAGTCCCCCAGACTGGAAGCCATTCAAAAGATGACTGGGGAAGAGTTGCTTCCTCAAAGTAGTGGTTGTCGTTAGGTAAGGTTGAGTCAGTTCTGACTCATAGCGACCCTATCTACAACAGAACGAAACACTCCCCAATTCTGTGCCAGGCACAAGATCTTACGTTTAAGCCCATTTTTTAAGACACTGTGGCATTCCATCTAGTTAAGGGTCTGCCTTTTTTAAATTGATGCAACACTCTTGCAAACATGATGTCCTTCTCCAAGGATTGGTACCTCCTGACAACATGTCCAAAATACATAAGACACAGTCTGGCTATCCTTGCTTCCAAGGAGCACTCCAGTTGCACTTCTAGAACAGCTCTGTTGGTTCTTTTGGCAGTCCATGGTATAGTCAATATTTATCTCCAGCACCATAATCCAAAAGCATCAATTCTTCTCTTGTCTCCCTTATTCAGTGTCCAGCTTTCAAAACCATATGATGTGTCTGAAAATACCGTAGCATGAGTCAGGCGCACATTCATCTTCAGTGAGACACCTTTACTTTTCTGCATTTTAAAGCAGTCTTTTACAAGTGCTTTTCCCAATGCAATGTGTGTTTTGATCTCTTGACTGCTGTTTCCATTGGGTTCTAGAACTAAGTAAGGCAAAATCTTGACAGCATCTAACAACAACAACAACATGCCTGTTACTTTCTTTACAGAGTCCTCAGGTAGTTGATTTTTGTATTTCACCAAGAGTTTTTAGTTATCTTAAATGAGGCAGATAAGCGCTATCAGTCTTATTCAATCTTGGCCAGCAGCAACCCTATGCGAAGTTTGTAAATTTGAAAGACATGGAACTATTCATATTTTCTAGTTCTCCCAGTGTCCATTTGGGTAATTTGTATCTTGTATCCACTTAATTTTAGTTATCAAACTGATTGATAGAAAGCTGTTCATAATATTGCTTTATTGCCTTTTTCTTTTGATACTAGGGCATTAAGCCCAAGGCCTCACACATGACAGGCAAGTGCTCTACCACTGAGCTGCACTCCCAGTCTTTTTTTACTTTTTATTCTTAGACAGTCTTGCTCCGGCTTCATAGCCTCCTGAGTTGTTGGGACTACAGGAGTGTGCACCATGGTGCCCTTTTACCTTGATTAGTCTAAATTTAAGAGTTTAACAAATTTGATGATGTTTACAAGTAACTAGTATTTAGTTTTATTGCTGTTCTATATAATTATTAATTGTTTATTGCATTGATTTCTGCTCTTAATTTAATGACTTCTTCCATTTCACATATTTTGGGTTAAATCAATCTCTCTCTCTCTCTCTTTCTCTCTCTCTCTCTCTCTCTCTCTCTCTCTCTCTCTCTCTCTCTCTCTCTCTTCCTTTCTTCCTTTTTTTTTTTCCAGGTCTCACTATATAGTGGCTAATCTCATTATCTTCCATCCTCAACCTCCTAAATGCTAGGATGGATTACAGTCATGTGTCACCACACCCCACCTTTTTCTAACTTATTAAGGTTGAAAGCTTAAATCATTGATCTCACACCTTTCTTCTTTCCCAGTTAAGCATTTAAAACTATAAAGTCTCTATGCACTACTTCAACTACATCCCACAAATTCTGATTTTGTGTTTTCATTATAATTCAGTCCAAAATATTTTCTCTTTCTCTTCCAACTTCTTTCATCCCTAGATTATTTTTGTTGATTTATTTCTAAAAAAACTTTGAGATATTCCAGGCATATTTTAATAACTTATTTCTGGTTTAATTCCAAAGTGGTCAGAATAAATATTCTGTATGATAGCAGTCCTTTGATACTTACTTAAACTATTTTATGACCCAAAATAAGATCTAACTAATTGAAGGTTCAGGTACTTAAAAAGGATTTGTATTCTGCACTTCTTTAGAGAGGTATTCTGAAAATAACAATTATATCAAGTTAATTTTTGGTGTTATCAGAGTCTCCTATGCAATTTTCTACGTGTTCTGTCAATTACTGAGAATGTCAAATGCCTCCAATTAAAACTGAGGCTTTGTCTTTTACTTTTTTGGGTCTGTAACTTTTGTGTTTTATGTATTCTGAAGTCTTGTTATTAGGTGTACTAACACTTAAAATTACTATATATTCTTTGTTCCTTATGAGCTGACCTTATTATCATTTTAAATGTCTCTCTTTGACTCTGGAGATATCCCTTATTCTTAACTCTACGTTGTCTGATATTACTATAGCCATGCCACCTTTTTATTTGTAGTATGTGAATGATATATCTTCTTTACATCATTTTACTTTCACCTCTAATTGTTTTACATTTAAAGTGAGTTTCTTATAGACAGTGTATATTTGGGTCTTGCTTTTTAATTCACTCTGACAAATTCTACCTTTTAAATGAAATTGTTAGTCCATTTACATTTTGTGCAACCTTTGATGTGCTTAGATTTAAGTCTATCATCTTTTCTATTCATTTGTTTGTCCTATGTACTCTTTTTTATTCTCCTGCCTTCTTTTAAATTGAGTTTATTTTATCTTATCTGTTGGTTTTTCATCTATAATACTTGCTTTTGTTTTTTGTTCTTTGGTTTTGGTTTGGTTTTGGTTTTGGTTTGTTTTTATTACTATTGTTAAATTTTACAATGTAACTAACTTGTCAATCTTCTAAAATAAGGTATTATTTCATGCAAAATATGCAAGTCTTACAATTACATTCCATTTATCCATCTCTGATACTTTGGTATCATACATTTTAATTTTCCATGTAATATAACCCCAAACACATTGTTACTGTTTTTGCTTTAAATAGCAAATATTTTTGCTTTAAGAAAATTATAGAAAACAAATTTAAAATCTTTTACATTTACTCTCTGTTTAGTACCTCCATATCTCTTTATTCCTCCTTATAGCTTTGAGATTCTATCTGGTATCACTTTCCTCTGATTAAATTGCTTATCAGTGGTGGTTTAGTAATAAATCATTGTTTGTGTAAAATATCTGTTTTTATTTTAATCTTTGAAAGATATTTTGTGGGATGTTGAATTCTTGGTTTATTCTTTTTCTTTTAGCATTTTAAAGATGGATTCTCTTGTCTTCTAGATTTCATTATTTCCAATGAGAACTCTTCATTCAACTTTATAATTGTTCCCTGTTGTAGGATGTCTTTTTCCTTTTATGAATTTTCTCTTTATATTTGATTTTCAGTATTTTGATTATGATATGGCCAGGTTGGGGGGCAGTGTTTCTGCTTAGGGCTTCTTGAATTTTTTTAGATTTGTGGAAGTATATGTTTTATCAAATTTTTTAAATCTCAGCTTTTACTTATTCAAATATTTTTATGTTCCATTCGTCTCATCTTTATTTCTTAGATTCCAAGTATACACATGTTAGACAACTTAATATAATCCTACAGATTAATGAAGGTCCTTTTAGACTTGTTTCTTCTTTCTATATGCTTCATTTTGGATAGTTTATCCCTCTCTTTAGGATAATTGGCATTTTATTCTGCAGTGCTCAATCTATTAAGACTACCTATTGAAATTTTCATTCTTATATTTGTTTCATAATCTGATAATTTTTATTAGGTTCTTTTATGTATAATTTTTGTTTCTTCATTGGTATTTCTCATCTGTTTCCTCATTGTTTTCATATTTTTGTTTAAATCTTTGACTTTTAAAAGTTTTTAAATTCTTGCCTACAAATTCCAACATCCATGTCATCTGAGCTTAATTATATTTGTTTTTTCTATTAATTATGGATCATATTTGAGTTTATATCAGCTTTTGTATTCTCAGCAACATGGCCACTACACTGTTTCAGGGCTTTTGCTGCATAAAACCCTTCAGAAACATTATACCATAGTTCATTGATTCTAGGAAACTAACTTTTCCATTTTAGGCTTTCTGAACTTAGGATGCATTCTATAATTAATGGAATATTATAATTTTTCTTTTTTACTATTATTAAAATAATGTTGAATTTTTAAATTAGTGGTACTTAGATTTGATGAAACATGGTATCAGTGTCCATTCTATCAGTTAGGTAGGAAAGTCACCCTAAACTTCTTATTTTTAAATTATTTTCTAATATAATGTTGTTGTTGTTAGGTGCTGTCGAGTCGGTATCCGACTCATAGCGACCCTTATAGGGTTTTCAATGGCTGACTATTTTGGGATTGCCTTGGGAGTGGATCCCCAGGTCCTTCTCCAATAATAGGTGAATAAATATCTGATTTTTTTCCAATTTATCTTCCTTGGATATTACTGGGGTCATTTTACAGATAAAAAATGGGACTCAGGAAAGCAACTAGCAATGTAATCCTTTTCCACTCGCACCACCCTACACATAACTTTGGCTAAATTTTACTAGTTTGAGAAACCCAAAAGTTTAATAATTGCTGCCTTTCACTATTCTACTCTAGGGGGAAAAAGGTTACCATAAAGGCTGATACTTGAGCCAGAATGTATTAGGACAGCTACACCAGCTGTTAAAGTATTGATATATGTTAATATACAAGTTGGCAAATATCTACTACCCAAAGTTTCCGAAGTGTTCCCAGATATCTTTGACTATCCCAGCCATCTCAATGCTTCTCAAGGATCATCCAGTTTTCTAGCATCTAAAGTGTTTATACTTAACCCAAAACATACAGGGAGCCTCCAGAAACCTGACTCAATCCTATGGCCAGCATTTTTTCTGTTGTTGGTGTCTGTGGCATATGAGTTGCCAGTGTTTTTGAATATCACTCCTATTCAGTATCAGGGATTAATTCATTAGACTGATCTCAATTTATCTATCCAAGAATAATCCAAAGGAAAAGGAAAAAGAACAACACAAAAGGGGTAAGAAAAGAGGCACAAAGACAGATGTATTGCTATCACATTGGATCCTTAGGACAGCTAAGAATTATCCTGAGGCCACAGAACACCTGAATAGAAAAATACAGAAATTCAATCAGACACCTGGTGAATAGCTACAATATTCTACAGTGTATTTGCAGAGAGAAAGGAGGGAATGAGCATCCTTCACAGAGGAACTGAAGACCTAGTGGTCCCAAAGACAAACCATCCCCCATTTCCTGATATTACCGGTGGTTAGCCATTATAAGAAGCTGAATGCATGATGGAGTAAGCAGAGAAGCTTCCAAACATCCTCAGGGTTAATACAAGCACTCACTGACCTTAGAAAATAGACACAGGGATAAGCTGAAAAGGGTTAATAATTTTCAAAAATGAGACCAATAAGAAGTGGCCTAGAATCTTAAATCTTATCCCTTAAAACCTTAAATTTCACTCTGTGAACTTCTATTTGCATAAAAGGTAAATTGTCCCATTTGGTCAGTTAATTAGCTTTATTTCTTGTGTACTATAGGAAGAGACTGTGGCCATACCACTGTGGTGTCAGATCCCATCAGAACTCAGAAGCTAAGCAGGGTCAGGCTTGGTTAATACTTGGATTTGAGACTTCCTGGGAACAGCAGGTGCTGTAGGCTTGGGAGAAGGACCTGGCAACCCACTCCCAAAAAAACAACCAACCATTGAAAACCCTATGAATAGTAGAGAGTCACTAACAATATTGTTTTACCTGTTGTATATAGGGTCACTATGAGTCAGACACTGACTGGATGGCACCTAACAACAAGACAACACAGGAAGAACACAACTTGATCCTTGAAAAGTCAAATAGACAATAAGGCAAGGATAAAGTGAGATTCAGAAACAACTGATTATCTGGTGTTTTTACCAAGAGAAAATCCTCATGAGCACCATAAGCATCATTTTTTGTATAGAACCACTGAATCTCAGAGAAGGAAGACATTTCCCTCTGCATTATCAAAAGAAAATCCCAAGACCTGATTCATTGTCCCATTTCTGGCCCTTTAAGTATGATGGCCTCCCAAAGGACACCTATATCAAGTATATGAAAATCAGTTTGGGCTGCTTCCGCTGCTCCAGACTCAACTGTTTACATTCCAGTTCTTTGCCTAAGATCACTTGATCTTTTTTGACATTTAGCCTCTTCTTGATCAGTCTCTGGTTCTAGACTTAGCAGTTTAACATCTGCCTTTGATTCTTTGATTACTGTACCCCTTAGGGAAAGATAGACCTGACCTCATGGATCTTCCAGCCAGACACCATTCTGTGTCATCCTCCCTCAAGCAGGGTTCATGCACCAAGAACGGCTTGGCTAACAACTTACATAGAAAGGGTAGTGGAACCATATCCCAGATCAGTCCAGTCCTTCTCAGACACAAAGGGCCTCCCTCTTATAGCACTAAATCTACTTAGCAAAAGAGAAAGAAAGAAAGGAGGGGGGAGGGAGAAAGGAAAGAAAGAAAAAGGAAGGAAGGAAGGAGGAAGGGAGGAGAAAGGAAGAAAAAAGAAAGAAAAAAGCAGAAAGAAAGAAAGAAAGAAAAAGAAAGAAAGAAAGAAAGAAAGAGAAAGAAAGAGGAAAGAAAGAGAGAAAGAAGAAAGGGAGGAGGAGGGAGGGAAGGAGGAAGGAAGGGAAAAAGGGAGGAAGGAAGGAAGGAAGGAAGGAAGGAAGGAAGGAAGGAAAATTAGCAAGTGATCAACTTTTCCTATTCTTTTGGGGAGAAGAAAAGGTCTCTCTGATAGTATTTTGAAACACTGAGAGTCTTCAAGATACAAATTGTTACATCATTATTTTCTTACAGTTTAGAACCTACAAGAGCAAGAGAAACAACATAAAATAACTTTAAGTAAATGAAGAAAAATCATTAATTCACATGCTATCTGTTGTTAATTTCACCACCAACTGGTTAAAGTTTCTTATAATTCTATCTGCCCTACAGGATCCTAATATCTTACTTGAAAAATTATATATAAAAATTTAGGGACAGTCTAATCCTCCTAAATTATTTTCAAGAATCATTGCATTTTTTTATGCTTTTAAATTCTCACTAAGAGCATTAAAATTCTAATTCTTTTTAAAACAAGTTTAGAACTTTTAAGATCAACACACCATATTATTTTGGTCAATTTCATCTACCAGTGAAAAAGCAAAGTATTCAAACCACTGATTTAGATTGTGTGAATGATGCCAAAAAAAAAAAAGTAAAGCAATCAAACTGATAATTTAAAGTTATATGTTGTTGTTATTGTTGTTAGGTGCCGTCCAGTCGGTATCCGATTCATAGCGACCCTCTGTACAACAGGGGAAACACTATTGTCAGTGCTTCTCTGCTGTTCATAGGGTTTTCAATGGCAGATTGATTTTTTGGGGGGAGGGGGTTGCCAGGTCCTTCTCCCAAGCCTACAGCTTCTGGTGTTCCCAGGCAGTCTCCCATCCAGGTACTAACCAGGCCCAACCCTGCTTAGCTTCCGAGATCTGATGGGATCAGATGCCACAGGGCTATGGCTGCAGGTTAATATATTTTCTCTGTCAAGATTGACTTATTGTTGTCGTTGTTAGGTGCCGTCTAGTCAGTATCCGACTCATAGCTACCCTCATAGGGTTTTCAATGGCAACTGTTTTGGGATTGCCTTGGGAGTGGACTGCCAGGTCCTTCTCCCATTTTTGTGGTGGTTGGAATTGAACTCGGGGCCTCAGAGACTGCAGTGCAGTGCTCTACCAACTGAGCTAAATCCCAGCCAAAGCTATATAGATACCCTTTAAAAAGTAATTGTCAAAATTGTCCGCTTTTCAATGATTATGCAAGCATAGGTTTATTTTTTTTAATCAGAAGAAGAAAAAAAAAAAAAAAAAAAGCTTTGTATCGCTCTTCTCCTGGCCTGTTACTGAGAATCTCAGATCAGTAGAGAAATAATTATCAAAAAATTGAATTCCTGTCTACACAATGCCAAAACGTCTAGTAAGTCTGTTTTAAAAAAAATGTCAACCCAGATGTTTGGCACTGCATAGACAAAACATCCAGATGACTGGTTGAACTTGCAAATACACACTGAAATGGACCAGATGTTCTGGCTTCTTAGGTCTTCAGGGCCCAGCAGTCCTTGGGGACATCAGGAGAAAGCAAATGTCCCTGGCAGATCTTCACCACCTGCATGCCTTCCCTGGAAACGGCAGGAAGTGAGCGACATAGTGGATTTTAAATTTAAAAAGTCAGTGACCACTGTAGGAAAAATTGGTGACAGGAATAAGAAGGACATAATGTTATGTTCATCTGAAATCCATGTTTTGGGAAGTACCTGAGTCACATCTATCTGAAGGCTTTGTGGTTACATTTCCAAATGTTTCCCCTCAAGAGTTTCCCTTTCAACCCTACCTCTAGGTTATTCCTTTCCAGTGCAGGGTGCTGTGGGGTTTTTATAAGAAACAGTCAAAGCTGAAATCTAAAGCCAAGTGCGGTGGCACACGCCTGTAATCCCAGTGACTCGGGAGGCGGAGGCAGGAGGATCTCAAGTTCCAACAGTCTGCATAATTTAGCAAGACTCTGTCTCAAAAAGTAAAAAAAAAAAAAAAGGGCAAGGCAAAGCATGCAAGTGCGAGGCCCTGCGTTCAACCCCCAGTACTTTCTCTTTTCCCCATCGCTCACCCCTTTCTTGCTCCCATCTCTGTCTTTATTTTCCTACCCTGTGCAAACTACAAAGTGGAGAATAAGAATCATGCCAAGAGCTGTGGCACAGGCCTGTAATCCCAGCAACTCGAGAGGCTGAGGCAGGAGAGTAGCAAGTTCAAGGCCAGAGGCAGCCTGGGTAATTTAGCAAGAGCTTGTCTCAAAATAAAAAATAAAAAAGGCTCAGTGGTAGAGCATTTGCCTCACATGTACATGGCCCTGGGTCCAAATCCCCCTCCCCAGTATTAAAAAAAAGGGGGGAAAGAAAAAACAATCAGGCTGAGGGTCTTTCTGCTATAGCTCAAGCAGTGGGCAGCACTGGCAGAAAAGTCCCAGTGCTGGAAGCAGCAGGGGCAGGCAGGAAGGGACAGCCAGTGCAGGGTACAGAGACACTGCAGGAACACTGCCACCAGGAGAGGAAACCCACAGCACTGGCAGCCAGCTGGGCTCAGGGCAGCACTTAGGAGGATGTTAATTGACAGGGTGGGACAGAGCCACAGAACCTGGAGTCCCCTCCAGCAAATTTGTCTAAAATGGTGCCTTAGCAGGAAGCTGAGGGCAGCAGGAAGGGAAACGTCTCACAAACACCATGTGATTACTAAGCTCCCAACTGTATTTAGAAAACAGCTTTGGCTTCCGTCAGAAAGTCCTGATATGCATTTAATCTGTTATATAATTTCTGTTTCCAGAGAGGGGTTTGTTTTGTTTCTTTTTTGAAAAGTCATTAAAATATTTCCTTCGGGTCAGGATTTTCTGGGACCTTCTCTGGGACAGTTTCTGCTGCTTTCTAAAAGAAAAAGAAAGGGCAGAACTTCGTTCTTGCCTCCCTCCAAGACCAACTTAATAAAACAATCTTCCGACAGCCACTGGAGGAATTAATGCATTGCTCATTGGGATACAATTAATAGAATGAGTGAAGTGATGTGGGAAAGAAAACAATAGGGATAATTCCCTATTTCTCTCATGAAGTCAGCCCAAGCCTTCGCTGGCAGAAGGAGATGGGAACACCAGCCTGAAAGTTGAAAGACCTCAGGTACACTGGGAGTGACCTCAAGCCACGAGGTCGCACCCCGATTTCACTCATGCCAAAAAATGGCAGGGACAGGAAAATTTAAACACAAAAATAAAGGGTATTATTTTCCTCCCTTTGGATGAAAAATCCTTTCTCCCATTTCTATCCATCCCCACCCCTGCCTCACTTCCCCCTCCCTTCACCCCCCTCTTCTCTCAGGGATTGGCTTTATTTAAAAAACTATATCTCTGCCCAGGCATTCAAAAATGCTGAGTGCCTCAAGCAAAGTAGTAGAATAAGCATGTTTCTTACTGCTTCTTGGCAACTCTGCGGCCCAAGACCTGCTTCCAATTAGAGATCATGTGGCTTCAGTTTAGTATTATCATGAAAATGAAATTACCACTTTAGAAAAGTCAAGTTATTTTGGAAGTGAAAACTGCAGGTCAGAGCCCACCAAAATTCCAAAAAATTTGCTCAAGAAACATCTTGTTGAAGGGTCAAAATGTCCTGGCTGATAAACATCCTGGGGTTGTGATTTTTGCTGCTCCTTCGACAGACCTCCCCCCTAGCCACGGTGAAGGTCAAGCTGATTGTCCTTCAAGACAAGGCGTTCTGCAGGCAGATCCCAGCTCGCCAGGCTAGCAGACACCGCGCCAGCTTCTCAGAGCCCCTGAAGCGTTTGGCTCCCTGATCTTAGCCACTCACCTGGATGACACATAGTCTACTCTTGTTGTTGTCGTTAGTTCGGACTCATAGCGAACCTCATAGGGTTTTCAATGGCTGATTGTTTCAGGATTGCTTCAAGAGTGGATTGCCATGTCCTTCTCCCATTTTTGCAGTGCTGGGGATGAAACCCAGTGCCTCCAAGAGCGTATAGCAGCACTCTACCCACTGAGCTAAACCCCAGGTACCTATGGTCTATCACATCTGTATCTTTCTCTCCTGAGGTTCTGTCTTCCTCTTTTCATCCCCAATAGGAATGTAAATTCCAGAAAGCAAGACCCTTGTCTTTACTTTCCTGTAGTTGCATAAGTTCTTAGAACAGAAAGGGGCCTCATCCTGTCACTTGATTTGAAATATGAGTCCTGTTTACTAATTTTCCAGCAAACATGCTCTCTAAGGACTAAGGCTTTGGGCCACAGCCAGGTCATCCTAATCCCCCAGAGTGCCTTTCCATAGGGTGTCCTTGAAACCTACTGTTGCCTAGACGCACCAAACATGAATACCAACACTGTGGGTAAGAACTTGGAGATGCAGGGAAGGGTTCGACTCTATCTACCAGCTCTCTGGTGGGAGACAAACCACTTTACTTATTTGAGCCTTCATTTTACTCATCTGTAAAACTGGGAAAATATAAATATCTACCTCATTGGTTTGCTGGATAATAAATAAGACAATGCGTAGTATGTAGTCTACATGCATACAGTCAGTATGCCCTGAACAAGTATTGTTTTACCATCATTATTATTTTTGGGAATATGTTCAATGGAACTGAAATACAGGGTTCCTTTTATAGCGAGCTCCACAGTATATCATATGAAAACATGGGTTTGTTTAGAGGAAATGGCCTGTGTCAGCTTTCTGGAACCATCTCTGTTATTATGAAATTCCAGGAACTAGAATTAAATAGCAAAGGGGTGGGAGAAAAGACGAGTGGATTTCTCACAAAGCGACTGGGACAAGCAAGCCAGTTGGCCAACAGCATATTGAGCACACCGTGTACACCGGGATGTAGGAAATCTGAAATCTGGGAAATGTTAGGCACAGGCTCAGTTTTCAGATACACACAATCTTGTTGGAGATATCAAGACGTGGGAAGAAAACTACAATTGCAGCTGTGTGTGGTGTGACTCGTGGAGTCTAAGGACAACAAGTGCTCCAGATGATCCGAAGAAATAGCAGTGGCTTCCAGGTGATATGGGGCTGGGATTTAGCTCAGTTGGTAGAGTGCTGCTCTGCAGTCTCTGACATCCTGGGTTCAATTCCCAGCACAGCAAAAATGGGAGAAGGACATGGCAATCCACTCCCAAGGCAATCCTGGAACAATCAGCCATTGAAAACCCTATGAGAGTCTCTATGAGTCAGACATGACTCAACGGCACCTAACAACAACACCAATCCAGGTGATATGGGCAGGGAGAATGTCACATAGAAGGTGGGACTTAAGGTAGGCTTGGAAGGACTGCAAACACTCAACTAAGTGGAGATGAGGATGCAGTGCTCCTTGTACTAAGGGATGAGTTTGCACAAAGGCCTGGATATAGATATTTTTTAATGGGTTTATGATAGTGAGAGCAGACCAATGAAAGCTAAAGATACAACTTTAGCCTGGGGAACATAAGACTAGAGTTGCTTGGAAATATGCTGCGAAGTACCTTGAATGCTTTGCTTGTTAGGGAGCCTTAGTATACTTGTGCAGAGAATGGTGTACCTTAGCACTGTGCAGTGTACAACCTAAACAACCATCCGTAGTTAACTCATCCAACTCTTTGGAGTTCATTCAGCAGGTAGCTTGTGAGAGACTGAAGGTTTCTGAGTAAAAGATACAAGGATGTGAGATATATATATATATATATATATATATATATATATATATATATATACATATATACATTATATGATGTACAAAACAACTTGGAGACCTTTTGGAAATGGGCAACAAGTCCATGAAATAATCTACCCTCAATTTGGGGATGGAGAAAGGAGAATCTATGGGACTGTTAAGCTCAACCTGAGCACCCAAGGAGCCTAAGGAATCTTAATCCAAGTTAACAATTTTTTGAGCTGACTGGAGAAAACAATAAATTCAAAATAAAACACTGCAGTTGCCTAACCGTTATTGTAGGCTGTCTAAAATTCTGCTTATCTAAAACAGGGTTTCTGAAAATGTTTAGGGAGAAATAGACAGTAGGGGGCTCTGGGAAGAGCAGAAGTAGCCATTGTACTATCTACAACCCATGAGAGAGGCAGGAAATGAAGGAGCAGGTGGTGGAGAGGAGGACTTGATCACAGTTATCCCATTTACTCGGCTGTCTTTGAGAACAATTGTTCTGTGGCCTCTGTCTAAAACAGAGACAAATCCATGAATGTGCCAAGAAAAACTCCTCTGGATATAGCACAACCCCGAAGCTAACACGAGGTGGGATAGGCCAGGGAGGGAGTGTGTTACAAAAGAAACAGCAGCGTGTGGTCCCCCTCACATGTTGGCAATTGATGGGTGACTTTAGGTGTCACAGGCTACTGCAAATGCCATCCAGCCCCGAGCTTTTACCCAGTCACCCCAGGCACACAGCACCCTGGGGTTCCCAGTCACCTCCCCTAACCCCGAGTCCTCCTGAGTCCTAGGGAAGACTGGGATTCAGAGAAGATTTGAGCTTTTCTGCCAGCAGGAAAGGTGTGCAGCAGATGCTGGGGTGGGGGGCCAATGGTATGGGAACAGATGCCGGGGAGTTTCTACCATCAACACCTACTTGTAGATTCAAGTTCAAGCTGTCATTTGCAAATGCCTGTGTAAAATAATCCATCTCCCATGACCTCAGCAGAGCATGACTTGGCTGGCAGGACAACGCATCCTGAGGAGAAAAGCAACTTGCCCAAGACTTCATAGAAAACATAAAAGATCCTAGGATGGGCCCTGCCAACACTGCAAAGGAGGAGAGCCCTGCAGAGAGGTTGAGGATCTTGCAGCCCGGCCAAGGAAGTCTCCGCAGTCCCCCTGGGGAGCCACGGGATGGAGCTTGCTCTTCCCCGCTATCCTCCGGGCCAGAGAGCAACAGAGATAGGTCCCAACTCATGGCTATCCACCCCGGGGCACTCAAACACCAGGAGGTACCATCTGAGGTCCTTCAGAAGGGAACAGCCCAGCCCAGGAGGGAGCCCTAGCCGCCTGGCTTCCTGAGGTCTTCAGCAAAGGAAATGACTTGCAATCGCTGACAGGTAGCCCCTGTCTGCATTGCAGACCCAGGGAAATGTGCAAACACAGAAACCGTGTGGGCAGCCCAGCGGGACTCTGGGTGGCATTCCAGTCCACAGCCAACACAGGCCACCTAGGACAGCACTGCAGCAGTAGGGTCCCCTGCACCTGGCAGCTTGCTTCTGTTCCACGTGGCACTTGGATCATTCCAGGCAGGGTCTCATGAAGGCCTGCGGAGGGCCTATGTGCTGGGGATTCAGAGTGAGGGCAGGAGCCGAGAACCCTCAGCGGCCACAGCGCTGCCCTCTGGGACAGTCTCCCTTTCCTCGCTCTGTCTGCCACCCTTTTCTGACAAAGATCAGTGTGTGTGCACATACATATGCATATATAATATTACATGTCTGCAGCCTTAGCCCTGTGGCATCTGATCCTTTCAGATCTCAGAAGCTAAGCAGGGTCGGGCCTGGTTAGTGCTCGGATGGGAGACCACCTGGGAAAAACAGGTGCTGTAGGCTTGGGAGAATGACCCAGCAACCCACTCCCAAATACAATCTGCCATTGAAAACCCTATGAATAGCAGAGAAGCACTGACAATAATGTTTCTCCTATTGTACATAGGGTGGCTATGAGTTGAATACCTACTTGATGGCACCTAACAACAACAACAACATAATATTACATAATTATGCATTGTCACAACCCAACCCAACCCAACCTAGCCTGACATAATGAATACAGTGTAATACGATAGAATATCCAATGTGCCAGCCTGGAGGTCAAGACCTTGAGACCACTTCTTTTGAGGAACATCTGTCTCACCAGCCCCAGGGTGCTAAGAGTCATTCAGAGCCCAGACCCTCCCAGACCTCTGAGTCATTCAGAGCAAGGCCCCTCCAAGACTTCTGTCCCACCACCAAGCACACTTCCAGTCGGTGACCCAAACATTCTTTGTGAATGTGTGTTTTGATCTGTTCTCAAACCCAGAAGCTTCGACCGTCATCCACAGGATCCCCCGGCTGAGCAAACACTGGTTCTGTATCATTATTGCCTCCAGAAGAGGCTGGCTCACATTTGGGGATGACAGAACAGTCTCCTCAAAGAGCCACAGCCCCTGTGCTACTCTCTCACCTAGTCCCTAGTCCTCTCCTCACCTTCTCCTGCTGGCAGTATCTCAGAATGAGCTGATCCTCCTGAGTCTCACCTCTCTCCACGCCCAGCTAGGGGTCAGCAGGTGCGCGCCTTGCTCTGTGCCTTGCTGGTTCTGAACTCTCCTGCCCTTTTATACCCCTGGACATTCAGAGATAAAATTATCCCAAACTGCTTAAGTATCAGTGGACACTTAAACCACCCATTCAGCCAAAAAATCTGAATTCATGGATCACCCAAGCCATTGCCACCACACAGGAATCACCTCCACCTCCTCCTGCTGCTATTATGTCTCTAAGTGGGCCTGACGTTTCATCCTTCAAGAGGTGTCTCATGTATTCATTCACCAGCAAATGTTTGTCAAACAAGCTAAATGTGGCAGGCACTGTTTGTTCTAGGCCCTGGGATTCAGTCCAGTAACCAAAACTGCCAAAGTCCCTGCCCTCGTGGATATACATTCCACTGGTGAAAAAGATAATAAGCAAATAAAATAGTTAAAAGTCAGAGAGTAAGAAGCACTGAAGATAAAAATAGGCTCAGTCAAGAGGACAGAGAAACTGGATGTCATGGCACATGCCTATAATCCCAGTGACTCTGGAGGCTGAAGCAGGAGGATAGCAAGTTTGAGGCCAGAGGCAGCCTGCATAACTTAGCGAGACTCTGTCTCAAGATAAACAATTGAAAAAATGGCTGGGGTGCAGCTCTGTGGTAGAGCACTTGCAAAGTACCCACAAAACCCTAACTTCATCCCCTGAGTACCACCAAAAGAAAAAGAAAAAAAGTGAGGACAGAGAGTGACTGTTGATAGAACTTGGTATGATGAGGAGCTGGTTAGAAAAGTCTCTCTGACTCTCTGAAGGAGAGACACTGGCAGAGGGTGCACAGCCCTGACAGTGTTCTCTGAACATGCCTCTCACCTTTGAATAAAACAAGTCTCCATTCTCCTAGCAATGTAACCTAGGAAGAAAATCCCAGTGCCTCACATTATTGCAGCCCTTAATCATTCATCACATTCCTTTTACACCCACTCCCTCATTCACTTCTCCATGGGGTATCATTTGTACTTTAAAGTCACTGGTACAGAGCTCCAGAGAGGGCCAGGGACTTTCCCAAGGCCATGCCAAGAAAACTCAGGTGTGCAGCTGGATTAGAACCCAGGCCTCCCCATTCTCAGTAAAGTTCTTCCTAGGAGAATTCATCATGTTGTATAATTTTAATATCAAGTATATTTTGCTAAAGATTTCCATGAGCAGTACACTACTTAGAAGTGATCAAGTCCACTCAGAGGTCTATTGCCATCTCTGTGCAGCCCCAATTCCCTTCCAGCCTGACCTCAGACAGCTACACAATTACAAATGGCAGATGAGTTACTGCATTAGCGTAAGCATCCCACTCTTAGATCAATAGGAACTGACTGCATTCAATCAAAAACTCAACAAAGGGAGATAAGAACAGAGTATACACACTACATCTACCGTATCTGCTAGAACTCCTATATACCTATGTATGTGCATTTGCTCACCTATGCATGTTTATAGATTGGTTGTTTCCGGACTATTGACATATGCATCCCAACTCTTCCATATAAATAGATTATAAGATAGAAAATCTCCAGTCTTGTGTGACTTTGGACAAACCTATTTCTCTTTGTAATCTGTTTCCTCTTGTAAAATAAGCATTTTGAACTAAATGGTCTCTTATGTTTCTTTCCTCTTTTGACATGCTGTAATGCAGTGCCGACATATAGATTTGGAGGGCCCTAAGAAAGCCCTTCTATGATGTGTCACATCATTACTGATAATTCTTTTTATTTTTGTTTGTCTTTCTTTCTTTCTTTCTTTCTTTCTTTCTTTCTTTCTTTCTTTCTTTGTTGTTTGCAGTACTGAAAGTTGAACCCAGGGCCTCAGGCATACTTTTTTTTTTGCACGTGTTCTATCACTGAGCTGCACTCCCAGCCCCTTTTTTATCTTTTGTCTTGGGGCAGGATCTTGCTAAGTTACACAGGCTGCCTCTGGCCTTGAACTATCGATCCTCCTCCTTCTGCTTCTGCCTCCTGAGTCACTGGGATTACAGGTGTGAGTCACTGCACTTGGCTCAAGCTTGGATCTTTTCCAGCAAAGGCCCTTTTCCCAAGATAAAGAAATTCCTGGGATACATTTCTTTGAAATCACCATCAATTGTTCATTAAAAAATCAGGCAGAGTGCTGACATATAGATGCCTTCAAGGAAGGGAGCAATGCAAGAGAGGAAAGGGATAGAGCAGAAAACAAAACAATGAGAGGAAAGGAAAAGCAGATGAAGAAAGGAAGAAAAAGGACTGGTGGGAGGGGTGATGCAGTGGTAGGGGCAGGGAAAGGACATGCCCTAGAAAAGTATTTCCAGGACATTGTGATGTGTTTCTCCTATGAGGCATACTGTAATTGTAGTTGTTGTTGTTGGATGCCCTCAAGTCAGGTCTGATGCATAGAGACCCTACATATAACAGAATGAAACACTGCCCGACACAGTGCCATGCCCAGCTCTATGTCAGTGTTTCCCTGTTATTCAGAGGGTTTTTGGTGGCTGATTGTTTCAGGAGTGGGCAACTGGTTCCTTCCCCCACATCAGACATGAAAGCTTCATTAATATAAGGGTGTGGTGTGTGTGTTGCTTCTGGAGCATGTATTAATCATACTGGTAAAGAGCAGATGAAATTGATGATTTCTAAAACTCCCTCTGAAGCCAGCTGGATGTGCCACACACGTGACATTTCCCCAAACCCAGAACCAACATAGCAAGCAGGTCTCCAGGATGCTTTTTTCTTATGTTGACCCCTTGCTCTGGGATGCACCCCTGCATTCTCTTTCCTTGTCCAACCCCATCATAGGTCCCTCATCCTGTCCTGCAGGAGGGAGTTTGGCATCGTCAACCCAGCCAGCTCCAGCCAGTAAAAGCTTTCCTTCTCTCTTTGTGAGCTTTGTAACTCCACCTTCTTCTTTGTGATTCCTTTCATCATGGGGGTCCTTCTGTTCAATTTTCACCTTCGCCAGACCTACAGTATCCCCATCTCTCCCAATCAATCTTCAAACCAGGTATATGTACCCCATGGAGAGGCAAAGACTTGCCAGAGGTATATCCAGGTGTGAATAATTAAAGGGAATCATTTTCTATGTCCTTAACCTCCACAAATGCTCCTAAGGCTAGCGCCTCCAGCCCCCCACCTTCACCTTTCTAATTCTTCTTTCACAGTTGCCATTTTCCTATTTGACAATATATGGCACATGTCTTGCTCACCCAAATCTTGCTTTGGCAATTACCTTGGTGAGTAAAAACCTCTAAAACACCAAACAAGGAGACTATTCAATACTGTATAACTCCTGGAAGGAAGTCCTTGACAGCAAAGCAATAAGGACTTCAGTAAGAATTATGTGTGGAGAAGAACTTTACTTCATCTAGGAACCAACTAATGGCAGCACTGTGTGTCTTTAGCAGTGTGTCTAGCTACCTATCTGTGAATTAGAAATGGCTGGGTGTCATAGGGATGCATGAAGGAGTATATTTGAATGGAAATTTGTCAGACTTTTTGCTGACAGAAAAAAAAATATGGCTTATCTACCTGATTTGTTTGACCTTGTGAACAACCTTGGCCAATGGGATTTTATATGACTGGGAATTTTCACAAACTGAATTAGTTTTAAGTTTAAGATAAAAATAAATATTTAAACCACATAGTGGCACACAATATGCGAAAAATCACAATATTTGAAGTTATTAAAATTATAGTTAAATTTATTTTTGTCTCCAATTATTTGCTGCCACCCCTACAAGTAGACTATACTTGGGTCAGAGTTGGTTGTATGACCTGCTGTAGCCCATGGCCAGTGAGGCATAGCTGCACAAAAACTTCAAGAGTCACCACCTGGTTCTGGCAGAGAACTTGTCCTTCTACCATAAGAATAGCATGTCCCAGCTAGGCATGGTGGCACATGCCTGCAATCCCAGAGAGTCAGGAGGTAGAGGAAGGAGGATCATGAGTTCAAGGCCACAGGCAGCCCGTATAATTTAATAAGACTGACTCAAAAATAAAAATGAACATGGGCTAGGGGTACAGGTCAGTGGCAGAACACTTACAAGTTACCACACACACACACACACACAAAAAAAAAATTGTCTCAGACAGCAGGTGCTCCTTCAACCTGGATCCTGGGAAAACAAGAGTACATATGGAACAGAGCCACAGACAACCTGCTATCAAAGAATCAGGTAAATAAGAAAGAAGACTTTCTTGTTATAAGTTGCTAAGATTTGGGGTATGTTTGTTACAGCAGCATAACGTAGTAAAAACTGATTGATAAAGATATTATCTGAAAAATATCTGAACAGATAAAGATAACTTTTCAAAATTTATTTAGACAGTGTGAGAGCAAAAAATGTTGCAAATCTCTTTTCTAGACCAATGACCATTTCCCATTAAATAAGCTATTTTGACTCATTCTCTGGGCTTATTGATCAAATGTTAGATGTGAGCACTGGTGATACAGAAGAACACATACTCCCCAATCTCAAAGGAACTACAGTCTAAGGCAGCAGAGATAAAAGCAACCGACCTGTCTAATGAGCATGACCATAGACATGGTCCAGGGAACAGAGGCCTCACAGAAAAAAGAATGGTTGTGTTTATATAAGTCAGGAAACATTTGGGAAGGATTTTCACAGGAGATAAAGTGGAGGAAGACATTTTAGTTAGAAACAAACTCATATGTAAATCCCTAGAGATGTAAGAGGGCATACTATGTTACAGAGTGAGAGACATTGGTGTCGCAGGAGCCCAATTCTCAGAAGAAGTGGAAGAGGCCATAGCCTGTGGCTGATAGACCATAGATTCGTGTCTCCTAGTCTTCACACCTTTGGACAATCCTCTCTCTTTGGCAGTGTGAAAAACCTATGAATTACTTCTAACCAATAGATTATGACAAAAGCTATGACACGTTGCTTCCATGATTCTCTTCCAGAGCGTAAGACTCCTAGGAGACCTGCCCTGGTCCTCTCTTTCCCCTGAAGGCTGTGAGAAAGCAAGCTGCCAGTCAGTCTGTGGAATTCCACCTGTCAGGAAACTGTAAGAGGACTGGGTATGTAGCTCAGTGGTAGAGCACTTGTCTAACATGCTTGAGGTTCTGGGTTCAATCCCAAGAACCATAAAAAAAAAGAAAAGAAAAAGAAAGAAAGAAAGAAAGAAAGAAAGAAAGAAAGAAAGAAGAAGGAAAATGGAAAGAAGGAAGAAAGAAAAAGAAAAGAAAAAGAAAGAAAAGAAAAGAAAGAAAAGAAAAGACGAAATTATAGGACCCCTCTGGCAACCAAGGATAGCCTTACCTGCGACACAAGGAAACAATCCAAGTGAATTCACACATGGGTTCTTCCCCTTGTGGAACCTCTGATGAGACCACAGTCTGGGCTGATTGCTTGACCACAGCTTGGCAAGACTCCAAAGCAGAGACTCAAGCTCAGTGTGTACCTAGATTCCTGCCCCACAGAACCTGAGTGATAGTAAATGGGAATTGTTTTAAGTCGTTATGATCTTGGTAGGTGGTACACAGCAGTAGAAAGACAGAAAGGTAACTAGAAATGTAGGAAGGGGCTTGTGGTTAGGAATTCAGATTTTATTATACCAGCTGTGAGGAGGTAGAGAATGTTCTTGGCCAGGAAATGCCATAGCAGCGAGTTTTAGAATGATGGATCTGAGAACAAGAGAGGCAAAAAGACTTTAAGGGCAAAGCTAGAAGGCTTTTACTTTCCACTAAGCCAGGAATACAAATGAACATATGACCTCAGACCAAAGAAAAGTCATGAAACGTATTCAGTGAGCACCTATGGGATGCTGTGGTCAGGGAGGAGGAAGACAGTAAGAGTTTACAAAGAATGGTTCCTTCCCTTGAAAACTTCTATGCCAAGTTAGGAAACTTGCTATTCATGCAGACAAAGCTTGGTTGACCCATTTTATTTCATTTTATCTTATTAATTAGCAATTTGATAAGGAGATGATACTTACAAAAAAGGGCATTTCTAAATCTCTTCCTACAGAGGCCAAGGAGGTTTCCATGAGCCGTGATTCTGATGCCCATCTAGAAGGATGGTAGAATTTGGATGAGCAAGGGTATTGTTTAATGTCCCATGGACAATTTCTTGGTGAGAAGAAATGCAAGGTGGTTTTCAGGGACAAGTCTGGAGCTGGGAACCTTGGGAAGAAGGCTTGGAAAACACTGAATTGTGGTTGGGGGGATTTGGGCCTTTCCCATTCTTGTTTGCCTACAGTGTTGACCACGTTTTATGACTGGATGAAGGGCTGCCCAGGACAGCTTCATGGAAGAGGTAAGTGGAGGGGAGATGGTTGTGAAACAGAGCAGGGCTTAGATAAGTGGCAGGAAGCACAGGGAAACTTTCTGTGGGGCAGAGGAGAACCAAGGTGTGGCAACATGGTGGAGGTTCCCAGGATGTAGTGAAGACCCACCTGTCAGAGATGGTAAAGCAATAGAGGAAGAGAAGAATGGAAAAAATGGTTGGGACCAACTTTTTATTTTCAAAACCTTAAGCTCAATGACCTTTTGAACCCATATATTCTTAGCCCACCTATGATCACATGGGTTCCTGTTTATCTGCTTTGCACAGCTTCCTATCACCACTGAGACAGGATCAGAGCCCCCTCCCTGATCTAACCTGTGCTTGGTTCTCTGGCCTCAGCTTGGAGACCCCCAGCTCACTGGACTCATTTCCCCAGGACCTCTAGTTCCTTCTATCCTCAGGTCCTTTACGCACGCCTGGCTTGATGGGTGGAGGAGGGTAGGGATGCTTCCTAAGCAAGATTTTTCTGAACTCACCCATTTGGGGTCTTTCTTTACCATAGGCATTCATGGCACTTATCACACTTGTAATCATGTGCTTGAGCGTTGAGTGGCTGAGGTCAGTGAGTCTGTATGGCTCACCACCATGTTGCCCAGGCCCACATGGTGTCTGGCACAGAAGTGACGCCCGGTGAATACTGGCCTAGTGATTGGAAGACCCATGCATCCTCCGTAGATGACAGCACTGGTGACGAGGACAGAGGCTTGAAATTGGTGATTCTGCCACTCACACTGTGCTGGGCTCTGTGCCTGGAGCATGAGCTGAAGGCCACATCACTCACTACAGCTATCTACTGGCCTGCCTGTGACCAAGGGACCACAGGCACCAATAGACATCACTGATAAGAGTAAACTAAACTTGCAACCATCCTTCAAAACGAGATGAGGAAAATCACAACATAACTGAATCTTGTCCACCTCTAGAAACTTATTATTCCCCAAAAAGCAGTTTTAAAAAGGAGTAAGGTCTGGCTGGGAGTTTCTGCCCTCCATGACTGCAGAGACTTTTTCTAGTAAAGGCCTCCCAACAAACTTACAGTTCACTTTTTTTTTTTTTTTAATCACAATGATAGATAAGAAACCACGGGTAGGGCCATTTGGCAAATTAACAGCAGAACTAAGGTTCAAGTTCAAAACCACTGGAGAATCAACATAGTTCTTGAACAGGGATTGTTCATATCTGAGCTCCTTAGTTTCATCCTGTGACTTCATTCCAACTGTATGTAGACAAAGAGAAATCTCAGTCTGGCAGAGGGCTTAATAATCAGACTGCAAGAGGATCTAAGACTCACTGGGGCTGGTGCTAAACCTGGTGCTGGTGACAGACAGTCAGGAGGAAATGAGTGCCTGAGAAAGGTGACCTTTTTCACCGAAGGAAGGAAGGAAGGAAAGGAGAGAGTTTTAAGGACTTAGCTGGGATGCTGCAAGCTCCTGGAGGCCACTATTCAGGTGAGTTGGTATTTGGTGCTTTTAAGAAGAAGAGAGGTTTTAAAAGCAGTTAGGGCCCTAACTGGGTGCAGTGATGCACACCTCTAATCCCAGCAACTCAGGAGGCTGAGGCAGGAGGATCGCAAGTTTGAGGCCAGAGGCAACCTGGGTAACTAGTGAAACCCTGTCTTAAGATAAAAAATTATAAAGGGTCTAGGGGTGCAGCTCAGTGGTTGAGCACTTGCAAAGTATGTGTGAGGCCCTTTTTCAACCCCCCCATACATACTGCAAAAAAATTAATTAACTAATTAAATTTTTAAAAGGGGGCCACTAGACTGGGTTTGAGTCCTGGCTCTAATGCTTCCCATCTGAGTGACCTCAGGAAAGTGACTTGATCTAGTTAACTAGTACCTGCTTCATGGGATTGTTACACAAATTTCTGGTAAATGGGGCAATCTTAATAAAGCAAGGATGGTCAAATTGAACTTACTCCTCATCTTTGTAAATAAAGTGGAATTGGAACTTGGCAATACCCGTTTGTTTTCACTCTACAATGACAAAATTGAGTAGCTGCAGCAGAGAGCTTATAGACTGCCAATCTGAAATAGTTACCACCTGGCCTTTTCCAGAAAACATTTTCTAGTCTTTGATATGAAGCATTCAGTACACAGTTAGTAAAATACAGTTAGTACACAGCCTGTAGCAAAATAAGTGCTCAATAAATGCAGATGGTTCCTGGCTTCTAATGATTCAACTTATAATTCTTTTCAACTTTATGATGGTACACAATAGTGATATACATTCAATAGGAACTGTACTTTGAATTATGGATTTCAATCTTGTCCCAGGCCAGAAACACATAGGTATGATACTCTCCTGAGATATTGGGCAGCAGCAGTGAGCTGTGCCCAGTCAGCCATGCCATCCCATAGGACCCACCAGTGTTCTACAATGGGCGTGCTATTGAGCTGTGATGTTTAGGTACATTAAATGAGTTTTTGGTGCATTAAATGAGCTGTAAGCTACATGCATTAAATGAGTTTTTGACTTATGATATTTTCAATTTACAGTTCATCAGGAGGTAACCTTGTCATAAATTGAGGGCATCTGTATTGTATCTTATTATTTAATCTAGGTGTATCCAACACATCCCTGCAGGCCACATGTGGCCCAGGACAGGTAGTAATGTGGCCCCACAAAATCTTACAACATCATGTGCTTTTTAGTAATTATTTTCTTTGTGACCCCATCTGTAGTATCAATTTTGAAGTTCCAAAGGAACACTGCACGTTTACAGAACAACACCTAATGCTTCTTTACAACATACTGGGATGGCACCACAGTGTCAAATTTTAACCTTAAAAAATGTAAATACATCAGTCAGTCATGTGAGTGAGGTTAGTACCATTACCGGCCTCTCACTCAGTTGAGTATGATCAGGTTGAATTCAAAGTGGTTTGAAGCTGTTCAAAGACACTTAAGGGTGCATCAGAGATTATATGAGTTTTGGGCAGCTTGGCAAGTAAAATACATTTGCCAATGATATTTTTGAAAACCTAGTTAATCTCAGCTTTTAGCTGCTGTGAATTAACAATTGCAAAATTTACTTGAAAACTCACTAGGAATTGCAACCACTTCCATCAAACCAGAACTTGATGGATTAGTTTTCCAAAAATAAGGTCAATTTTCCCACTAGTTATACAATGTTCTCATTTCTCTAAACTTTATTATAAAAATATTTTAAAAATAAGTCATTTATTGTATATACACTAGTGTATAGCATATATACATGTAATATATCATATATACATTAACTATATTATATAGTTTATGTGCAACTCAAGACAGTTCCTCTTTAATTGATGCAGCCCAGGGAAGCCAAAAGGTTGGACACCCCTGGTCTAATCCCTTCCTCTCACACAGGCCCAGGGAGCATAGGTGATTTATTTAGGGCTGCTGAATGAGGGAGTAGAAAAGAAACAGCATTCAAGAAAGGTGCCAAGCCAAGGCTATCAGGAAACTTGATCCCAGAAGAGTTCATGCCAAGACATAGGAAGTTCAATGTAGAGAAATCTGCATGTCAAATCCAGGGTCTTATGCATGGAGTGGATACAAACAGAAATTGACTGTAATCAAGGACAAAAAGGCTGTAGACAGTAACTTTCCTAATGTGTGTTTATTTCCTTATTAAGGAAATTCTGGAAAAGAAGCCTGGAGAGAAAGGTTTTCAGAAACTATGGCTTCAACTTCTGACTTGGTAGCAAATCTTAATCTTAATTAAGTTTGGGAACTATCTAGTCACCACAGTCTATGATTTACATACCAGGAAAATAGATTTAAAACTGTTCATTTCATTTGTGTTTTGTAACCCCACAAATACAGTGTAGAATGTAAATAATGAAAATGGATACAGTCAGGTCAATGATTCCTTTGTGCAATCAAATAACCATTAGGGTGTGTCTGAAGGCCAGGTGGTTATTGAAGATCAGAAATTCTTGAGCACGCATGCAGTTTTAACATAAAGCAGCAAAACTGGAACAAAAATAATCTTGTTACAAATTGGTTTTGTTTAGTTTTTTGCTTCCCCAATGCCATGTAACACATGGATGGCAAATAACAATTACATAAATACTAGTCACATTTCCTTCCACTCCTATGTCCATGGCAGACATTACTAGTTGATCTCTGCACATTTTTTTCTTTGGTGCCAGACTGCCTCAAAATTCCCCAGAATGTCATGCTTGAGGAATATACTAGGGGGCATTGAAGAGAAAATAAAATTACCATCCCTATATCCATGGCACATCGTGGGTGCTCATTAAAATTTATTGAATGATGAATAAATAATTGGGCTTCCACAGTGCACCTTCCTAAATGTAGCAAATTTCTTTGTTCATATCATTGATCACAAGGCAAACCAAGTAAGGATAGAGTTGGAGCTTGTCTTGAGTTTTACCAGATAAAAACAATTCCAGCATGTACTTGGAGTTTTGAGGTAATGGAGAACTCTCTCTCTCTCTCTAAATACCCAACTATGGGAAGAACTAACCCTAGAACCCCTTGTTGCAATGATCAGAAGCATGGGTTACTACAGTGAGACTTCATTCTATTATTCAATACATCTTAATTTCTCCAGTCAGGATCACAGCAAGATATAGACGACAAAGAAAATGGGGTACCTCACATGGAATCATTTTATGAGTTTATGACAAAGGATACTGCAGTATTCTGGGAAACAGAGGGAGCCAACACCATTCCTGAGCCTGGCAGGAGCTGGTGGGACTTCAGTGGAGGGATTCTACCGACCAGGCTGCCAGTTTATTCCTGGTTCCTCCGTTGGCTGTGTCCGAAGGGGAGTCAGAGCTGGGGTGCAGTGGCACACACCTGTAATCCTAGCTACTGAGGTGCTGGAGGCAGGAGGATCTTGAACTCGAGGTCAACCTGGACTCCATAGTGAGTTCAGGGCTGGCCAGAGTAACTTAGCGAGACCCTGTGGCATAAAAATACATAAGTAAATAAATGTGAAGGGGAAGCCAGAGGGCAGGGAAGCCCATTGACCCAGTTCATACCAATCAGCTCTGGGGCTCAGCGTAGGGTGGGAAGTGTAGAAAGTGAATCTGGACAGGCTAAGGAAGACACCAGACAGCAAGCTGGGCAGCAGTGTCATGTGAGACCTTATTCTAGACACTGAAGGCCAGACAGACATCAAAGTAAACAAAGGTGTGGCTCATAGGAAGCTTATGGTCTAAAGAGGGACAGAGAAACACTTAAGTGATTGATGAATATATGGAAACTAAGATGATTTCACATAGTTTAGAAAATGCAAAGCTGGTGGCATTTTTCTAATGTTGTTTCTATTACCTTCTCCTAAATTAAAAAATGATCTATCACCAACAGATAATACTGACACCAAGAGAGACTTTGCCTAATTGGCTATTCATTCTTTAAGAGGCAACAAGGCACTATTTTCCAATCATCTTTTTATCACATGCTCACTACCAAAGTTATTCACTCTTAGATAGTTTGAGAAAACAGATTTTTGGTTTTGGAATGGGTGTTTTGTTTAATCCTGGTCTCTGCAATCTTGGTAAATCGGGGAGAAAGATATGTCCAGCGGGCAACAGAAGAATGTTTTATTTGCGTAAGAAGAAAAAAAGCAGATTTTTTTTCTGAGTCGCAAGAATAGTCTTGATCATACTTGGGTTTTTAACATCCATTCAGCTCAAGAAATTTTTTATTTCCAATCTGTCCCAGAATCTATCCAACAAGAACTTATGACATTTCTACTCACCGACAATATTTTAAAGCTTATTACCTTACAGAATCTTCCTTAAAGATTATAAAAGGAAAGCATGCTGTGGCCACAGGTTTTGAAGACTGTCTTTATGGAGACAGGAGGGCGGGGTCAGCAAGTGGGTAGCATAGGAATGGGGTCAGCAAGTGGGTGGCAGGGGAATAGGGGCCAGCAAGTGGCGGTAGAGGAATAGGGGTGAGATGGGGAGAGATACTCTTTTTATTCTAGACTGTTTATTACCAGGACACCAAGCCCTGATCCCAGAATCACAAAGTTCTGTGTTAAGTTAGGGAAATAGAGAAGGGCTGGCTGGACTTCAGAAAAACATGCAAACAAATTCACAATATGATGGGTTCACAATATTAAATTAAGTATTCGGCAATCACAAATCTTACAACACATTCCAGAACAATGAAAAAAAAAAAAGTGGGGAGGAGAGAGAAATAAAGACCCGCACCAGCTGAGCCAGTATTTAATGCCTTTTTAATTTAACAGGACCCATTTTTTATGGTATCCAGGATATGTTTCTGGCTTTTCAAGCTGTCACATGATCTCTTGTCCAGATGTGAGGGTGTATATCTGGGACTGGACCAGCCAAAAACCGCAGCCCTTTCCTTCAGCGTGTAGCTTGTTACTGTAACTCAACCGTACTCCTGTCGGCTACAGAAGCCCCACATTAATATGTGGTACAACAACAATAACACAGGAGGGGATAAAGTTAACCAAAACATTCACAGGAATCTGGAAAAGAGGCGAGGCAGGAGCTGGGGGAGGGGAGGGGGAAGGAAAGCCAACTCAGAGAGGTTTATTTGTCAGCTCCACACAACACTGAAAACGAAACCTCCAAGTGTGTGGTGGTCTGAAAACTTCCCTTTTTCTCACCTACTGTGAACAGCTTTTACCCGAGGACAAGACTTCCTGGAGCTTTCTTCAGGAAATTAGCAAATGCCTCTGTTTGGAACGTCAGGTTGCAGAAACCCACAGCAAGGCCAGAAAGTGCCTCAAGAACCGCAGAGTGCAGGGCTTCTCCTTCAAAGAAATTTCTGGAAGCCCAGACTTTGACCACAGAGCGGGGAGGGGTTGGGGTAGGCAGCAAGGATGCAACTGCCTGCCTGCCTGCCATTGCGTCTTTGCCAGTGACCTTTGGGGGACTCAGCCATCAAGCCGCTCAGGCAGCTTCTGACAGTCAATTAAATTCAGCAAGCCTTAGGTTCTTCCTGTGTGGAGAAAATAATAGAACCTGCCTGGAGGAGATGCAGCCTGGATTAGATAGAAGCCTAGCTTACTGCGCCTGCCACATGGTGGGTGCTTTCATTCATTCATGAATCCACAAATATTGGCCAAGCGCCTACTATACATTCTCTGTATTAGAGGATTGGCATAGCTCTGTGGATGGAACAGTCGAAGATCCTGACCACACAGGCCATATACATGACCAGGAGGAGGAAGTCATGTCACAAATAAGTAAATGAATCCATGTGCACAAAGGCAACAAGCCACATGCTGTGGCAAAAAGGGTGAAGGAAAACCTGCTGGAGGGGACCAGGGGTGTTTAGGGAGGCGGCACTTTCTCAGAAAATGACAAGCATACACCCTGTTGAGAAGAGACTTCAAAATTAATTGAATAAAACAAATTTCTAATCTTGTCTTAATTCGCAAAGGTCATCTGTCCCCCTGGCTGGTTCTTCTACCTTCTAGCCCTCGAACTGGAGAGCAAGTGGCTTCATCGGAATGGATGTGAGCAGCCTGATGCTATGTGGTGTCTCAGAGATGGCCTCCCCAAGGACCCTGGAGGCTCCCCGGGCCTACAACTCACCTCTGGCTGATCAGGAAAGTGGAGGCATAGCCATCTCCAGCAAAGACTATGTGGCCAGTTGGCTGGTGGGTTTTCTCTCTCCATAAAGTAGAGGAGCTAAGACAAGCAGAGCCCCACATCCCCTTTCTCACCATTAAGACTCTCCACTAAAGGAGCATGAAAAGTAAGAGCTGCAGATTTATTAAGGGGAGGCCTCATGGTCTTTCTGCCGTAACTCAGACCTCGCAGTGCCACAGAGCAGATGCCAGAAGGAATTCTCTCCCAGGCCCTCTCGACCTGGTCCACATTCAGGACACTTTTCCCTCTTCCCTTGAGTGTCAATCCTTCCAAATCCTCTGTGCTCTGCTCGGCTTGACTTTAGCGCCAGTGGTGAGAGGGGAGATTTATTTCCACAACTTTCTGTGGAGAGGGTTTCACAGAAGACGTATTGTTCCGAGCAAGATTTTCACCAGGGCTATGGAAGAGGCAAGAAATCACCTCCCCCAGAAATAAGGTCACATTTCTTTGAAGTCACTAAAAAAAGAAAAAGAAATAAAGGAAAACCAATAATCATTTCAGTTAAATAGTAGGCAGATATCTGTATTTTAGGAATAAATACAGGTGAGCATGTGGAATGATGCTTATACATATGTTAAATCACATTATCTTGGGTCAGAAGGACACTTGTGGATTTCCACGTTTCCCATCATACAGGGTGAATCGTGCCTGCTGTAGTACAGCGTGAAGCATAGCGAGAAGATATATCTACCCAGACCTGGTTCAGGCACTCTAGTAAAATTCTGAAGATGGTACCTGGCAGTGCCAGATTCTCAATTCATAACCTAAAGTATGATAATTGAGTTAATTGTAAAACATTTTATTTAGTTTAAGATGAATTTAAGGGCAAAAGGTTAATAGAAGACTCTCCACTTAAACAGTGGTTCCTTTCTCTGGCTACTCATTAGAATCCCCTGGACCACTGCATTTTTAATTCATACCTGCGGAGGGTCTTTGTCACCAAGTATTCTACTGTTTAGTACACTATGTTTATCTTTGTGACAATAAGAAATATTCTGCTTATAAGAATGAAAATTTGTGGCAAGAAGGCTCATATTTCATTTTTCCTTCTGAATAACTAAGATATAAATCACTCTCCCCTTCACTCACTGGCTTACTTTGATATTTTTAACTGACTTTCACAAAGAGCGTTTTGATTCTTCTTCTTGTAAGAATGTGAGATAGTAGAAGGAATCATGGCCAAGGAATCCAGAAACATGGTCATCCTCAGCTGTGACACCAACTCATGAAATACCTTTATGTGAATTCTTCTTTCTGACCTCAGCTTGCTCTTCTACAAAATGGGCAGGTTGTCCTAGGCAACCTTGAACACCCCTTCCTTTAGAAAGAGAACATGGAAGTTATGAAAGAACTGTGGTTTTGAATGTCAGAGATATGAGAGTTTGATCCCCAGCTCAGCCAATTCCTAAGCGGTTGACCTTGGCCTTATCTCTGAGTTTCGGAACCACCATTGGTGGCATTTATTGGGACAATGAATTGAGATGACATAAGGGCAGGGAAGCACCCATGCAAAACAGACATGACTAAATATTTGTTTCCATTTCATGTGGTTCCTTTCTCCCCAGAGACCCTTTCTCTTGCCCCTGAGTTGACAGAGAACTTCAGAAAGATACAAAGTGGTTGGAAAACCCACCCAAATCCATCCACAAGGAAGGTCAGCCCTTTTGAAAATTATCCTTTTCTACCCATGAGACCTAAAGGAGATAGATTTGCTCATGCAGTCAGCCCGCCTTCTGCACTCTGTTCACTTCCTGGGGCTCATGAGCCCCTTTGAGTCCTGGAGGTGGACATTTGAGGCTATGGAAGGGACTTTTGGAAGCAACCACTGCAAAAAGCCCTCTGTATCATGTTCCATAAGTTTCTCCCATGTCCCATGAAGTGCCTCCATCATTTCCTCTCATTATATCAGGAGGAGGCGTCCAAATAGCTGTCTTTGGATAAATTTAATGTGTTAAGTCTTTTAACGGGAGGGAAGACACACTTGAGTGAGATGAGGAAGGAAAGCAGATATTTTCTTTCCCTCCCCAAAAGGTCTTCCAAATGCCCAGATATGCTGAGAATCTGTCCAGCTCTCTGTGTGCAGGACTTTCTATCTTGAACAGGATAATCCTTCCAATTAGCCCAACAAGTCAACCCCATAAGCCTGGCCTACCTCCTCGCTACTTTTAGGCAGGCTATAACTGTAGAGACTGCACCCGTAGCCCTGTGGCATCTGATCCCATCAGGACTCAGAAGTTAAGCAGGGTCAGGCCTGGTTAGTACTTCAATGGGAGACCGCCAGGGAAGACTAGATACTGTAGGCTTGGGAGAAGGACCCAGCAACCCACTCCCAAATATCAACCTGTCATTGAAAACCCTATGAATAGCAGAAAAGCACTGACAATAGTGTTTCCCCTGTTCTGCATAGGGTCGCTATGAGTTGGACACCGACTTGATGGCACCTAACAACAACATAATTATAGAGTACAAGGTTAGTTATGGGATGGTTTAGTGAGCCAGGAACAGCATCTAGATCTGCCTTTGTTCCCTGGATGAATGTGATTTGGGCTGTGGAGGTGGAAGGGAGAAGAAATGAGTGAAGCGGAGCTGTGTGAAATTCTGCAGTTTCAGTTCCCAGGGGTTTGTATCACCTTGTTTCTGTTTCAGTCCATGCAGGTTTCAGACCTTTGGAGAGGAGCGTTTACTTTCAGGTTGAAAGAGGCTAAACAGAGCTGAAACCACATTACTTGACGCACTTTCAGATTGAGTAAAGGAAAAGAAAGAGGTGGAAAGGCTGCCCAGCCTCATTCCAACTTCTCCTCCCAAAACTGGCCCCTGGCCCACCTCCAAGGTTCTGTGATTCCTGGTCAACTCTCCTACCAGCCAGATTCAAGTTGAAGTACAACCCCAAATCTCCTGTGTGCAGCCAATCCCAGAGCCCTGCTCCTCAAGCCCAGGCCTAACCTAGGGGAGCAGAACCAGTCTGAGAGGGAGGAGCAGGGCCTACCCTCAAAAGACCCATCTGCCCCCAAATGTTTCCCTGTTGACATTTCTGAAACCCCTGTCAGGGCCAGGGGTAGCGGAGAGTATTGGGTAGAATCTACCTACTCAAATTACTATCTGTAGGATCTTGGGGGTGGAGTAGGGAGTAATCACCAGACTCTTAAGTCAAATATTAATGATTCTTTAAAATTCCTAACCTTCTTCTTACTACCCCAAATCATATTATTCCTAACATGTTGTCGGTCAAGTCAGTGTGTTCAGTAGAGGTTCATTCCTCTCTTGCTAGTCCAGTACTCAAAAAGGTGCTAAGGAGTTTTTGGAGGAGTTCAAAGAGTGTTTTGTAAGAAACATTAAGGACAATGAAAGACTTTTAAACACTTGAGGGGTGCAAAGATGTGCAGAGTATGCAGCAGCCAGATCCCTAAATTTGGGGCACACCGGAGCAAGTGGGAGATTTATGGGGTTGAGCTGGACGGCATAGAAATCAACCCCACCTACTCCTCAGTTTGGCCACAGACAGGAGTTCACCTCAGACAAATGCATGCAGCTTCTCTGAAAATAGAACCACTCGCCAGTGGCTGAGTCCACAGAAGTCCCTCTTATCCTACCTTTGTCTGAGTATGGCCATCTTTCAGGCCAAATCGCATCCTTGATCCTCTGAGGTCTCCACCTGAGAACAACGGTCACAGGGTGACCAAAACCCCTACTCCATGTTACCCATGTCACATGCATTTCCAAACAGAAGGAGAGAGGGACACAGAGAGAGGACAATACAGAAAGAATCCTCCATACAGGGAAAAAAATGTAACTGCTTCTAAGGTTGCTTTGATTTCCAAAAATTAATTAGCATGCATCCTGACAAAATTCCTACTGCAGGTGGAAGTGCTTTAGATAGTGATCACTTATTGGAAGGAGAAGGGGAAATCAGATCGGATCCAGAATAAGAGGAGGACCTCTAATGAATGCAGATGGGCCCCCATGAAGGGGAACGTAGTTGCCAGACATTTTGAGTAATCAGAATGTGTACCTCATATGGATGGAGGAAGAGCCTCAGTGAGATGTGATCAGAATGGGGTTGGGAATGTTTTATTTTTGTTTTGCTTTGTTGTGTTTTGTTTCTCTAGAAGAAAAAGCAGCTAAAACTTCCAAAGTCTGACCTTGGCTCAATATTGAATCAAGCTGATCTTTGACAACCTAAGCCCCATGAGCCGATTCTACACACCCCACACAATGCACAGCAGCTTATAGGCACACCTCAGACTAGAGCAAAGGCAACCCAAGGACTGAATAACCAAAGTGTATACCCCTACTCTGTAAGTGGGCGACTCTACTCTGCTGCTCAGTCCTGCTAGACAGACCATGGCTCAGGAGGCAAGGGTTGGGGAGAAGGCCATAGTTCTAATGAAAAACCCTATGGTATGAATCCAAATTTTCTACCTCAGGCCCAAAGACTCTCTGTTAGCAAAGCAATGTTTGCAGGACACCTTCTGTGATTCCGTGAATCCCCTGGAGTGGTCATTAGCAGCTGTCACCTGTATCTATTCTCTCCTTCCATAGAGCTAGGACCCATGATTTTTTGTGGGGCACCTGGATGCCAGGTCAAGGACCACATTGCCCAAGCTCCCCTGCAGTTTAATGTGACCCTGTAGCTCAGTTCTTGCCACTGGGATTGAAGTAGTGTGTGAAACTTGCTATAAGTGGTTTAAACAGCAAGGCTGTGGCCTTTTCTCCTGCCCTTCTCCCTGGCCATTTTCCTTCCCACTGGTAGAATGCAGATCTCCTAGCTAGAGCCCCAGAAGCCACCTGGGACAATGAGATAATGTGCAGAATCCACACATGGCAGAGGGCTGAGATCAAAGATGTCTGGATGCCATTGCAACCATGGACTAGCCACTTCCAAATTTCTTGAACATAAGATGTAGATAAACTTCTATCCTATTTATGTAGTTGCTTGTAGCTAAGTCTAATCATCACTGATATATTTCCTTAATAGGTTGTGTGGTTCATTCGCCTGGAGTGAGAGGAAAGCTGGTCATTAAGAACTTGGACTCCAGAGCCAGGGTTCATGGGTGTGAATCTCCAGTCTGTCCTATAGCCTGTGTGACTTTAGGAATGTGGCTTAACCTCCCTGTGCCTTAGTTCCCTTGTGTGCAGAGTAGGGATGTAAGTCGATCAAAGGCTGAATGGTTCTGTGTAATGTGTTGCTTGTGTGTTAGAAGTTTTGTTTTCCAGTCTCCCCACTTTCAGGTGGCATCTTTCCAAAAGGACAGCGCTGTGCTTGGCTCGCAGAACCATTGAAGTCTGTCCCCTTTTGCTTATTCTCCCTTCTGTGTGCATGGGCATCTTATGTCCACAACTTTAGTCCTGGTCCAAACCTCTGGAAGGAAAAGGAGATCACAAGAAGCATTTTGTTTCCTCAGCTGGGAACCAGAAGCCCTGGCTGTGAGCTCACCCTCTGTGGAGAATTTCCACCTCCAAACAAAAAAGGGTGGAATCTGCTCAGCAGCAGGCAAGAGGGAGCAGATCCCAACTTCCCAGGCCCCACCCACACCAGGTAAACACTGCCCAGCCCTGCACACACTTCCCTGGCCACACTCGTGTATACATTTACATTGGGATGAAGAGGATGAATTGGCTCAATTCACTAACACGCTTGTTTAATTTGGAGCATGAGCACTGGACTGGCCAGTGAAACGGCTGTCTTAGAAAGTGCTGTGTATTTTAAAGGAAGATTGCATGCATTTTAACCAGAGATTTCCTCTGTGTGTTTATTTCAAATAGCACAAGTGCCAAAGGGTACTAAGTTTGCTGCATCCCATCTGTGGTTGCTGGGACAAGATGATGGCCATCTGAAGACACTGGACAATGGGCAGCAGGAGATCCTTGGAAGTCAAGGGGGTTCCTGCATCTGCCTTGCTCAGAAGATGGGGGAGAGGAAGGGTGAGTTTTGTGGAGAGTAAAGAGGATGTTGAAAAATCTGTTTGACTATTGCTTTATAGGTTAGAATCTTTTCACATACATCCTGCCAATCACAAAGCAGCAGGAAAGCCCACTCTGGAGTCAAGAATCTCAGAATCCAGTGCTAGTTGGGAGAGACAAGGAACTGAAACCAAGTTCAAGTGCTGTTTCATGTTTCCCCATCTTTGAGCTTGAACAAGGAGTAGCCCCTCTGATCTTCAAGTTATTCCTCTTCAGGAAAGATGATGCCTGGTACATCCGTAAAGGTGGCTTGCTTTGGCCTACTGCTTTTAACCATCAGATATGTTTCACATCAATATCTCATTTAAACACGTCAAGCCCAGCCACAGAGGTTAAGTTGAACGCTGACCCCCTGGATCTCTCTGGAATGCAATGAAATCATAACTAGCCAACACCACAGCCACCACTGAATGACTCTAATCTCTTGTGTAAATCAGAGCAGAGAATTCTGGGAGAAGAACCCCAACACCACTGGATGCACTGGCTGAGAATGAGCAGTAGTCCAGATAAGGATAGGAGACAGGGTGGTCCCATACAGGTAGCAGGTGCCTCCCAGTCTCTCTTTCTTGCTCACGGTTGCTGCTTAGCCTGTTGATGGAAACATGAGAGTTCCCTACTCACAGTTTCAAATACCACAGTCAACTGTAGTCCAAAAATATTAAATGGAAAATTATGTAAACAAAAATAATTCAGGCAGATACACATGCCTTTAGTCCCAGCAACTCTGGAGGCAGAGGCAGGAAGATCACAAGTTCGAGGCCAGAGGGAGCCTGTGTAATTTAGTGAGATCTTGTCTCAAAATACGAAGTAAAACATGGGTTGGGGATATGGCTTAGTGGTTGAGTGCTTGCAAAAAAGCAAGCATGATGCCTCAGGTTCAACTGTCCAGTACCACCAAAAAAAAAAAAAATCGTAAGTTTTAAATGATGTGTTAGCCTGAGAAGTGTGATGAACTGCTGCTGCAGCATCCCACCCTGAACGTAAATCATCCCTTTGTCCAGAGAATCCATGCAGTATCCACTACCTGCCTATTGGTCATGCAGTAGCCACCTCAGCTATCAGACCAACGGTCACCATCTCACAGGGCTTATATTCCAGTAACTCTTATTTTATGCAGCAATGGCCCCAAGGCACAAGAGTAGCAGTACTTGCAATTTAGAGATGTCAAAAAGAAACCATGAAGTGCTTTCACCTTTAAAAAGGGAAGACTTCTTGACTTAATAAGGAAAAGAAAATCCTATGCTGTGGTTTCTAAGATCCATGGCAAGAACAAGTCTTCCATCTGTGACAATGTGAAGAATGAAAATGAAATCCATGCTAATTTTGCTATCACATCTCAAACTGCAAAAGTTATGTCTACAGCGTGTGCTCATAAGTACTTCATTAAAAAGATGGAAAAGGTATCCTGAACCTAGATCCTTGCTTTGACATTGAGGTACAGTTACTCAGGATGAAACAGTGGCCCTCCAAATACAGCTGACAGGGTTCACGTGTGGTCAGTCTAGTTCTTCATTTAGTCTTGTCCCTAGATGGTTGAGGGACAGACAGTTTAATTTAGTCTGTAAGTGTATACTCCTTAGAGTCCTGAATTCAAGCTTTACCTCTTCACTCACTGCTTGCATGACCTTGGGAAAGCAACTTGACTTGTCTGCACTTTAGTTTCCTCATAGGTTAAACTGTTGTTTTTGTTAGGTGCTGTCAGTTCATGTCCAAGTCACAGTAGCCCTATGTTCAACAGAATGAAGCCTTCCCTGGCACTATGTCAGTGCTTCTCTGCTATTCATAGTATTTTTAATGGCTGAGTGTTTCAGGATTGTTTCAAGAGTGGGTTGCCAGGTCCTTGTCCCATTTTTGTGGTGCTAGGGACCAAACCCAAGTCCTCAGAGAGCACAAAGTGGCACTCTACCAACCGAGCTAAACCCCAGCCCATGGGGGTAAGATGCGCAGCAACTGAGGGAGAGCAGAGATATAGAAACCCTACTTACCACACTATTTCTATGTCTGCTGGCCAACAGTAGGACATGAAAACCCTCAGGCAATTTATTTCTTCCTATATTTATTGTATGCATTAAGAGATTTTGTTATGACATTTCTGTATATGTGTGTGTGTGTGTGTGTGTGTGTGTGTGTATAATGTGCTTTGAACCTATTCACAGACATACCCATTATTCTTTATTATACCTCCCTCCTCTCGCCCTCCCCATAGCCCTACAGTTTCTCCTTTCGGTTTGAAGTCTATCTTCTTTTTTTCCCCCTAGCTTCCACATATGAATGAAAATATATAATATTTGTCTTTCTGAGTCTGGCTTATTTCACTTAACATGGGGATTTCCAGTTCCATCCATTTTTCTGCAAATGATGTAATTTCATTCTTCTTTATGCCTGAGTAAAACTCCATTGCATATGTTGTTATTAGGTGTTGTCAGGTCACATCCGACTCATAGTGACCCAACGCACAATGGAATGAAACACTACTCCATATTGTGCTATGCACACAGTTGTCTCGTGTTTGAACCCATTGTTACAGCTACTAGGTTTCTTTTCATTTTGAGTCGTGCCACATCAACAAAAGGAGGTCCCAGGGGCTATACTCTATTCCCATCATTAAGGTCAACTGTACTTTGAGGAGGCAACACTTCTCTTGTCTTTTCTTAAATGCCTTCCAGCCTGGGGAGCTCATTTTCCAACACTATATTTGACAGAGCTTCTCTGCTATTCATAGGGTTTTCAATGGCTAAATATTTCAGGAGTGAGCTGCCAGGTCCTTCTCCCTAGTCTTCCTTATTCTAGAAACTCAGCTGAAACCTGTCTACTATGGGGGGCCCTGCTAGTATCCAATCCTGCCTCTGCCCTTCCAATCTATGAGATCTAGAGCAAGTCACTTAACCTTCCCAAACCTCATAACATGAGACTATCATCATCTATATCAGCAGGGTTTCTGAGAGATTTAATGGCAAAATGTGCATTAATCACCAAGTCCTGAGACTAGTCTACATTCTGAACTATATGAGTGATTCTCCTCTGTCCCTAGAATCAATTGAAAATCCCTGACTTCATGTCTATAAGCTTCAATAAAACTATATACATTATTATAACTTCATTTTACACTAAGAAATTGAATTTTTAAATGATTTTCATAATACCTATTGCAAGATCCCCCACATGCCTGTCAGCTTGTCATGATGTGGGGGCTTGCATATTGCTGTCATGCTGAAAGTTATGGCACTAGTATTTCACATACCAGCAGGCCACCCATGGTAGACAGGTTTCAGCTGAGCTTCCAGAACAAGACAGACTATGGAGAAGGACCTGGCAGCCCACTCCTGAAACAATTAACTATTGAAAATTCTATGAATAGCAGAGAAGCATTGTCAAATATAGTGCTGGAAAATGAGCCACCACACCCCACCCCACCTGGAAAGCATTCAAGAAATGAAAGGGGAAGAGTTGCCTCCTCAAAGTAGAGTTGGCCTTCATGATGGGAATGGAGTAAAGCCCCTGGGACCTCCTTTTGCTGATGTGGCCTGACTCAAAATGAGAAGAAACCTAGTGCTTGCAACAATGGGCTCAAACATGAAAGGATCATGTGCATGGCACAATGTTAGGGAGTGTTTCATTCTGTTGTAGATAGAGTCCCTGTAAGTCAGACCCGACTCGATGGCACCTAATGACATCAACATTACAAGATATGAAAAAAAACAAATAAAAATAGTCCTGGGCATGTCCATGGCGGCAGTCAGGATTTACTCAGCATAAAATTGTCATGCTTGTCAGTAGAGGACAAGGGTATATAAAGGAAAACCCAAGACTCAAGGGTCTCATCAGGGTTCCTCTGGCTTCAGGATGCTAAGTATCTCCTGCAGAAGAGGAGAAGAGGAGAGGAGAGAATCTCATACTTCCAATCCTGACCACAGTTGAGGCATGAGTCCAGCCATAGGCTCATCTTCCTGGCCCTCTGGGCCTACTGTGGCTCTTGCCTGTTATTATTGTTAGGTGTTGTCAAGTCGGGTCTGACTCATAGCGACCCTCACAGGGTTTTCTATGGCTGATTGTTTCAGGAGTGAATTGCCACGTCCTTCTTCCACTTTTTCTATACTGGAAATCCAACCCAGGTCCTCAGAAAATGCGGAGTAGCACTCTACCAACTGAGCTAAACCCCAGCTCGGCTCTTGCCTAGCCTACACTAAATCAGTGTAGAGGTGTTTAAAAGGCCTGTAGTGTTGAGGTGGGCAGCAGTGACAGGTTCAGAGGCTAAGTGGTTGTCAGTCTCTTCACAAAAGAGACTAAACGCTGGCATTCAAATGACCATCAGTATTCCAGAATGTTCCAGAGCCTTCACAGAAACTCTCAAACTATTAGTCAAGCTGAAACACTCTTCCCAGTATTTCAAGGGCAGGGGAAGTGATGCCGAGGGAATGCTGACATCTTTTGCTTCTGAGGACCTACTACCCATCTTCCCTTACCCTTCATCCCTTTCCTGCTTAAGCCAAGTGCACAGAGAATCCTGGGTTATATCTGCCTCCCTCTGGAGATTCTAGACATCTGGAGAGGTAAGAGCTGACTTCTACAGGCTGGACCACTACAGAATGCCCTGTAGCATCCTGGGATGGGATGGAAACTATAGGGACTGAGGAGCAGCCAGACCTTAGTCCTCCCTCCCCTGCCCGGAGCATTCATCTCCTGTCCCTCTGCTTATTTGTTGGACTATTCTTCTTAGGTGCTGTTGAGTTGGGTCCAACTTGTAGTGACCCTGTGTACAACAGAACTAAATACTCCCTGACACTGTGCCATATCCAGCACTATGTCAGTGCTTCTCTGCTGTTCATAGGGTTTTCAATTGGGATTGTTTCAAGAGTGGGCTGCCAGGTCCTTCTCCCATTTTTGTGGTGCTGGGGATCAAACCTGAGGCCTCAGACAGCGTAGAGCAGCACTCTACAAACTGAGCTAACCCCCAGCCCATCTGTTAGACTACTAGCCCATTTTTGAAAGGGTAAGCTAAGTCCAGCACCAAGACAACTGCAGGAGAAAGCTGGATTCCTTGGGGACCACCAGCCATGCTGCCAGTGCATGCTGATCCTGACATGCCTGGACCCTGCTCTGGCATCTGAGAGGCTGGCACGAGAGCTCAATCAGCAATGCAAGGCTCTGATGAACTAGACCCTGGGGAAATCTTCTTCCTGGGCTGTGTGGACACTGACAAGATCTATCCTATTCATGTCTGTGTCTTCAGAAAGGAATGTAGGAATGAGGAAGAGGTGCTCCAGGCCAGTCTAGGAAGGAGCCTGGGAAATCGCCAGGTGTGTACAAGATCTTACGTTCACAAGGCCAAGTATGGGAATCCTGGGGGGCCCAGAGAAGTCATTGCCTTGACCTATGGGCATGCACCCCCTCCATCCCCAACCTGAGTCAGTGGTCTTAATAGTGCCTGTGTGTAGATAGCAAGAAGGCCAATTGACAACGTGGAAGGACAGCTGATACAACTTGTCCCCAAGGTCATAGAAAGAACTCAACCCAGCCCTGGCATGTAGAAATGGATTGACACCATCTTTGATCCAGAAAGAATGATCTTCTCATTAACTGCATTATTACAGATGTCAAACACCTGCTCTGTCCACTCAAGAGTGGCCAGCATGGCAGGTGACCACCCATTTCAGCAGAAGTCCCCCTCCTAGACCTGAAGAACACATGAGGACTTCCTTGGGTGCCAGCACCTCATCTCCAGCGCTCCCCCAGCCTCTTCCCTCTCCCCTGGGATGGCAGGGTGGCAGCCCTGTTACAGTCTCAGGGATAGGACTGGTTTGGTGGCAGAACACAGCCTTTACCTCTGGCCAGCCCAGTCCTGGTTCCACCTAACGTCATTTCCCTCTCTGGCAGGGGATGCAGACTGCAGATGGAAGCAAGTGCTCTCCAGATCAGTTAGCTACAGCTTAGTCTGAGCTTTGGATAGTCAAGGTAGAAAAAGAGCTTTCTTTCCAAAGCTGGTGGAATTTGGTTTTTAAATAGTTTCAGCTACAATTCTTCTTAGCTTGCTTATAATGCAACAAGAACTGAGCTTTACGTTGACCCCCAAACACAAAGAGTGTGGAAGGCAATGGAGCGAGTCTAACGACATTGTCCCTACTTAAAAGACCCCTAAAGGCTCCTTTACTCAGAAAACTTCTCTCCTGCCCGCTTGCCACAACTCAAGTAATTACTATCTTTAGATTTTCATTCCTTTGGGTTAAGATAGTGTCCTCTGTTGAAATATAAAAATTCCGGGGAGGGATAACACATTGAATATCAGTCTCCAGCATCTCGCGGCCCATTTATCATGTTTTCATCGCCCTGGCTGGATGAGCTTCATGCTGCCTCCTTGCTGACCGCCCCTGCATCCTTGGCTCCTCCCTCCTGCTCATCTCCAAAGCGATTGCTTTGGGAAACAACCCGCCTTGAATCCTTGCAGCCTCCCTGCCTAAAACTTTCTTCGCTCCCTGGCCATCACTCCAAACACGACTCAAACTCCTTGAACTCCTTAGAATTAAAGCGGCTGGGGTTTTAGCCCTGCAGGGAAGCAGTGGTCCTTGACTCTGCTCACCCCACCCAGAGCGCTTTAAACTGCACCCAGGTTCTTGGGTGTTCCCCAGACTATCCAAGTTCATTGACACCTGCTTTTTCTCAGCCTTCCTTCACCTCCCCCAAAGAACTCCACCCTACCTTGGAGAGCCACCTGGAATTGATCTTGATAGAACCAATTTCCACAGCCACCCCCTGCCCTCTATATATACTCTGCCCTGCCCTTCTCTGCATCCCAAACACTCTTTCTGGATACCTCTTTGAAGACATTCATCACCAGGTCCCAAGATTATATATGGATATGATGGATATTGTCTGTCTGTCTGCCTGTCTGTCTGTCTCTCTCTCTCTCTCTCTCTCTCTCTCTCTCTCTCTCTCTCTCTGTGTGTGTGTGTGTGTGTGTGTATGTGTAGGATATAGTAAGAATCTTTTCCCCCTTTCAACTAGGAGGTCTTTAGGGCCAGGGACTATGCCTAATTAGTCTGTACACCCAAATCCCATGCCCTGGTACATAGCCAGCCTTCCACAAACACATATTCTCTTTCAACCTTGATTTGTACATGGGGGAAAGGGAGTGATGTGTGATAAGGAAGGTCACATGGAGCAAAAGCAAAAATGTACAACGTGCAGTGACCACAGCAGGCAGCCGCTTGAACCCTGGATGAAAATGATGAGGCCTAAAAGGTAAGAACCCAGGACAAACATCTCCAACCTAGTCATGGTCTCCATAGCCACCCAAAGTTTAGCAAAGGGTGTGAGCTGCTTGCAGCTTTTCAACCTCTCTGCTACATTTTACATTATCTTTTTTCTTTGATTGCCTAGTGACTTAGAGATGTATTTAAGTTTCTAAATATGTTGATTATTCTTTTGTTATTAATTTCTACCGATTGCATTATAGTAAGAAAACAACATCTCTGTGTTCCTGATTTCTTTATTGCTTTGTGTTTGGCCAATATTTATAAACATTTACGTTGGAAAGAATAAGTGCCAACTGGGGTACGGGATTCCCTATACTTCACCAAATAGGTCTTGTTCACTGAGTTCAGATCCCCGACAGCTGTACTAACCTGTGGTCTGCTTGATGTAATGGCACTGTGTTTAGCATTTCCACTGTGATGATAGGTTTGCAGTCTCTCCTTTTAGCCTATTCATTCTTTACAAGCTGGTCTGCTCTCTCTCACCTCAAAGAGTTGTCACCTCTACAGAAGACAAAGTTTGCAAACCACAAAGCTTTATGTACAAATTGGTTTTTACTATTTAAAATTTTTACAACACCTATAGTCATCTTGAGAAGACTAAAAGCACCTTTAATAGCTCTACAGACCTTCTTCACTCACCCCCATCATCATGTACCTATGACATGCAGGCTCTACTCATTTGGTTCCCAGTATTCACTACAGATCCCCTTGGGGGTGCCATTAGTCACAGAGGGAAGAGTCTTCCTTAGATCCCTATTCATAGAGAAGCAAAGCCTGGAACAGAGCCCATATTGGCCTGCTTCCCATACCTGTGCTTTTATGTTTCCCTTCATTGCTTAAATTGTTTTTCTAAGGATGAAATGTTTCATATACACATAATAATACATATAACACTATGAATAACAAAACAGAACCCATGTTCCTACCACCCAGCCCAACACATAGCCATTATAAATACTTCTGAATCCACCTGTATACTCCCAGCCCTCTTTCCCTTCACCTCTTCAGCAAGTAACTCTCCTTTTATAAGACTTTTTTCACTTTGCCTTTTTCTCAGTAATTTCACTATGTGTATATATACACCTGCATATGAATAATGACATGTTATTAAGTTATACATGATTCTGAGCTCTACATAAATGAGTTTATCCCATACATATTCTTCTGCAATTTGGGAGATTCATCTGTGTTGATTTATTTTTACTGCTGAACAGTATGCCATTGTATAAATATTCCACTAGTTATTTATTTGTTCTACCACTTATGGGCATTTGGTTTGCTCCCACTTTGACTATAATGCTGTACAATGTACAATGATGCTGTACATATTTTTTGCCTCTTGGTCTCCATATCCCTTGTGTCTTGATCCCCTCCAGGGCATAAATACCAGCAATGTGTCTTGGTCAGCTTGGGCTTCCATAACAAACTACCACAAAGTGAGCAGCTTAAACAGTATTTTCTTGCAGTTCTGGAGTCTGGAAGCTCAAGACAAAGGTGCCAGTCTATCCGTTCCTGGTGAGGGCCCTCTTCCTACCTTCTTGCTATGGTTTGCATCTAAAATGTCAAACATCAAGTGTTTCAGTACTTGGTCTCCAGGTGGTGACACTATTAGTGGGAAGCTCTGGAACTTTGGGAGGTGGAACCTAGTTGGTGAAAGGCTGGGGGCCTTTGAAGATTTTACCTGGATTCCCAGGTCCAGGAAGCTCTCTCTGCTCCTGAATCATGATGACGTGAAGTCTTCCACCACAGGCCCTGTCACCATGCCTCCCTACCACTATGGACTTAAATCCTCTGAACTATAAGCTAAAATAAATTTTTCCTCCACTAAAACAATGCCAAAACTATCATCCATTAAACACCCTAGGAATAACAGAGAGGCATTGACACAGTGCCAGGCAGGGCACAATGTCAGGGAGTGTTTCATTCTATTGTACATAGGGTCACTGTGAGTCAGACCCAACTCTACAGTACCTAACAACAACAACAAAGTTGTTTCTGCCAGGTATTTTGCCACATATAGACAAACAAGCTAACTAATACACTTTCAGACAACCACTTTCTCTATTGTCATCACATGGCAGGGAAGGAGAAACAGAGAAAGTGTCTCATTTTACAAGGGCACTAATCTCATCATGAGGGCCCCACACTCATGACCTCCTTCAAACCTGATCATTTACCATAGGCTATATCTCCAAATACCATCTGACCAGGATGGGGATGGGGGTTGACACTCCAACACATGAGGGGGGTGGCAACACGATTGAGTCCATGGCAGAGTAGAATTGCTAGGTCATCATGTATGCATATCTCCATCTTAACTTTGTTGTTGTTGTCAGATGCCATTGACTCAGGTCTTACTCATAGAGATCCTATGTACAACAGAACAAAACAATCCCCGACAGTGTGCCAGGCACATGATCTCTTTTATGTTTAAGTCCATTGTTGCAGCCACTGTGTCAATCCATCTAGTTGAGAGTCTTCTGTTTTTTCATTTACCCACCACTCTCCCAAACACCATGTCTTTCTCCAGGGATTGCTAAATTCATCTTAAGTAAGTGCTGCCAAACTGTTGTCTAAAGAAGTCAATTCAAAATACATGCTCTGAAAAAACATCCTAATTCAGCCACCTGCCTTCTTCAATATTTCTTCTGTGAATATCCTTCCCGATTCAAAATGTTTTCTCTCCAAGAGTTTAAGAATCTTCTCGTTCCTGCCCCCCCCCGCCCCCCGCAACTCCCCAACTTGAGTTTCCCTTCTTATCTTCCAAACAATGACCCCTGCTGACACATGCCCACACTCCACCTGTGCACTCTCATTTCAAGAGAAGCCATGCTATGCTCTCGGGAGTGTGGAATGCTCCCAGGGAAAAGCACAAGGGGCATCTCTCTCCCAAAGGCGCTGAGGAAAATGGGTCCTGAACCTCCTTACAGTTAACCACCAAGATGAGCTCCATAGTTACAGAATCAGGGTCTCTGAGGATCCTGGAGGTGGAAGAAGCCCCAGGAATCACCACCTAGTCCACCTGCTCCCAGGAGGAAATGAAGGCCCAGGGGGACAGTGCTTTGGTGACATCACCAGACCAATGAAGGCAGCTGTGCTGGAGTCCTCTGATCCTGTGTTGCCAAGCAGGAATCACCATCCAGGCAGCTTGTAGGAACAGGGGGAATATTATTCTATCTCTGGGATTTGGGTGCAAATAGGTAATGCATGTCACAGTCTAAAGAAGAGAATAAAAATTGTCAAAAAAGAATTATCTGTTTGGGGAATTCATTGAAGGCTATTTTACATCCAGTCAAAGCTAATAGTTATCAGCATTTCATAGCAAGGGTTTTGTTTATGTAAATGACAATTCATATCCTATTACCCACTTTTCCTTCATTCATTCACTAAGTATTCATTGAGCAGCTACTATGTGCCATACTGTAGGAACTAGAGAAAAAAGTCAGGTGAAAACTCCTGACTTCTCAGACCTTACTTTCTAATGTGGGATAGCAGGAAAAAACAAACACACCCATAAACAGGTGCAAATATTTGCACATATGTGTCTGTGTGTGTGTCAGGTGGTCTCCTAGGCACGGTGAGGAGGATCCAGATGAGGATATGGGAGAAAGGAAAGTAGCAACCAGCAGGGGGCACTGTTTGTGCCAAAAATCCTGAGGCCCCACCCTCTGGCTCAAGGTGGAATTTGAACTTTGAACAGAGTCTGAATGGGGAGGGAAGATGCCATCTTGTAAGAAAACCTCAGGCTAAGGAAACAGCAAATAGAAAGGCCTGAGGCAAGAGCCCTCTTGCAGAGAAAGAGAAAGAGTGGGGAGAGAGAGAGAGAGAGAGAGAGAGAGAAAGAGACAGAGACAGAGACAGAGAGAGAGAGAGAACGAATGAACATGTACCTAGTGTGGAGCAAGAAATAAGAGGAAATAAAAGGAGAGGGAATCAGAGAGACACGGGGGTACAGATCACATAGGGCTTTGCATGTTCTCATAAACCTTTTGGGTCTAATCTAAATGAGATGAGCATCTCTATTCATTTTCTATTGTTGCTATAACAAATTGCTGTAAACACACAAACTTGTGGGTAAAAACAAAAAATTGAATTTGTAACCTTGCAGCTCTGGAGTTCAGGTGTCTGGTGAGGGTCTTGCTGGGCTAAGATGGAGGGAGCCATAGGCTGTATTCCTTTCCGGAGGCTCCAGGGGCACATCCTTGGCCTTGCCTTTTCTAGGTCCTTCCTGGGGGCTGACCACATTCCTTGGCTCTTGGACTCCGCTCTCTATCTTCAAAGCCAGCAATGAGAGGTCAAGTCCTGACTGTATATCCATCTCACCATCCTTCCAGCCCCACAACTCCACCTCTCAGACCTCAGCCTGGGCTGGGTCTCCACTCTTAAGGATTCATGTCCCTAAGACATGTCTTCCTAGATTGTGCTCAACTGCATACCCTGGGACACTTTCCCCATCGTCCCATCCATACCTCATGCCATCTACAGTGAGGTCACATAGTCATGTGCTCCAGGCATCAGGCCATGGACATCTTTGGGGGCGGCTGTTAGTCTGCCAATCACCAAAACCAATGGAAGGTTCTAAGCAGAAGAGGGCTCTGGTATGACCTGCTTTCTAGGTGGCTGCAGGGATAGAGCACAGAGAGGCAAAGGTAGGCACAGGGAGACCAGTGGGTAAGCTGGGGCTTGTCTACAGGAGAGCGCAAGGTGGACGTGGGCAGACCAAGGCAGCCAGGAGAAGTCTCAGTGCAGGTGCATTTTACAAGCAGAGCCAGTAGGATCTCCTGACAGATTGGACTTGGAGGGCGACAGGAAGGAAAGAGTCCAGCAATGCCAAGGGCAGTGTTCAGCATTTTGGAGAATAAGGCTGCTATTAGAGGAGACTCCCTGCAATTGCTAGGTGAAGCCAAGAATATATCCACCAACAAAAGTTGGGTGGGGCATCCACACCATCCTCCTGGCCTTCAGGACCTTCTGCGTTAGCAGGGGAAAGAAAACACAGAAAAAAACACAATCGATTACTTACTGAAACATCAGAACTTCTTCTTCCAAATGAACCCTATTCCCAAAGCTCTCATCTCAGAAAGCTGCATACATTTATTCCAAGGCTGCAGCCAAAACATTTTTTTTGCATCCTTTTCTAGGAATTGGGCTGATCTACAGGCCAGACAGGAAAAGTCAGCCTTGCCATTTCTCCCTCAGAAGGTCAGTTTAAACATTTACTTTATAATTCAGACCTGACTCGACTTCCAAAAATTGAAACCATCTTCCCCAGGATGACCACCTGCCATCTCTGAGGATATGCAAACCTCCAGCTATGTTCACAGCCCTGGAAAAGTCAGCTACTATTTCCAGGGAGGACAGATGTCTTTCGTGCTCCTGCACCCATACACTGGCAGTGAGGACACCCTCAGTCCTGGAGTTCCAGGTGCTCTGCCCGAAACACTGGGCTGGAGGTGGGAGCAGAGGTCCTCTTAACAGCCCTCCACTCATTTGGATGACAAGATTCACATAAAACCTGGTTTTTAAATTGTGTTACTTCGTGATCATGGATTATCTACATATATTTTCCTGCTGATCCCAGGGAACATTCACCTGATCATATTTCTTGCTGCATTCTTGTTGTTGTTGTTGTTAGGTGCCATTGAGTAGGGGTCTGACTCATAGCAACCCTATGTACAACAGACAAAACATTATTGTCTTGCTTCTCTGCTATTCATAGGGTTTTCAATGGCCGATTACTTTTTGGGAGTGGGTTTGCTGGGTCCTTCTCCTAAGCCCACAGCACCTGGTGTTCCCAGGCGGTCTCCCATCCAAGTACTAACCAGGCCCAACCCTGCTTAGCTTCCGAGATTTGATGGGATTGGACCTCAGAGCAGTATGGCTGCAAGCATGTTGCATTCTAGGGTCTAGAAAATCCTCTGGACCCAGTTCACTCATTTGTAAAATGTGGGTAATGACTGTATCTTCTTCCTGGGGTAGAAAATAACTGTATCTTCTCTGTGGGTGAAGAAGAAATCAGACCTTTCACAGCGTGTGCACGAAACTCTTAAAGAGAAAACCCCTGGCAATGACTGCTATTGTCCCTCCGTGTTGGCAATCACAGGCACAAGATCAGAGTTCACTTGTTTTCCCCCAAGAGAGCCTACTTTCCCATTCCAGCTGGTATCTTCGTTTCTTCTCACTCTTGTCTGGTTTTCCTAAAGCTCCCCTTTAGTTCCTCAGCTACCTAGTTGGTCATGGGGTATAGGTGGCAGAGTAAACTCTCCTTCCCCTTCTTCCCTCTCTCCTCTGAGTTCCAGGACCATCCACAGGCAACAGTCTTGCCCAACCCAGCACGCTACAAATTTCCAGACTCCTCTGCTCCCTCAAGATGACATTCAGTTGTCAGCTGCTGCCTAGACTTCACCTGCACAGGACAGCACAGAGACTTCGTGGGCTCGAGGTGGGACCTTGTCTTCACCGCTACCTGATGTGCCGGAGAACAGGGGAGACTGTTCTGGGTAAAACCTCGGGTGCCCTTTCCTTAGGCCCCCAGGTTTTCTGTCAACCTAAATAATGGTCATCTGGTGCCAGGAGGATTTTCTTCTCTCTCAGGGAATTTCAGGAACATTTTAACCAGGTGCTTGAAATCTGACTCACTAGGGGCTGGGTTGTTTGAAAGTTAGTTCAATGGAGGGGAGATAATTTTGACCAAAATGTTTCCTGGAAGCCTTCCCTGCACTTCCCCACACACATACAAGATTACAGCAAGTGATGTTCATTTTCTCTGTTGGAATCCAGGGGACAGGACAGTCAGCTCTACGGGTAGCTGGAGGCTGCTCTCTCCCTTTCTCCATTCCTTCCCCCCAAGCCCATTCCACTCTTAAAGAGGAGGTATACACCCTAATTGATCAGAATATTGTCCAAATTAGATGAGAAAATACATTTAAAAGTGCCCTCTTCTGTGCCTGGCATGGAATTGTCACTTTATTAATGACAGGTTAATTATTTTTCCCATCCCTCACATCTGCTTACCAAAACCATAATATCAGCACTCCAACAGATGACATGCCCACACTCCAGTGGCCGGGAAGGTCCCCATCCTACTGAGCCTTTCCAGCCCCTTCATTTGGTCTCAGTACAGCTGTGATGGCCCAGCCATGCCTGTCTTTCTTTCTGAGGCTCTGGACTTTGTAGAAACTTCCAACCCCTTGACTTGACAAATGACTTTCTGAGTGGAGGGGGGTTTTACATTTAATACATATCATAAGAGACATCAGAGCTATGCTCAGGAGATCAAATAGTTTCTTCAGCTAAGAATGTAAGCATTATCCCTATTAATATCTTTCCAACAAAGGCCCTGGGCTCCCCACCCCCGGTTCCTCTATGATCTCAGTTTATTAATGTTGCAGTCCCTCCCCCATTAGGCTGCCCTTGCCGCAGACTCTCATTCCAGCCTGATGTCTACCCTCTGTGGAACACACCTCCTTGGCAAGCATTTAATGTAAAGGGGGGGAAAAAAAAACCTCCATCATCATAAATCGTAAAATCAAACAACGGAACACCATCTCCTGGGAAATAAATTCTGAAGAGTTAAGAAGGCAAAAGGGAGGGCTATGATTATTTTAATCCCATTCCAGATGCTCCAATCCTCTCCCCCAACAAAACCCGAATTAAACACAAGCCTTATTCAAAGGGATAATGATAGTGTGAGTGCCTAAGACAATGTTTGGCAAACAGTAGGTGCTCAGTTAATGTTTACTTAAAAATAAATAAGTATATACACACAGCAGCCCTGTGGACCATGATTGTAACAAGCCCTAGCTTGACCAGACAAGACAGGTTATTGTAATTGAAGTTCCTGTGCTGATCCCAGTGCTCCCCTTTTCAAAAGCACCTTCACGCTTATTAGCTAGTTTGACTAATGCAGCATATCGAAGCTTGCACTTGGCCTTGAGAGAATGTACCTCTATAAAGGCTCTCAAAGGGACTAATGCAGACACCCCACGCAGACACACAACACTGAGGAGCCCCTGTTCTCACAAGACATTTGTACCTTTGAAAGACTTTGAAAATACTGAGTACCACAAAATATGCTAAGATCGAGAGAACCAATTCTTTACCAAAATCGGAGTGAATAAAAATCTCTTCTTTACCATGCCACCAAAATATGGTGACAGAAGGATACTGAGCTAATAGGAGCCTTGTCAGCTCCAAAGCTCAAAGGGGTAAATATCCTAGTCAAACATGTTCCTTTCTACATTGCCCTGAAGTCCATGGCAACATTTCTGCATTTAAGGGGGAACTGGGAGATAGGCTCCACTTACCTGCCAGGTTTTGAGGGGAATAAAATTAGGCAGAGTGAGAAAGGTCTTTGAAGAACGAAAACCTATACATAGAAACAGGCAGCCACAGGGGAAGGACAGATGATGTGAGGACCAAGGAGAGATGGTGCTTGGTACTGTGCTGAAGGAGGGTCCCTTGCCGAAATGGTACCAGGTGATGGGAATAAGAAAGATGGGGTCATCTCAGGTCATGCTCCTTCATTCTAGGCGGCACATCAGGAACTCTGGTCATGCTGCTGGTCTCAGTCCTTGGCTGTCCTGGGTGTGAGTCCCAGAGCTGGCACCCACAAGCTAAAAGGCCCCAGGCTGGTCTCCTTTCTCCTAGTGACTTTGCTTCCTTCCGTGTGGGGTGGACCAGCAGCTCCTCCCTCCCGGAGAAGCTGCCAGAGTCCAGTGGGTATGGAGGCCTGGCACACAGAGGTACTGCCCAGATGTTAGCACGTCTTCCACAGGGAGCATTCCGGTCTCCTAGGCCCTCAGAGGGGAGAAGGAGCTTCCTTGCAGCTGCCTGTGCACATTTTCCCCAAGTTCCACGTCATTGCTCTCCGTTTCCTCCCAACACCCAATCTGTGGCACTTCCATGAGCCTTGGAGAGTCGCATGCTGGGAGCCAAATGGCCCTTTGCCTCATGCTCTGTCCCCTGATGATGGACACCGTGCCCAGAGGGTAGGGAGGACACCTTGTCCAGCCTGGAGCCTGGTGGCTCCTGGGCTGCATGCCAGCTCTGGACCCAGAGGCTCCATCACCTCCCAGCAGCCCCAAAGTAGCATCCTGAGCAATGGCATGAAACAGGCTCAACACCCCTGTGCAGTTTTCCCACGTGTATTTCAGCACCCTCGTCCAGCATGGCCCAGACATCCCAGAAAGCACTGTGTCCATTTGCCCACCCCTGCCTGGATGTCCCTTCCAAACCTGGGACTCAAGCTCTAGGATCCTGATGAACTTAGAAATCATTTCATCCCAACTCTAACCTGACCTATGACTGACCCTACCAGGCAGCAGTGGGGTTTTGGAGATAAAGCTCAACATTTTTTTAAGCCATTCATAAACCATATGAATGTTCCTTCAGTGAGACCAAGCAGGCTAATTGTGATTCAAGTCTCTGCTTCCAGTAGAATTATATCTCAATAACTCAATGTGATCACTCTGCTCAGGTGGTGCCGATAAAAGTTATGATTAGCAGTTTGTAACTTAAAATGTCAGTGATTATTTTAATAAATACTGCTTATAGCAGTGTTTTTTGTTGTCTGTTTTGTTTTGTTTTCTAAAAGGAAATGGGGAAAAATAATGAAAGAGCTTCTCAGTAGCAAAAAGACAGGGAACTCACCAACCTCCCCATTTCACAGGTGAGAAGGCAGAGTCCTAGGAAATGCCTTTCCCAAATCCATGCAGCCACTCTAACTCAGAAGCAAGATTCCCACCCAGGGTCTTGCCTGCTGCTCCAGTGCCACATCCTGCATCCTGGCCTATTGTCGCAGCCCTGCTGGTTATCAAGTGGCCCCTAATCAGGAATCTCTTTGGCCACATGATGCATACACAGCAGGTCCTTCTAGAGCTGCACTGTCAACTCTGGACACATGTAGCCAATTAAATGTAAATGAATTTAACATGAAATTCATATTCAAATTAAATAAAATCTAAAATTCATCTCCTCAGTCACACTGGCCCCATGTCAAGTGCTAAGGAGTCCCATGTGGCCAATGGCAGCTAGGGGACAGACAGTGCAAATATGGGTCATTTCCATTATTGTAGAAATTTCTACTGGGAAGACTGCTTTAATAGGGAAGGTCCCCTACCCCGGGATTGGAGGGTACATGCAGGTGCTTGTTGTGTCAGCTAGACACTTCTTTGGCTTATGGTCTATAGGTCACCAAGGACCTGGAATTAGACTTTCCTTTATTTTATTTTTATTTATTTATTTACTTATTTACTTACTTACTTATTTTATTCGCAATGCTAGGGATTGAGCCCAGGGCCTTGTGCATGCTAGGCAATAGCTCTACCACTGATGTACAACCTTAGTCCTGGGATCAGACCATTTCTGACTCCATTCCCCTGGGGTCACTTGGAACCATAGATAATCCTCACCCTACCCCCACCGCACAGACCCCCACCCCCCGGCCTGGCCAGGGAAGGAAACTCTGAGAGAGAAACAATCTAAAGGATGGGCTCCTCCCTAGATGGCCTCTGACTTCCCTGACCAGAAACCACTCTAAAGATTCAGCCCCTCTGAGTATTGACGAGTTATTCCATCACAAGGGAGAGAGCACTAAATGGGGAATCAGAGGAAAGACATTGCTGACCCAGTGTAGCTTCTTTCCAGCTGTGCACCTTCAGCAAGTAGGTACCCGGCTAGGGAAATAGTGGGGTCTTCTGAAGCCTTAAACTCCCACACTGCCCTTGTCATCAATTCCTGCATCTTCCTTGGCTTTGTTTCTTGTCTTTCCTGGGTGTGTGCCTTTGGAGAATGTTCGTCTCTGTGGAGGCTGTAGTGGAGAAAGCAAGGGAAATTACTTTGGCCAACTCTGAAGGGATTCTAAGGCCAGAGGGCTATTGGGGGTACTGTTTTCCATGCAAGAATCCAGTAGAGGGGGATGTTGCATAGAGGCGGCTTCCTCACTGGCTTTGCCTTAAGCTTGTCATTGTTCTTGCACAAACCCAGAGGGAAGGAAATGTGTCATTTTCATCCTTGCAGGACCCCTATCTACTCTCCATGTAGGGACTATGTGAGTCACAGCTAAAAGCTCTGGGCAGGCCCGGGAAAGCCCCTTGTGATCTTTCTGTGCATTTAGCCTAATGAATTTTCCCTTCCCAGTTCCAAATTACAAAATTGAAGCTATTTTCTCGGGTGCCTTATTTAGCAGTTGTCAGAAGTTGGATTCTGGCAAGATCAACAATTTTCGAGCAGGTCAGTGTCCCACATGGGTTTTCCCCTTCTCTGCCCTTGCTTTCCCTTCTCACAGCAAGCTTTCATGGTCCACCCTGGTTGCCTGAGACCCTAACAGTGTGTCCCTCTCAATAATGAATGCTTGCAAGGAAATAAAAATGCATTTGCCATTCCCTTGCCTAATGCTTCGTTTTCCTTTTCACTTGGATGATGGCACGCTTAAATCCTCCTCCCCAGATGAATGTTGATGGGCAGCCACGGCCCACAATCTCTCACCATTTTCCAAGAATGAGACCTACTCCACCTCAGCACAACTAGAGCAAGAGGTTCTTTGCAATTTCCAACTCCTGTGATTTCACCCCTCAGTTCTTTGGGAGTAACAGGAAAGTAACGGATGCAGAGAAGGTGCCAGCTGTAAGTGCCCATGAGGGAGTAGAGGGGTCACCATGGCAAGCATCCTTTGCAGCTTCACAGTGAGATGCCACGGAAAGGCTCTTTTCCTAGTAAATGTCCCATTGAAGGCATATGGACTCCAGGTTCAAGAAGGAAGGCCTGGATCTAGCCTCACCAATGTCACCCTGCGTCTGGGCCTCCAACGCGGAGGAGGGGGCTGAGGATGGAGACCTCGCAGTCACACCTTCAGTGGAACCCAGAGGCACCTGTGCTGTTCAGGGAAGCCGTGGGTGGCAGCTCAGCAGCTCTCTCAAAGCCAGCAAAGAAAACATGTGCTGGAGGTGGAGGGGGATTCCGTTCCCTGAGAGTGGCTCTCCAGGCTGAATAGACAAAGGTGCGAGAAATGGGGAAATTCTCAAGCAAAATAAGACTTATTTGCTGAAGGTCTATCTGAGTGGGAATTCTCAAAATATTTTCGAAAGCTCTGAACTGTTTAGAGAACACAGCCAAAGGGTATGGAGAAATAAATGCCTGTGTTTATTAGCAGAGCCAGGGGGAGGCACATCCAGGCTTTGGGGCCACACTGGTTCAAATCCTGGTCCTATTACCTTCTCCTTGGATAGCGTGAGATAAGTCACCTAACCCGCCTCCCCACCACCCCCACCCCTGCCTGGCAACCTCCATCTTCTTCCCTCTAAAATATTAAGGTACCTAGTTCTATAGACTTGCTGCAAGGAACAAGTGGAACGTACTGAGTATACGCAGTGAGCCCCATGTCTGGCACATGGAAAGCTCTCACGAGATGTTAGCTATTTTGTTAATGAAATGCAGCACCACCATGACATTCTTCTGAGTTTAGAAATCCAGATGAAAAGACTATCCTTTCTCTCCACAAGCGGTGGTCAAGATTAAAATTCTGATGACTTTGACTTGAGACTGGCATACAAGGAAATGTTATGGGCAATCTTGAGATAAGTTCCCAAAAATTTGCTTCAAATCTCACCCAACAGTTCTTGTGTGTTTGGAGCCCTACAAATGAAGCCACATGTCAGTATAGATGACAGAGAATCAATCAATCAAACAACAAATATTTCTAAGATCCAAGGACTAAAATCCCTGTGGAAACATGGCATTCACACCCGGTATCTTAAACCCAGACACAGGGATCAGCTCTGTCTTCATTTTAGCCCTCACCATAGAGATTCTACATTTTACACAATAGGATATTCTGGTCCCAACTCAGAGCATCATGGTGGAGGGGAATGTGTGGGGCTCTACATTCCTCAAGGATCAACCTGGGGGTGTTAAACAGCTTGTGCTTCAGGACTGCCCTGCATTCCTGGGCATGCTCAAGTTGATGTTCCCGGTGCAGCTTGCACAGCATGATTCCAGCAGTTCTGGTCCTGGCACCCCACTGCTGCTAGTTCAAGTTACATCATCATGCAATAAGTTCTTTGAGTCCAAGTAGATAAAAAAAATAAATAAAGTTCTTAATAAGGAAGGAAAGAAGATCATCCTTCCCATATCCGAAGACCTCAGAATTGGCTAGACATTAATGGCGGTTCATTCCCCAAGTGGTCAGGATACTGCTCAATAATATATTGCCACAAATAATTGAAAAGTAGGCTGCTTTCTCCACTCATTTTGCAAAATTTTTTTCAGTAATAGTAGGTTGATCCCAGGGCCTCCTGCACAATAGGCAACCACTCCACCCCTGAACCAGCCCCCCAGCCCCTTTTATTTTTTATTTTAAGTCAAGGTCTTGCTAAGTTATACAGATTGCGTCTGGCCTCAAATCCTTAATCATCCTGCCTCCACCTTCCAAGCCACTGGGATTCTAGGTGTGTACCACCAGACTCAGCATATTTCACAAACTTTTATTGATCACCTATTGAACACCAGCCTGCAGCCATACCATATGGTGTCCGATCCCATCAGATCTCAGAAGCTAAGCAGGATCCAGCCTGGTTAGTACTTGGATGCTGTAGGCTTAGGAGAAGGACCCGACAACCCACTCCCAAAAAACGATCAGCCATTGGGAACCCTATGAATAGCAGAGAAGCACTGACCATAGTGTTTCACCTGTTGGACGTAGGGTTGCTGTGAGTCAGACACCAACTGGATGGCACCTGACAACATCAAAAACAACACTGAGTGCCAGGCCATGTGCCAGACTCTGGAGACTCAGTAGAGTTCATGGTGCACAGTTCTACCTGGAGCCACAAGGCCAAGTCCTGAGATGGGACAGTCAGCACAGCCTGGGGCATGAGAGGACTCCTGAGGTCATGGAGAGGGACGTAGGCTCAGGCAAGAGAGCCCAAGCCAGTGGAGGTCTGAGAGGGCCAAAGGCTCCAAAGTAGGAGGCTGTGGGGGGCTGAGACAGCCATTGGTGAGGGGGTATGGGGGGTTAATTCCAAAGCCCACATTCTTCTCCCATACCCACGATTTCTCTGAGTAATAGTTGCTCCCAGATTCAAAATGGATAAAGCCATAGCACAACTGGCCCTGAATTTTTCAGGAAAAAATTCAGATGGTTATTCCAGAGCTGCAGAGACCTGTGGGCATCCCATGATGTTGACTCCCCTGACCCTCCAATAGGGAAACAAAGGCCATGTGGCCAGGTTCTCCCTAAGAAAGTAGCTGCCTCAGTGTCCTTTGATAACAATATCTGACCTTGCTCTGGGAAAACAGGGGAACCCCATCTTCACATGGCCACTTACCACACTGAGAGCCAAGGCCTCATGCCGGGCCCTCCTGATGTGCACAGCCTGATATCATTAGCTTAATAACAACTTTCAAAACAAAACTCATGGACTAGTACAGTGAACAAAATGCCCATACATTACACTTAGCTCCCTTCCCTAAGGCAGCAACTGCAAATGTAAAAGCTGGTCACCAGCTGGGCAATTTGGTCAACAGGCAGACCTGAGGCCAACTCAGGTAGGCTTTAAGAGGCACCAAGGAACCTGCCATCCTGGCCAAATTCCAATAGGTTGTTTACATTTTGAGAACTGGGATTTAGCTCGGTTGGTGGTGCACTGCTCTGCAGTCTCTGAAGTCCTCAGTTCAATTCCCAGCAACGCAAAAATGGGAGAAGAACATGGCGATCAACTCCCAAGGCAATCCCGAAACAGTCAGCCATAGAAAACCCTATGAGGGCTGCTATGAGTCGGACATGACCTTAGGGCACCTAACAACAACACAATACTTACATTTTGAGTGAAGGTAATAGGAGTTTGGGATTTGTTTTACCTTTTTAGAAAGCACTAGAAACTCTCTTTCTGGTGAAACTTTGTAGAGTTGCCCTGTACAGACCATCAGAACAAATTCTTAAAGAGTGTTTACTACGTGCCAGATGCTTTAAAACTCAAGCCAACAAGAGCCCTGTAAGGTGGGTACAATGGGCCACTATGCTCATGGTGTGCAGTTGACAAACCTACAGCACAGAGGAGTTAAGCGAACTGCCCAGCATCCCATAGCTGGTAGAGGTGGAGCTGGGGTTCCGTTCCCTGTAGTCTGGCTCACCTCCCCTCCTAGCTGGCCTACTGTGTAGCCCCAAGGTAGAAGGCAGAGAGGAAGCCTGGCTAAGGCCCTCACAGAGGATGGGAGTTTCCAAGCCCCAAATGTGGCCCCCAGGCACATTCATGGAAGTTTGTGGCCCCAGGAAACCCAGTTTAGAAGCCCTGTGGTCAAAACATTAGCTACCAAGGATCCTGTTAAGATTGTGCCTCCTTCTTGGAAGGAGTAACAAATAGGTGCCTTAGTACAAATCCATTTTCAAAACCTGGGTTCTTAAAAGAATGAGATTTGTGGACAAGAGGGGTGACTGGAGGGATCCCAGCTGCAGGATGGGGATACAGACATGGGTAGGGGCAGGCTGGGCTCTAGAGTGTGACCAGTAGGAGGGAATGGGGTGATAGAGAAAGTGGCTCCAGGACAGCCAAGCTCCCCACCTAGAGGGCAGCTAGAGACCAGGCTAACAGCAGGTACTTGAGAGGACTGTGTGAAAGGGTGTCTGGGCCAGCAATTTTCTGGTCATTGAACACTAAGCAGCAGGGTAACTCCCTGGCAGAGGCATAGCGTGATTAGACTAGTCAAGGGGAGGTCAGGAGAACAATCTAATGTGAGAGAATCGGGCTCCCCAGGAGGTGACACTCGGGGTTTCAGTTTCTATCTTAATAACCATTTTTGCAATTTTCACAATTGCAGAACAAAGAGGACTATGACTCATAGCTCACAATTTGCCTGACAAATTTACCGTGTGATCTTGTCACTGAGAATGACATGTTTTTCTGGGATGAGGGGACACTGGGGAGAATTCTCAACCCGAGGAGCATATGATAACGGGGAATAGTGGAACACACACTGCACCTCCTCATGCCTCAGGCTCAATCCCAGAAACCAAGTGATTAATGTGGCACGTGGATTTCGGTGGACCAGGGAGGACATTGCTACAAGATTAACATCTCACACTTAGGTGTTTTACTATGTTTTTAATTAATCTCTGAGACACATTTTTTATCCTCTGGAACACATGAGTTAAATTATTCAAGGTTCATCACTTCACAAACAAGGAGGGAGGTTGAAATTGGAAAGATAGGCATTTGAGTAGAAACTCAATGTCATTTAAGAGCTGATACACACAATGTGATCTTGACATTTCAAAAGAACAACTGAAACTCCTGATGAGACTGAAAAACCAAAGTTTTGCCCTTTGGTTTCTAACTGAAGAATCAAATCAGAAAGCTGAGGATCTCTTGTGGAAGAAATAGACCCATGTCCAGGGTTGGGTCATCAACAGGTAACAGCCAACATCAATGTCTCATCAGACCTTACCAAAGGTAATGATCAAGGGATCATTTTCCTATTCAAGACTGTGATCCTTCTTCCTTTTTAAGAACTTATATATTAACCCTGGGGGCTGGGATTTAGCTCAGTTGGTAGAGCGCTGCTCTGCAGTCTCCGAGGTCCCAAGTTCGATTCCCAGCACCACAAAAAACTGGAGAAGGACGTGGCAACTCACTCCCAATGCAATCCCGAAACAATCTGCCATTGAAAACTCTATGAGGGTCGCCGTGAGTTGGACACGACTCGACAGCACCTAACAACAACAACAATATTAACCTCGAAAATGAGTTCATACAAAACCAGAAGCTAATGCACCTATGCCTGCAGCCATAGCCCTGTGGCATCTGATCCCGTCAGATCTCAGAAGCTAAGCAGGGTGGGGCCTGGTTAATACCTGGATGGGAGACTACCTGGGAACACCAGGAGCTGTAGGCTTGGGAGAAGGACCTGGCAACCCCCTCCCCCCAAAAAATCAATCTACCATTGAAAACCCTATGAACAGCAGAGAAACACTGACAACAGTGTTTCCCCTGTGGTACAGAGGGTCGCTATGAGTTGGATACCGACTCGACGGCACCTAACAACAACAACAACAACAATGCACCTTTGGTTATAGCTCACACTCATTCAGCACCTTTCACTCAGACCCATTGAAATCATCCATATTTTCAATTCCCAGGGCACTAGTGGGCCGCTAAGCCGAAAGGTAAAGGTTATAGTTTCCACTCTCTCAGAGCATCACCACCCTTTACAGGTCTCCTTCATGCGCTCTTGTGGAGTGGAAACCTGATTCAAAAGACTCATTCTCAAGTTCTCATTAGAGACCAGTTCATGGGTAAAATAGTCTGAAACTAGTATTTGTTGAGTTACCTTTCTACTACAGGCACAAGGACTCTCTCTCTCTCTCTCTCTCTCTCTCTCTCTCTCTCTCTCTTTCTCTCTCTCTCTCTCCCCACTCTCTCTCTCTCTGCAGTACTCAGAGTTTGAATACAAGGGCTTGCATGTGCCAGGCAAGTGCTCTACTACTGAGCTGCACTCCAGCCCCTATTTTCTTTTCTCTTTTTTTTTATTTTGAGTCAGGGTCTCACTAAATTATACAGGCTGCCTCTGGCTTCCAACTGACAATCCTCTTGCCTTAGCCTCCTGAGTCACTGGGATCACAGGCATGCACCACGGCACCTGGCTGGCTTTGGGACTTTAAATCATGGTTATTTCATTTAAGCTTTCCAAGTCGCTCAGGGTGGCAAGTGTGATTTGGCCCATTTTAGATAAGAAATTGAGAAACTTCTGCAAGCCACAAAGACAAGGGGCAGAATTAGGGCCTGAGGCCAGACTGAACACAGCGCCCATGGTCTTTACGTCAAGGGCTAACAGCCTTAGTGGACATGAGGACAGACAGAAATTGTCACCTCCACAGGTCCAACGAATGCTGACCAGGAGGGTTTTTAAGAGGCCTGTGGGTAGAGGTACTGTCTAAGGGGACCCTCCTACCACATCTCAGTTCTCACTTTGTAGCAATATGACCAGTGTAATGCTATGGAGCTTCCCCACAGGTCCCAGGTTCAGGCCACACCTCCATATTCAGCCAGGGTAACTGAAGACAACTGTGGTCAGGTCACTCCCTTTGTTGAAAACTCTTGCACATTGCCCATTGCATCCAGAATAAAGGCCAAAATCCCCACATGCTAAAAGGTCCCATGACCAGCACTGTCCACCTCCTCAGGCCATCCCACTCCTTTTCCTATTCTCTCCATTCTCCAAACATGGGTATCTACTTCCTCCTTCCTGCCACAGGGCCTTTGCATGTATTGCTCCCTCTAGCCAAAAATCCCATCCCATACAACACCATTCCCCTTTCTTTTATTTAGGCTTCAATATCCCTTCCTTGAAGAGGCCTCATGTGATGACCAGGCAAGGGGCTCTGCAGCACATACCCTCCCCTCCTCCTTCCCTGCCCTGACCAAGACTGGATTGGGATCATTTGCATGATTGCTTCCTGCCAGTCTCACACTTGGCCCTGGGGAAGGGATTTGACTTAAGTGACACTTGTGAGGGCAGGAAAGCTGTCCGTCTTGTTCATTTCTGTATTTATTACCAGCACCTGCCTCAGCATCCAATGTCTTGGAGAGACTCAGTCAATGCTTATTCCACCCACGAGACAATCAGTCACAAAATTGCAACCTTTGTTAATCATCCCCAAGCTCATGCACTACCTGAAATTGCTGAGGTCTAGTAGAACCAATGTGGGAGAAGCTGGTGGAGCAAAGGAGTAACATACGCATTACAGGAACCCATTTGCCACCCCAGGCTCTCCTTTCCCCAGGTTTCAGAGCAACAGTTAACATTTATTAAGTGCAACGTTTGCGCTAGTGTGTTAGAGATTTTCACGCAGCCTAACTGCGCCTGGTGTGATCCCTCTCGCCCGAAGTTAGATCCTGTCCGCTCTGATCACCTGAGAGGCTCCATCTCACTTCCAGGAAAAGCCCAAATTCCAGGCTTAGGCTATAAGGCCCAGAGGATTTTCTCCTCTCCATTCTCATCTCCTGCCCTGGGCTGGGCTGGGCTCCAGCCCCAAGGACCTCCTTGTAGCTCCTAGACCACCCTTGGCAGCTGTCTGCTCCTGATACCCTCGGCCGGAATCACTCCTCCCACAGGGAGCCAGAGCTCAGCCTCATCATCTCCTTCAAAGTGATTTTCTCCATGAGTCTGGCCAGAGCCCACCCTCCCCAAGCCCCTACCTGCTCCATTTTTCCCCATCGAGGGCCACCATCTGATGCACGATTGCTGTGCTTGTCTGTCTACTCCTGGCCTGCTTCTTCCCACCCCACGGCATGTCACTCTCTTTGTTGAAGGGTAGAGTGCTGCTCTTCAGTCTCTGAGGGCATGGGTTTGATCCCCAACACCGCAAAAATGGGAGAAGGACTTGGCAACCCAGTCCCAAAATGATTAGCCATTGAAAACCCTATGAATAGCAGAGAAGCACTGCCATAGTGCTGGGCATGGCACAGTGTCGGGGAGTGTCTCATTCTGTTGTATGTCACTATGAGTCAGACCGGACTCCAAGGCACCTAACAACAGCAATGACAGAACCAATGTGGGAGTCAGCAGGGAATTCTTCCTGTTTTGTTCATTGCTGGGTCCCTATTTTCTGCTTGGCACATAAAAGAAGCAAACTTATGCTAATGAGCATCAACTCAGAGGGGTCACATTCCAACCAAACACCTTCCTCCCCACCTGGCCTGGCCTCTCTGGCCAGTGGGAGGGAGGAGAATCCCAAAACGTAGGTCCTTAGGCACTCTTGAGTCCACCCCATACCCCATAAAGCCTGCTCCAAAACAGGTGGCTTCTCTCGATTTCCCACATCATTCTCTCAAAGTGGGTTTCCTTATGCATCGGTTGTTCCTTTGACCTCTGTTTTCCAGACGTCTGCTGGAAACAGAGGCCCAGGTCAGCAAGGCAGCCCCATCCTTGCTAGCGCAGGGCAAGACTCCATCCATGCCTGCTCCTCCCCGGCCCCTTCTGCGTCTTCCTGATGAACTATTTTCCTGCTCATTTATCTTTCCAATCTCAAACGTAGATTTTATTACCTTTCTAGACAGGGGCATGTAAGAAATGTAGCGTTTTAAAAGAGTGCTCATGACTAGAGGGGGGAGTCTTTCACTCCCGGCCCCAGCCTCCCAGGGTGAACATGTGCAGCTTTGTCCCAAACAGGAAAATCCATATCTGTGCAGAGTAGGCAAGGGCTGTCGTGCTGGGTGCACTCCGTCGTTGTTCATTTCGGGCGCCATATCTATGAATTCTTTTCCCAACACGTGACTGCTCAGTGTTGCCATCAGCTCCTCCCAACCTTTTCCCTCTGCTTAAGGCTTTGTTGCCTCCCAATTAACACCCCAACCGTACTGTATCCTCACTCCCCACTTCCTGTCTTGATCCACTCCTTCTGCTCATTTCACAACCCTGTCATTTTCAAACTTGTCCCTTGTGTTCAGGACAAACAAGTTCTTCTGCTCCATCAAACCACTCTGCTGGAAAATTCTGCCTCTCTTTGAACCCTTCCTCGGCCATCAGCCGAGCTCTCACTGCCAGATCATGAGGTGCCTTCCCACCTACCATTTGGCCTGCCTCTCCACCTGAGAGTCTAGAGGGGAAATAGCAATGTCGTTGTTGTTGTTAGGTACCCTGGAGTCAGGTCCAACTCATAGTGACATACAACAGAATGAGACACTCCCTGACACTGTGCCATGCCCAGCACTATGGCAGTGCTTCTCTGCTATTCATAGGGTTTTCAATGGCTAATCGTTTAGGGTGCCTGCAGCCATAGCCCTGTGGCATCCGATCCTGTCTCAGAAGCTAAGCAGGATTGGACTTGGTTAGTACTTGGATGGGAGACCACCTGGGAACACCAGATAGTGTAGGCTTAGGAGAAGGACCCGGCAACTCCCTCCCAAAAACCAATCAACCATTGAAAACCCTATAAATAGCAGAGAAGCACTGACAATAGTGTTTCACCTGTTGTATGTAGGGTCACTATGAGTCGGATACTGACTCAATGGCGCCTAACAACAAGAACAATTGTTTTGGGGGTGGGCTGCCAAGTCCTTCTCCCATTTTTGCGGTGCTGGAGATCGAACACAGGGCCTCTGAGACTACAGAGCAGCGCTCTACCAACTGAGATAAACCCCAGCCAGAAACAGCAATAGTAGAACTGAAATAAAATGGCAGTTTCAGCTAACCGAGGAGGGCACACTTTCACCGGGTATTTCAGATCTTGCTCCTGGCAGATGAGGATCACAAGCAGATGGCCCTTTTGCCCCCTGTGTTTACAAACCAGACTGTGAGAGTCAGCACTTGCTTCCAAATAGACAGACTGTGACTTTCCTACAGGAGCCATGGGGACCCCATGTGCCCAGAAATTCATTAATGCAATCCTTCCTGTATCCAGCAGGTAGTAAATGCAGCAGTGATTTCTTTGCTGAAGATTTCACCATCTTCAAGAATTCTTGAACCAGGCTCGGTGGCGCACGCCTGTAATCCCAGCAGCTCAGGAGGATCGCAAGTTCGAGACCAGAGGCAGTCTGCATAACTTAGAGAGACCCTGTGTCAAAAAGTAAAAAATGGACTGGGGGTGCAGCTCAGTGGTCCAGCACTTGCAAAGCATGCAAGCACAAGGCCCTGGGTTCAACCCCCAGTACCACACAAAAAAAAAAAAGAAAGAAAGAATTCTCCATTGCATTGCAAATATTCTTGCAAGGTATTGTATCTTACTGAATGGAATTTAATTTGATAAAATTCAGTTCTCTCACTTGAACCCCCATGTTATTTTGTGATATGCAACAGAGCATTGGGCAAGGGACAAGGAGTCCTAGAGAGGAATGCTGTCTGTTCTACAGATAGGCTGAATAACTGTGGGGAAGTTGCCTGACCTCTCCAGGCCTCAGCCTTGTTACCCATTAAATGGGTGCAATTCCAGCTGCCCTGCCTACTTTGCAGGACTTGCTGTCTCTTGTTATCCTTAGTGTCCTTGGCAATTAAGAGGAAGATGCCTGACATACACTAGCCTTTCCAAAGATATGCGTGGAACTGAAAAGATTCTGATTAAATTGGCTCAGTCGTGACACAGGACCTTTTTGCTGAGTCAAGCACTACAACGATGAATGCCTCATCTTTACCAAACAAAATTCTGTGCATCCTTCAAGGCCCAAGTCAAAAGCAGTTTCATTTTTGAAAAGGTCCTGCATCCCTCCAACCCCAAGAAAGGAAAGATCCACGGAGATTGGGTAGCACCTGTGACCCACATCCACACCTAGGCAGTATAGCCCACTGGACTGAGCTCTTGAGAGGGACCCCCAGCAGAAACAGCACAGGGAATGAGTCTGGAAACCCAGGCCCTGTGGGGAGAGGGAACCAAGGACCCAGAATTTAAAAAGAAAGTCTCTGAGCTGTGGGGAGCCGGATGGAGCAGACAGGAGACCCGAGACCCTAAGCTGGGGGTTTCTGTGAAATGAGTCGAGATGGTATCAAGGGGCAAGAAGATAGAAAGAGACACCCCCTCTGAGCTTCCAGAATGTTTTCATGCAGCTGAATCATGCTGGATGGAAGCCATCCCACCCTTTCGCAAATCCCATAGCACTTTGTGCTTCCCAGAGCACTGCCCATCTTTGTGGTTCTTTGAGGATGTTTGTACCTTCCCTCCCCTCCCAGAACAGAAACTCTCAAGGCGTGATCCTCCTCTTCCTCATCTTTGTACCTCCCCCTCAAGCCTGTGCCCAAGGTCTAGCCCAGAGTCTCACATATAAGCAATATAACACATACTTGTTTCATGGATTAATAAAAGCACGACACTCTGACTTCAAATATGACTGAATAAAACATGACCCATAATACTATTGGACCTTCTAAAATGGTTTATACTCATCTAGCTTTATCCTCTAAGCTCTGGATTTTCTCCTCATCCTTCAACACTTTACAACATACTTAGTTTGCTGTCCAACAAAATCACTGTTCACTTGACTGTTTCATATCCAACAATATAAGAATGGCTACCATTTATGGAACCCTCTGGCAAAATGGGGAGCTACTGGTCAGAAATATATGGAACCCCTTCCAGAATACAGAAGTATTGCTTACAAGCTGCTGCTAAGCTAGGACTTTGTTTCCCTGCTCTTGTTGCACTGGGGTGAGACCACCCCAGTGGTGAGACCAGTTCTCATCAATGAACTGGGAATGGAAGCAGATGTCTCACGTTTAAGGCCAGTGCTTTTAAGAAACAGCTATGGCTTCTCTACTCTCTCCTGATTTGTTGTCACATGGAAGCAGAGGACTTGAGGTTCCAGAGGTGGAGGAGTCAGAAGACGGAAGCCTGGATCCCTGAGTCAGCACATGGAGGAAAGCCTCTGCTTTCTCTGGTTAGTCTACTATATAGGCAGGAAATAAACTTTAATTGCATTAAACCTCTGGAATTTGGCATTTGACTGTTAAAACAGCTGGTGTTACCTTCACTAATACAAGTACCTACTGGATGCTGTGCACTTCTTCCAAATTATTTCTCTGAGCACTTGCAACAGTCAGGCATGATAGGTACTATCAGTATCCCTGTTTTTATTTTCCAAATAACTAAGACTCAGAGGGATTAAGTTACCTAGACAGGTTGTCATAGCTTATAAGTGTTGGAGGTAGAATTTGATTGAGACTTTTCTGGCTCCAAATGCTGTGTTTTCTCCCCTCACAATCACAGTCTTCCAGCTGTCAAGGATCTTGGACTCTGTCTTTGACATCATTTTTAAATTAGGGATCTGCTCTCATCTTGACCTATAATTTTTTAAAGCAGTTTATATATATATATATATGTCTCTCTTTCACAAACCTCCTACCATCACCTGGAAGAATTATGTATTCCAGCCCCTGGAGTGTTCTATAAAGACTTTAATTTTTTTCACTTGTTTTGACATAATTCTTTTACTAGCAGAATTGAATTATTTCTTTGGGCAAATATGTAAGCGTAATGCCACTTTGCTTCTCTTTTCATACCAGTTGTGAAGGGTAAGGAGATCATTATGGGTTCTGGGTGGGGAACAGGGAAAAAAGAGAAATTGTTTGGATTCATCAAATCCCACTTGCTGCCTGCTTGGGATAGAAAACCTTCTCAGGCATTGGGCTGATAAAATTTATAGCACTCACAGTCAGGTCTGTGTTAGCGCTGTGCCTTTTTCACCTTCTGAAGGAGGCAAAGAAAATGTCTGGTGACTTATCCAGAGTCACACAATAGTAAGGGACAGAAGTGGAAATCAAATTTAGGAGCATGAGAAGACAGGTCAATATAAACTCACCCACAAAAAGGAACTTAAAAGGAACTTTTCTTGACCCTTAGCATATAAAATGACAGTTGTATAACCTAGAAGAAAAAAGAGTGGGCAACTCAGGTCGGGGTTTTGTTGTTGTTTTGTTTCATTTTGTTTGGGGGTTGTTTTTTATTTGTTTTGCTTTGTTGCTGTGGTGGTGGTGGTGGTGATGGTGGTACTGGAGATTGAACCCAGGGTACTCCACCACGGAGCTGCTCCCCTAGACCCTTTTTCTTTTTGAGATGGGGTCTCAATAAGTTATGCAGGCTCTCTCTGGCCTCAAGCTCACGATCCTCGTGCCTCTGCCTCCCAAGTCAGTAGGATTACAGGCATTTGCCATTGCGCCCAGCTCCACAGTTGTTGTTGTTTTTTTCCAAGTAATTGAAACTAGCTCTTTTAGCTACTTGGAGAGTTCCCCTTCTAAAACACATAAACCTGCTGACTTCTTAAAGTATATGAAGTATTTTTGATGACTCCAGATAAATAGCGATTATACTGAATTGGATTATTAACTGACAAAGCTTTCAGAAGGTATAGCAAAAAATAAGGCTATTGATCCCTACACTAAACATCCTCAAAGTCTGTGGTTACTGGCTCAGGAGAATTATGAGAGCAGGATTTGCTCAAGCATGTAGACTAGGTCCTGGCACATAGTAGTTGTGCAATAATCACTCAGCTAATGATTGACTACATGGATGATTATTTTGCTTTCTAACCATTCCATCTCCTCCTTTTATTTGAAGTCATTTGTTGTCACCATTCCCTGAGCCCTTAATTTGCTATTTCTAATTCACCATGGGTTGGGAAACTAAAAAGAAAAAAAAAACATATAGATAAAAGAAATTATGCTATAACTCAGTAGAAAATTTAGAACTTTCTGCACTGATGGAAACTTTAATGTACATTGTCTACTTACTACTATTGAGCACTTGAAATATGAATAGTTAAGCTAAAGAACTGAATTTAAATTTTGTCCACTTGTATTAGCTTTAATTAAATTTAAATAGTCATGTGTGATCGGTGGCTACCATCCTAGACAGCACCGGGGTTTGTTTGTTTGTTTGTTTGTTTGTTTTGCAGTACTGGGGGTTGAACCCAGGGCCTCACACTTGCATGCTTTGCAAGTGCTGGACCACTGAGCTGCACCCTCAGCTCATTTTTTTTACTTTTTGAGACAGAGTCTCACTAAATTACACAGACTGCCTCTGGTCTTGAACTTGCGATCCTCCTGCCTCCACCTCCCGAGTCGCTGGGATTACAGGCATGCACCACAGCACTCAGCCTGACAGCACAGGTTTTGAACTAGATTTTTTTTTTTAATTCGATATCCCTTTCTTTTCCTTTCCTTTTCTCATTTCCTTTTCTTTTTCTTTGTTTTAACTTCTACTCTGTTCTCCCACAGGCCTAGGTGTAGGGGTAGAGTCGGGCCTAAGTGATAATGTTAAGGATGGAAAGGTAAAGTAAGGGAGGCTCCTGGAGGCCAGGTGAAGGTGCAAAGGAAAGCTGGTCTTTTCAAGGAGAAACCCAGTGGGACCTGAGACTGTCTGTCCTGATCTGCCATGGCAGAGCGCAAGGCAGGCAGGACCTGCGGATGCAGGGGACCTGCTCAGCTTCGAACCCTCAGGCGTGGAGCACCACCACCCTGGCCAGTGACAGCACACTGAGGTGAAAGGAATGCTGTCTGTTCAGTCTCCGGATTTGCTCACAATTCTTTTCAGCACAGGACTTCAAACAGTCAGAATTAGCACAGAAGCCCTTCTCTGCCCGTATCCTCAGGAAAAGAATCATTCTAACTTATACCAGCAGCCCAGAATCTATCATCTGACTACGTACAGGGCTCTGCTGGGGCTTCCATGCCCAGCAAAGTTGGTGTGGTGGCTTTCTGAGCAGGATGGCAGGGGCTCTGCTTGCTAGAGGGAGGCCACCGCTTGCACTTTTGTCATGTTTTGGGGCTTGTTTTTTTCTGGAGCTATAACAACCTCAGTAATTCAGACCTCAAGGATCCCACAGCAAATTCAAGTTCTACTGCGTGCAGAAATGGTGTCTGGCTACCTTTCTGCAGGGAAAGAGCTTTGCACACTCATCTCCTTCCTGGTTGAGGATGACATTGCTTATATGCAACCTGTCAGCACATGCCACCGAGCTTGCGCCTCATTCCCCAGTAAAAGGGACAGGTTTGGTTTTAGCCACCTACACTGTCACAATAGGTTTTATTTCATGACTAAATCCATGTGTTTTGTTTGTTTGTTTTTCAAATAAATATTGATGCACAGATATAGATCCATATTACACACATATGTATCTCTCTACATACATGTGTATATGTAATATAATACAAAGTAATAACTTATCATTAAAGAAAATGTTAAAGAAAAAATAAAACAACAAAAAGCATCAAATAAACCCCATCCAAGACAGTGTCAGTTAACATTTTGTTGTATTTCTTACCTGCCATTCTTCTGTGCCCGGGTGGAGGACTTCTCCACTTAACTTCATCATAAGCATTTATAATCTATATCCTGCTTTTAGTTATCTCATGAGCATTCCCCTTACAATCATGCCAACTTAGCAAACATCATTTGAAGTACCTGCAAAACATTCTGTCAAGTTACCATATTCACTTAACCATTTCCCTCTGGGAAGACATTTGTTTTCTAGCATTGTCCTTTTATGAACATATAATAACAAATAATTGGGTGTACAAAGGCTGTTCCCCTCACTTCCCCCTTACACACCATAGCTTCTGGCTATCCTCCCTAGGACAGAAGCAGACAAGTAGAATTCCTGAGTCCATGGACAGTTGTTAAAAGGAAAGCCCCACATTTCCAAGATGGGTAACAAAAGTTCAAAGTGGACAAGCATCATCAAGTGCATAAACCAATAATCTTGATCCAATTCATTTGGCCAGGGTTGGGGGAGGGTGGACAACTCATCACAACAGCCAGTTCATTTCCTAGCTCCTCTTGAAAGGTTCACTTAATCATCCACATACAATTATGGAATTGATATGCCACTGATCAAAACCACTGTCTTTGAAAGTTCGCCCATCCCCATTTACGTATTACCCTTCTTTCTCAATATTTTCCTTGCTGAGCATGTCTACCATTCCTTCAACTAAGACTCTGGAGTCTTATTTTTCCCTTTTCTGGAGGACAGAGAGACCTCACCAGTTCTAATTATAACCGCTGAGGACTTCACCGGAATTTTGGTAATAGAATGTTACAATGGCGCCTAAGGAAAAGCATTTGGAATCATTGAAGTGGTCCTCCTAAGAGGAAAGCAAACCTGGCTGAAACCCAGGCTATGCAAAAACACTCCAAACCCTCCCCCTTCCCTGAAACTGAGTGTGCTTTCTTGGTGTTCCTTTGATTAGGCCACAATGAATTCACACAAACCAAAATTAAGAAACAAAGACAGAGACAGACACCAAGTCAAAAACAAGGGCCAATTTTGAAGTGTACGGGACTCTGGGCCAAACTGGGTGCGATCCCAAAGGCTACCACCCAATGGGGTTTGAGGGGAACAACTTGCCTCCCACATTTTGGCTCCAGGTCAAAGCCTCCTTCTCCAAAGAGGCGCTGAAAAGGCGTCTGAGTTATTAATTTGTCTTTTGTGAGATGTTTTAGTGCTGCTATAAATCACTCTAGATCATTAACAGGCCTCAGTGGAGGTGTCCCTAAGCTGATTGAACTCGATGAGAACCAAAAGGAACGTCCATGTTGAGGCAGGGCAGCTGTGACCTATTGTTAATGGCTTGAAGTGATTAAGAGGGCTGGCTCTGGCACCACAAAGCTGCCCAGCAACACAGAACCTGGTCCATGTGGTGTCCTGGTGGTGGAGAGGTTTTGAAGCGAGCCCTTCTCAGAAGCCAGAGGCTGAGGCTCACAGTTGGAGTGTCCATGTCAGGAAGGCTGCTATTCAAGTTGTCTGCGAGAGACTTCCCTCCACTATTAGCCAAGCAGTCAGCCAGATCCAGGTGAGTCAGGTAGAAAACTAAAAATGTATCCAAGGCTCCCGGATACCTTCAATGCAAGAAAGTTGCCTCAGCTTTGGAGCTGCCTTCCCCACATCTCCAACCACACTCAGCCTTGCCCATGGCCTGGTACCGAATGCCAGCCGCAGGGTCCAGTGCATCAGAGCTTCCAGATGCACAGAGCCCAGCGATGGCACAGAGGCAGGAACAGGCTATTGTGATGTGGTTTGTTTTCTAATTTTATCTTGTTAAGTGGCCTCTTCTCTTTAGAGGGGGAACAAAGGCCCTAGGGAAGTCCCGAGCCTACCTCCAAAGATTCCTAGGATGGGGCCCAGGAATTCAAGGTGTACAGCAGCCTTGTTTTCAGGTGGTACCCCCCACACACTGGGAATGCTGAATTGGCAGTCAGGGACCTTGCCTCGGTAGATGTGCTGTGAGTGTCCCCCAGGGCTCCATGTTTTGAAGCTTGGTCCCTAGGAGGAACAATGCTAACAGGTGGGGCCTAGCAGGAGGTCATTAGGTCATGAGGTGCATGGTCCTTGAAAGAGATTGATATAGCTCCCAGTTAGTTCTCACAAAAGGAGTCTTGTCAAAAACTGAGTCTGATCCTTCCCTGAACTCTGGCCTCCTGTCTTGCCATGAGATCTGTCCTTCTGCCATGATGCCTCCCACCGTATGATACAGCCAAAAGGCCCTCAGCAGAGCTGAGCTAATGCAAGTGCCATGCCCTTGAACCTCCATACCTATGAGATAAATAAGTCTCTTTTCTTTATAAAGTACTGAGCCTCAGGTATTTCATTATAGAAACAGAAAATGGCCTAATATAGACTTATTAGACCAAGACCCTCTCACAGAGCCACCTGCCTGGACCCAAACATAACACTTCTATTTAAGGTTGAGTGAGCAACCTTGTGATAAGCTCTGAGCTCCTAGGGTGAAAAGGCCATCATTTTGTGGCTTTTTTTTTTTTTTTTTTTTTTTTTGGAATGAATCACAATCATTGTTCTTTGTGCACAAAGCTGATGACTCAATTCTGGCAGCAGCCTTCTTGTAAGATGCCCCTTACCAGGCCCCATAAGCAAAATGCATTAATTCAGGTAAGGCTATAATTAGCTGATGATGGTTTCACCCTCAGAGTGGACTTTTTAGATTGTATTATTATTCCCAATTATTAACTCACCCCTCCTCCCTCCACAAGAGCTCCAGCCAACACAGCCCTCAAATAATTTAAGCAAGAAATAATATTTGATCTTTTAACCATTGAGTTATTGGGGCTGTTTGTAACTGTGCTGGAGGCTGGCTAACATAACCCTGTTCCTTGACAGGTGTAGGAATATAGGACATTCTTTCAGCCAACATACTCTTTTTAATCTTGTAGTGCTGGGGATAGATCCCAAGGCCTTGTGCATGATAGATGAGAGCTCTACCACCAAGCTACATCCCCAGGCCTTCCAGTATACTTCTAAACACCTGCCAGGGATTGCTCAAGGGTTAATATACAGAGCTTACAAACACAGAGTGACCACTCTGTACCATTCAGCTTTATCCCCTTCTACTACGGAAGCATATCATGTCACTCCTCTGCTCAGAACTCATCAAGTGTTCTCCAGCTAACCAGAAACTAAAACCTGTCTTTGTAATAGCTGTGGACCCCACACAGCCTGGCTCTTGTCCACCCTGTGACCTCATTCTCTACAACTTCCTATGGCCACATCGCCAGCCTCCCTGCCTTCTTTGCTGTTCCTTGACCTTACCAAGTATTCCACTACCTAAGGGCCTTTGCACTTGCTGCTCTTTCTTCCTGGACTTCTGCACCCCAAGATACCACAGGGCTTACTCCCTCCCCTCCTCAAATGTTGCCATCTTTTCAAAGCCTTCCTCTACTCTCCAGTTTAAGTTGTCACCTTTTGCTCTCCACATGTTCTCCCTACCCCTCCCTTGCTGCATTTCTCTGCTTGTTTAATCCTAATGGAGAACTGAAAAGGATGCCCACAATTCAATTAAATTGGGCTACTAAAGTGCTCCTCTCTTTTGCAACTATGTCTGTGTGAAACCACATTTTCTTCACACACTTCAGTCAAAACAATGTATCAGCATAGATTGACTGTAGAGGCAGAGAAGAGAATCCAACTGTCTTTTACATACAAAGAGATCAACAACAACAACAAAAAAAAGGCAGGCTTCCCAAAATTTTTGTTGGCTTGAAAAAATAGTAATGTTTCACTAAATAGAAGTTACTCACACCAAAATGTAATAAGTATCATATTGATATTTTAAATATTTGTATATAAATTTTTTTATTTCTCAATTCTAATCTGTAGTGTTGTAAATATCAGTAGCTATAACTTGAATAAATGATAGCTCTTTGCGGTCCTTTCCTAATTAATTTTTAAGAATATAAAGGTGTTCTGAGACCAAAAATGTTGAGAATTGCTGCTACATACAACTTACTTATTAGATATTTTTCCCTCTTCCTTTGGAATGCAAACTACAATAAGGCAGAGGTTGTCCCTGCCTCGTTCACTGCCAAGTTGAAAGGTGCCTGGCAATAGCGGTCACTCAGTAAAGATCTGTTGGGTGGATGGATGGATAGATGATGCCCCACAACCCTTCTGCCCCCACCCCAACCTGACTGCTCCCTCTCCCATGAACATCCCCAACGCAGAGGCGCAGCCTACAGAGCAAGCTAAGACTCTGCATCCCTCCACCCATTGTAAGATATTCTCCAGCTTCCTGTCCTCTCCACGTCAAACCCATCTCACCTGTCCTGAGGGCCCCACGTACCAACCTTCCATTTCTCTCCTCCTGGCTCTAAAGGCCACCACCTCTCCTTGTATATATGCGTTTCCCTTTCCTCCCGTCAGACTAGACCATCTCAGAGTGCTGTTATTCATAATTCTTTCAGTTTCTTCTCAGCTCTAGGTCCGCTGCCTAGCACTGAACAGGCATTGGACAAACGCCTTTGCATGTGTGAGTGGCATACAGCAAGAACACCCAGCCCACCATCACATCATTGTTCCTTCATGCATGCGGGGCCATCAGCGATCTACACTTGGGCTTGCCCCACAAGGGTCTCTGCACCCAGTGTCCAGGTGGTGATAGATCATGGTTCCCACCTCAAAGAAGGCATCTGGGCCCTTCCACTTCTGCGGTCCTCAGCTGTAAAGAGTGAGTTAGATCTGATTTCAGCTGATCGGTCCAGACCAAGGACTAACATTACAGGGCCAACCAGCAACACAGAGAGCAACATGGCCAGGCCAAAGGAAGCACCACTGCTTTCCACAAGCATGCAGCTGGCAGCACTGCCTTCAGGCCCCTCAGTCTCTGAGGACGATGAAAAGGAAGGTGGGGAAGTCAGGCCAACCAACACGCTCCGAGCAGACCCAGCCTTCCCATGCAGAGGCCACAGCTTTTGCTGGAAGGTAATAGGCACAGGGCTTGGGCTAGGCGCCAGCTGCTAATGCTTTACTTCCTGAGTGCTTCCAAGAGCTGCCATCAGCCAGTGGAAGCAGAGCTGGAAGGAGCAAGGAAGGCCAGAGCTCACCTCCTTCCCCAAGCCCACCCTCCCCACAGCCTGGCCACAAACATCTTTTGCCCAGTGAGTGCCACTGACAGACCAGGGAGCAAGTGGCCTCCTGTGCAAATTAACCCTGTGGTGAGGAGGAGCAGAAGGCCCCCAGAAGGAGTGGGAGGCTCCAGGCACAGCGACCCCTGTTCCTCGGAGCTCTTTCAGCCAGGCTGAAGGAGAGAGCCTGCCTGGCAATGACAGCAGAGATGGTAAGAAGGACGGTCCCTTCCCCTGATGCCTCTTCATAGAACACAGAGGCTGTAGGGCCTTCACCAAGAAAAGGAAGGAAGGAAGGAAGGAAGGAAGAAAGGAAGGAAGGAAGGAAGGAAGGGAGGAAGGAAGGGAGGAAGGAAGGAGAGAAGAGAAAGAAAAGGAAAGGAAGAAGGAAAGGGGGAGAGAGAGAGAGAGGGAGAAAGGAAGGAAGGAGAGAGAGGGAAAGAAAGAAAAGGAAAGGAAGGAAAGAAAGAAGGAGAGAAGGAAAGAAAGAAGGAAATGGAGAGAGATAGAGAAAGAAGGAAGGAAAGAACAAAGAAAGAAAGAAAAGAAAAAGGGAAAGAAAAAAGGAAGGAAGGAGAGAAAGAGACAGAGAGGGAAATAGACAAAAAGAAAGGAAGGAGAGAGAGAAGGAAAAAAAGAAGAAATGGGAGAAAGAAAGAAGGAAAGGGAGAAAGAAAGAAAGAAAGAAAGAAAGAAAAGAAGAAGGGAGGGAGGGAAAGAAAGAAAAGAAGGAAGGAGAAAGAGAAAGACAGGGAAAGAAAGAGAGGGAGAGAAAGGAAGGAAGAAGAGAGAGAAAAAGAGAAAGAACTCTTCCTATAAATTGTTTTTCACACATTCCAAAAGTAGAAAATACAAACAATACATAAAAGCACTAAGATTTAAAGTCCTGTGACCCCCCTCCCTAATGGCCTAGAGATGACTATTATGGACATTTTGTATAAATCTTTCAGTCCTTCCTCTACATGTGTCTTTATTTTGTAACATATTGCTATCTTAATATTCATGCTGTTTGTAAACAGACTATCCACCTATACTACAGGATAAACATTTGTTCAGGCACAGTAAATATTTTTTTTATTTTAAAGCTTATAGAGTATTCCACCATCATCTGGAATTTATTTAAGCATTAATTTTTTAACTACCCCCTTTAGTGAATTTCTAGATTGTTTTCCTTTTTCACTGTTCTATATAGTGTGCTGACAATTTTGAGCATAAATTGTGCAATTCTTCAATTATTTGCTCAGGAGGGTTACTAGAAATGGAATTACTGAGTCAAAAAATATATACATTTAAATTTTTTAAACTAGCCTTATTAAGATATAATTGACATACAATAAATTGCATGTATTTAAAGCGCACAATTTCATAATTTGGGGCAGATGGATAAGCCCATGAAATCATTGCCACAGTCAAGATAACAACCTTATTCATCATCCTCTTAAGTCTCTTTGTGAATTGTTCTAATCCTTTCCCAGGCCACTCTGTTTTATTCTCTGTCGCTATACGTTAGTTTGCCTGCAGCCGTAGCCCTGCGGCATCCGATCTCTGAAGCTAAGCAGGGTCAGATCTGGTTAGTATTTGGATGGGAGACTGCCTGGGAACACCAAGTGCCGTAGGCTTGGGAGACACACCAGGCAACCCACTCCCAAAAATCAATCCACCATCGAAAACCCTATGAACAGCAGAGAAGCACTGACAATAGTGTTTCACCTGTTGTACGTAGGGTCACTATGAGTCAGATACCGACTCAACAGCACCTAACAACAACAACATTACATTAATTAACATTTTCCAATGTTTTAAATAAATAGAATCATAGAATATGTGCCATTTTTTCCCTCTGGCTGCTTTTCTCATTCATAATTACTTGAAATTCATTAATATTATTATATCTAGCAAGAGTTCGTTCCTTTTTATTGCTGAGTCATATTCCACCCTATGGATAAGAATGGGCACCCATTTTGATACTTTTGGCGCAGACCACCAGAAGGACTGCAGGCCTTCTTGAGCCCCTTGATCACAAAAGATGGTCACTTACAGTTGGCCGCTTCTCCCCAAAGCTGAGACTGAAATTCTCCTTATTGCAGTGCACCATTCTGCACCATGAATCACACAGCCTCTGACTCTCCCTAGTTCCAAAACTGAGTGCTAAGATAAAAGGAAAACATGACCAGACACCAAGAAGAGACCACGAGAAGACGGGTCCAGGGAGCAGGCTGCAGGGAGTCATCAGGCCCTGGCATCTCATGTCTTGGCTCTCCAAGCCCAGTAGGGTCTATTCTTGGATCCTGCCCTGCTGGCAACAGAATCAGCCCCAAACCGGGTCAGGTCTGGTTAGCGCTTGGATGGGAGACCACCTGGGACACCAGATGCTGTAGGCATGGGAGAAGGATCTGGCAACCCACTCCAAAAACCAATCAGCCATTGGGAACCCTATGAATAGCAGAGAAGCACTGACAATAGTGTTTTTGCCTATTGTACATAGGGTTGCTATGAGTCAGACACTGACTCGACAACACCTAACAACACTTGTGCTAGTTCACTGGCCAGTGACAGTATGGCAAGCAGGGCACAGGGACAAGGCACAAACAAGTGTGCATGAGGTCACCTGCTCTCCCCAAAACTTGTAACCCTGCGTGGACATTGTATTGATGCAGACAAATATAACTGGACAACAGAAAGGAAAACCAGAGCCACTGGGCTTGCTCTTTGCTTCTGTCCTAGGCTGTAAAACCACTAGAGGGTAGCTGCTGGGCTTGACTCACCTCGCCATGTGGTTTCTCACTCTGGTGAATTCTCAACAGCTTTTCTTAAAGACCGTTGTTGACATTTTCTTTGAAACCGTTCAGGCCCTGCCCAGCACCACCAAGGCTGAAATCAGTGGCCACAGGGAAGATGAATGGTGGCCAGAGGCCAGGCGCCACAATCGGGGAACAGGAACAGGAGGGTCAATTTGTCCCCTCCATCCCACAAGCCACTCTACTTCTTCAACACGAAGGCAGGGGCTCTTCTTTAAAGCCACTTCCAACTCCCCACCTGAAGTCCGCCATTGCCTGGAGAGCCCTCCTTTCCCACTACTGTAAAATTATTTTTCCTTTTAAGTTTACTATGGGCTACTGGGAGACAGACCCAGCAACCCACTCCCAAAAATCAATCCGCCCTTGAAAACCCTATGAACAGCAGAGAAGCACTGACAATAGTGTTTCCCCTATTGTACATAGGGTCCCTATGAGTCAGATACCGACTCAACAGCACCTAATAACAATAACATGGGCTATCGGATTCCAAGTGCCCCAGCCCTTCCCCTCTTGTAGTCCAGAGCTGGTGAAGCAGAAGGACTTGGTGAAGCAGCTACCATCCCATGATGGGGACAGGCGAAGGGGGACATAGCCCACAAAGGATAGGCTTCTCTTCTCATGGAGTGGACTAGGAAGGGACTTTCTGGAGGGCTCACGCCCCAAAAGGAGTCTTGAAGAATGAACAGAGTCTTGTAGAGTAGGGAGTCAGGATGGAGGCCCCCCTGCAAGCACCAGGGAGCAAAGAAGAGAGGTGAGGTGAGTGGGCAGAGGCATGCGCAGAAGGGAGGGTCCAAAGCCACAGCCACTGAGGATAGAAGGCCAGGAGAACAGGCAATACAAAAGGCTGGGGAGTCTGTTTGGCAGCCAAGGTGTGTGAACTAAGGGACAAAGTTATAGAGGAAGGTAGAAGCCAGGGCACCAAGAACTTGGGGCTGTGTGTTAAGTGAATGAAGAGAAGCCACCTGAAAATTTTGCATGAGTGATTGATGAGATGTGTATTTTAGGCAGATCACTTGTGCTATGCCTGCAGCCATACCACAGTGGCGTCCAATCCCATCAGATCTTGGAAGCAAAGCAGGGTTGAGCCTGGTTGATACTTGGATGGGAGACTGCTTGGGAATACCAGGGTCTGTAGGCTTGGGAGAAGAACCCAGCAGCATACTCCAAAAAACAAGCAGCCATTGCAAACCCTATGAATAGTAGAGAAGAGTTAACAATAGTGTTTTCACCTGTTGTACATAGGGTTGCTACGAGTCAGCCACCAACTCGATGACACCTAACAACACCACTTGTGCTATGGTATGGGAAAGTGACTGGGGATACTAGTTATGGGGGAATTGCAATCATCAGCAAAGGAAGTATTAAAGGCCTAAGCTATGGGAGTGCTGGCTGGGCTACAGAACTAGGGATGAGTAGGATGAATATTTAGAAGGTGTAACTGGCAATACTTAGCGTTTGATGGCAATGGAGGGGCTAAGGGCAAGGAAGAAGTCAACAGAGACTCTTGGATTCCCAAGGTGGCATACTGTGGGTGGTATGCCCCCATCAATGGGGAGAAACACAGCTTATTCATGGCTCCATCCCCAGACACCAGTGCAGTTTCTCAGCTATAACTAGTGTTGAATAAATATTTTTGAATGAAAAACTGAATCTGTCTAAGAACAGGGCCACAGGCTTGCCTTAATGCCCTACCAAAGCAGGCATCTACACAGAGCACAGAGCCAAAGGTGGCCCCGAGCTGGGCAGCTGGGGGCCCTGTGGGGAATCCTGCAGCTTGAGAACAATCCCCTCTCTCCATAGGCCAAGCTGTCAGAGGAAAGCACTGGTCAAGGACTCAACCATCCCAAGGAATGGAAGACGCCAAATAACCCCAGCACAGGTGACAGGGATCCTTGTCACGTTCCAGGAATTGACAGCTTGTGGGGTGCGTGGACATGAATCCCAGGATCTTGACCTAGAGAAAGAGAAAAGACTTGGAGACTTTATTTAGCAATGGCCACTGAAAGTGGCCAAGCTCAATATTAACAGAGTTGTGAAAAAGTCACCTAAACCAGAGATTCTAGCCTTCTTCTTAGAAAAAAATTATTGGCTGCCAACAACATTGCAACTCTACTTCTTGCAAAAAGACATTTCATAGGATTATGGATCCTCTTACCAGAGAAGAGGTAAAGTCAAAAGCTATAATAGATTTAAAGCAGTTTTCACTTGACTATGGCTAATAGAGTTTCCAGAATATAAACACAATGCTTGGGTATTTGTAGCACCTCCCTGGTATGGTATGGGACAGTGGAGAGCTTTGGCCGTCCTGTCTTTGTTGAGAATTCCTCCATGAGCAGCATGGCTCTCTAGTGGGAGATTCCTAGTTTTGTGTGCTTGAATACATTTTTAAACTTTTCATTCCTCAGATTCCTCACTGTAGAACAGGCATGGTAATATCAACCTTGGAAGGCAGTTACAGGATTGAATGAGATAATGTGTCTAGCGCATGCTCAAAAAATGGCAGATTCTTTCATCAGAGACAGAAACTTGCCTTTATCTTACAGGTCAAGCTCTCTGAGTTTCACCACAAAAAACAAAAACAAAAAATCAAAAACAAACAACACCTGAACAGGTTTTGTGAGAATTAAATAAGATAATAAATGAGGACGTGCTTTGTACACTGTAAACAATTACCTGAAAAATAAAATTATTTTTGTGTGGGGATGAGGAAGGAAACTCAGGGGCCCGCCTGCCCTGGGGAGCTGAGGGTTTTTGCCCAGGGAAGATAAGTTTTTAATCTAAAGTCTGTGGCTCAGCTCGGGGATCTACACACTGGCCTGCCTCAGAGCTGGGTTGTGGACCCTCCAGGACCACCCCAGAGTCTGAGCAGCCACAGGACACCAGTATCTTGTTGACTTAAGAATACGAACTGCTGGAATGTGTTACACCTGTCTGCTGACCACCTCGCCTTTTAGTCCTTCAAGGTGTTTAATTTAATCTGCAGAACTCTATACAGTGAGACCCTCATTCCCTCTGAGGTTATTGCTTGCTTTTATAACATAAAGCTAGGAAGTTATAAAGTTGCAGAGTGTGGGGGAAAATACTAAGAGCCTAACCTTGGTTTGACCACCTACCTACCTGCTGTGTGGTCCTGAGCTTCTCTAAGGCTCGGTTTCCTCTCCTATAAAATGTAGCTCATTATCCCTGCTTATCTCTCAAGGTTTTTATGAGTATGCAGAAAGCAATTTTTTACAGTGTAGGCAGCATGAGCTATTATATAACATGAGTATTTTAGACTATTATTATCATTTCTGCTATATTAGGTTAGGTATCACTGTGCTCCAATAACAGGAGTCGTTTTTTTATGTGTGTTGGGTGGCTCTTCAAGGAAACTCTCCCCCATGTGGTGATTCAGGGATCCAGGATCCCTCCATCCTGATGTGCTAATATCTAAACCCTGGTTCCAGGATTGTTATAGCAGAAGAAGAAAGGGATAATGGTTTACCCAGAATGTTATTAAATGTCATGCCTAAGACTAGTTGCACATCATTTCTGCCTATATCTCATTGGAAGCACTGAGTCATATGACTGCATTCTCATCACAAGTGAAGGTGGAAAATTCAGAAGAATCCAGGGAATAATTAGTGAATACCATCATCTTTCCTATACCTGTACTAAAGAAAAAGAGTTTTTATGTTTAGGGAAATGCAAGACAGAGCAATGACCTTAAAATCAAACAAGCCTGAGTTCAAGTCCAAGCTCTGCAGCTTACTGCTGTATGACTTTGACTTTGAACAGTTTACTTAACTTTTAAAAATCCATTTCTTCATCTTTAAAATGAGGCATTAACCGAACATACATCACCGTGTTTCTCTAAGAACTATATGAGGTAATGAATGTAAACTGCTGTTTTATCTGGCACAAAATAACTGTTTAATAAATGTTAGTTTGGTGGGTTGTGGTGTTTGTTTGTTTTCCTATTCTCTGAACTTCTAAACAGTTGCTTCACTTCTGTGTGTTCTCTGTGGCAATTTAAGAAGGAAAAAATCTGTGTCTGTCACACCCACCAACTCCCACCCCAGAAATGCTTTGTTGGTAGGAAAACTTGATCGAAATGAGCCTTGGAAAGAATCAGTCATCTGTGAGGCTATTCATTTGTCAATTAAGCAGATTGTATTGTGCTCCAGGTGCCAAGAACTCAGGCTCCCACTATACCTGTGTGGAAATTAGAAAAAGCACTCTCTCTTGGGGGATCCTCATCCTGTGGGTGGGGCCTTCTGCTTGATGAGTGTGGCTTTTACCCACTCCTCAGCCAGGCACCTTGAGCAGTGACTAACTTGAACAACCATACCCAGAAACCCTGCCAGGGATACAAGAGTAAGGAACATTTAGACATGCTCTTGAGGAGTTCACCAGGAGCCTGGGGAGGGCAACCCCACAACCAACTGTCCCACCATGATATGGAGCAGGATCAGGAGGCAAATAATTTCATGGACACAAAAGGCAACTAGTCACCCTGTCCTGGACTGTGATGACTTCTGGTCTTGATTAGTCCATGCAGAGTTAAAAGTACAGTGTCTCTGGTCTTCCTGGGTGGAGGCCAGACATGGCCAAGATTCAGAAGCTCCATCACTAGAGTTTGATTAGATTGAGACACTCAGCACATCCTTCCTTGGGAGGCCTGGGAAACATTTTCAACTCCTTGCGAGCTCTCTTACCAACAGATTATTTTGCTTTGGACAGCTCACTTAAACTTCCCTTGCCTCAATTTTCCCTAGCATAGAATAAATGTGGGGTTCTAATTCCAAGTGTACTATAGAGAATCTAGCAAGTTTCAAGAGCTTTGAAAAATATAAACGAATATAAATGCATGGAAGTTATTGTTAATTTACATGTATAGTTGATGAATTTATGCCATAATTGTTGTTATTAGGTGCTGTTGAGTCAGATCTGACTCATAGCAACCCTATGTATAACAGAAAAAAACACTACCCAAAACTGCCATGCCCATGATCTTCTTATGTTTGAGCCCAATGTTGCAGACACTAGGTTTCTTCTCCCATTTTGAGTTGTGGCACATCAGCAAAAGGAGGCCACAGGAGGTTTAGTCCATCTTCAACATTAAGGTCAACTCTACTTTGAGGAGACAACTCTTCTCTAGTCTTTTGAATGCCTTCCAGGTTTGCGGGGGGTGGCTCATTTTCTGGCACTATAGCTGACAGTGTTCTCTGCTATACATAGGATTTTCGATAGCTAATTGTTTCAGGAGTGGCTGCCAGGTCCTTCTCCCTCATCTGTCTTAGTCTGGAAGCTCAGCTGAAATCTGCCCACCATGGGTGGCCCTGTTTGTATTCAACACAGCAGTGGCATAGCTCTCAGCATCACAGCAACATGGAAGCCCCCATACATGACAAGCTGACAGATACATGAGGGAATATCTTTATTAGTGGTCACTAATTTTTCTGTGACATATTTGTAGAACATGCTTTTATTTAATTGTTCTAAGAATATTCTTTAAATGAGAACAAAATAGGTGCTAGAGTGTGGTGTCAAAAATTACAATGAACTACAAGAGAAGCCTGAAAAACAGTGACATAAATGGTCTAGAAATCTTATATTTTCTCATGTAACTAGAAGTCCATAAACAAGGCAGCCCAGGCCTTGTGCTGTGACCGTACCATCTGCAACCCCAGCTCTTTCTGTCTTTCCTCTCAGCCACTCTAAGCATGTGCTACCACCTCAGAGTCATAATATCCTCCAGCATTGAAGTCTCGTTCTAGGCAGGAGGAGGAGAAGAGCAAAGGGAGGCCCCATCCTCCTTCCAAGGCTGCCACTAAGCACTTCCCTTGTTTTTCCATGGCCAAACAGGTGTCACATGGCAGCTCCTTTCTGCAAGGGAAGCTGGAGAATGTAGATTTTTGCTGGGCACATGGTTCTATTAGCAAGGAAGAAGGGAAAAATGGATATTGACTAGACATTTAACAATGCCCAGATGGCACATATAATTGTTGTTGTTGTTGTTGTTAGGTGCCGTTGAGTCGTGTCTGACTCATAGTGACCCTCATAGGGTTTTCAATGGCAGATTGTTTCAGGATTGCCTTGGGAGTGGGTTGCCATGTCTTTCTCCCATTTTTACAGTGCTAGGAATCGAACTCGGGACCTCAGAGACTGCAGAGTGGCACTCTACCAACCGAGCTAAATCCCAGCCCACACATATAATTAGTTGGCTGAAATAAGGGGGGAAAAGAGTGATTAAAAAGTACATGGAGTCATTCCCAGTGTCGGTCACCTATTTCCACAACAACACTGCCTGACAGTCACGTGACCTTGGGGATATGCAACAGTGAGCAATGTAAGAGGCTCTGATCACTTGGACTGGGCTTATTCATGTGTCCAGGGGTTGGCTGGTTGTTGGTTGATCTGGACTGGCCTTGGTTGGGACAACTGGAGTGTCTTGGCTCTATTCTTCAGTGTCTTCTCCAATAGGCTAGCTTGAGGATGTTGTTATGGCAACAAGTGATGTACAAGAGAGCAAGAGGAACCACACAAAGCCTCTGAGGACTAGATGTGGGACCAACACAGATCCTTTCCATTTTATTTTGTTGACCAAAACTGGTTTATGACTAAGCCTAAAGACAGTGCAATGCAAAGTTACACAGCAGAGGGTAGATTCAGGAAAAGCAATGATCGGGGTTATTTCTACATGCTTCTATATGCCCACACCATGAGGTCTCAGACCTAGGGGCCAAAAGAGGCACTAAGTGGCCAAAAAGGACTCCTTAGAAAGTTGCTGTTGTCGTTAGGTGCCATCGAGTTGTGTCTGACTCATAGCGACCCTCATAGGGTTTTCAATGGCAGATTGTTTCGGGATTGCCTTGGGAGTGGGTTGCCACATCCTTTTCCCATGTTTGCAGTGCTGGGAATCAAACTTGGGACCTCAGAGACTCCAGAGAGACACTCTACCAACTAAGCTAAATCCCAGCTCCCCCTAGAAAGTAGGGTGCATCATATTCACACTCACTTATAGGGCAGCTGAGAGAAGAGTTATGTTTAAGCTGCATAGTTACATTATTTTCATATTTTAAGCTTTAAAAATGTATACTACATATTTAGAAGCCTGACACTGCAATTTTTTAAATAGTACCCTAGAAGATACATTTTCCTTCAATTATTAAAAATCTATAACTTCTTTTGCAATTTCTTTTTCAGGACTCGGGGGTAAACCCGGGGTCTTGCTCATTCAAGGCAAGTGTTCTACCACTGACCTGTACCCCCAGCCCCTTCTTTATCTTTTCTTTTGAGACAGGGTTTCACTAAGTTGTGCAGGCTGCCTCTCACCTGAAACTCATGACCCTTCTACCTCAGCTTCCCAAGTTTATGGGATTATAGGCATGGAACATAGTGCCTGGCTGTCAATTTTTTATTGTGATAAAATATAACCTAAAATTTGCAATCTTAACAACATTGAAGTGCTCAGTTCCCATGCTATTAAGTAAATTCATATTAGTAGACCACCTTTACCCCTATCTATCTCCAGAGCTGTTTTTATCTTTTAAAGCTCAAACTCTGTGTGCATTAAATACTAATTGTTTATACCACCAGTCCCTGGTAACCATAAGTCTACTTTCCAAGAATGTGATTTTGACTCCCCTACCTACCTCATGTGTCTGTCAGTTTGTTATGCTGTGGGGGCTTGTGTGTTGCTATGCTGCTGAAAGTTATGCCACTGGTATTTCAGATATTAGCAGGGCTACCCATAGTAGGCAGGTTTCAATTGAGCTTCCAGAGTAAGACTGGGAAGAAGGACCCAGCAGCCCACTCCTGCAACAATTAGCCGTTGAAAACCCTATGAATAGGGGTGAAGGAGTCAAATATAGTGCCAGAAAATGAGGCCTGCAAGCTGGAAGGCATTCAAAAGACAATTAGGGAAGAGTTGCCTCCTCAAAGTAGAGTTGACCTTAATGATGGAAATGGAGTAGAGCCCCTGGGACTTCCATTTGCTGATGTGGCATGAGTCAGAAGAAACACAGTGGCTGTAACAATGGGCTCAAACAGAAAAAAAGAAAGATCATGTGCATGACACAGTTCTGGGTAATGTTTTGTTCTGTTATACATAGGGGCCCTGTAAATTGGACCCAACTTGACTGCACCTAACAACAAAATAACCTACCTCATATAAGGGGGATCATGTGGTGTTTGTCTGATTGTGACTGGCTTATTTCACTCAGCATAATGTCCTCTGGGTTTACCCACGTTGCAGCACATTAGAATTTCCTTCCTTTATAAGGCTAAATAATATTCTGTTGAATGTATATACCACATTTTCTTATCCATTCATCTGCTGATGGATACTTGGATGATTTCCACATTTTAGCTATTATGAATAATGCTGCTGTTAATATAGGTATACAAATATCTCTTTGAGACTCACTTTTATATTTTTTGGTATAGATTCCAAAGTGGAATTGCTGCATTATAATTCTATTTTTAATGTTTTGAAGAACCTCCATCCTGTTTTCCACAGTGGCTTATCATTTTACATTCCTATCAATAATGCACAAGGGTTCCAATTTCTCCACATCTCCACCAACACTCGTTATTTTTTCTGGCAATTTCTGATAGTGGCCATCTTCATAGGTGTGAGGTGGTATCTCATTGTACTTTTGATTTGAGTTTCCTTAGTGAGCAAGAGTGGGTTGGGATTTAGCTCAGTTGGTAGACCGCTGCTCTACAGTCTCTCAGGTCCCAGGTTTGACTCCCAGCACCACAAAATATGAGAGGAAGACCTGGCAATCCACTCCCAAGGCAATCCCAAAAAACAATCAGCCTTTGAAAACCCTATGAGGGTTGCTATGAGTCGGACACGACTCGATAGCACCTAACAATAAGTGAGCAAGATATTGAGCATCTTTGCATATGTTTATTCGTTCTTTGTATACCTTCCTTAAAGAAATGCCTACCCACTACTTTGCCCATTTTTGAAGTGGGTTGTTTATTCTGTTGTTGTTGAGTTTTATGAGTTTATATCTATATGGTGGATATGAATCCCTTACCAGATATATGACTTACAAATATCTTGTCCCATTCCGAGGGTTGTCTTTTATTTTGTTGATAAGCATATTATTACCTTTCTTTTGTTTTCTTTTCTTCCTTTCTTTTTCTTTATTCTATGTGGTACTTGGAAGTTGAACCCAGGTCCTCACGCATACTTTAGAAGTGCTCTACCACTGGGCTGACCCCCCCAGCCCATTTTTACATGTTATTTTGAGTCATAGACTCACAACATTATGCAGGCTGAGTTTGGCCTTGAACTCATGATGCTCAGACCTCCATCTTCCCAGTCGCTTGAATTACAGGCATGTGCCAAGATGCCCAGATTGAGCACATCATTTCTACAGCTCATTTTGAGGGGGAAATGTCTTCCCAGAAATTGAAGTGATAATGTTAGAGTTTTTAAAAGGTGGAAGATCCAGGATGGCCAAGGCTGCAGATCTAGGAAGAGGATTACGACTCCTTTGTCTACAGAAGCCTTTCACCTGAGTCAGTGCCTCACAGTAAAGCAGACCTTCACCTGTTTCAAAGCTGTCTTTTTTGCACAGGACTGCTATTGTGTGGTGGGTGGTACGAAGTCAGCCAGCCCTACAAAATCCATTTCCCAAGACACACCCTACGAAGTTTCTGTGACCACGAATGGTAAAACACCAAGATGAAGTGCATTGGTCAAATATCGCTGTCAATAGCCCCATTCCTCCCAGAGGCCCAGCTGGAAAAGAGAGTTTTTTCTTTGAGGTCTTACACATGTGTGTTCATGATCTTTTAAGTCACAGTAAGGACAAAGAAACACGTGGGAGCAAATGAAAGTGTCCATAGAAAGTGACCAACACAAAGAACCCATGCTGTGGGACCAGCTTTGGGAAATCCCAAAAGGGACCTTCTCTCTCTGCGGGGGGGCAATGGGGTGGGAAAGAACAGGAATGAAGTCACCTCATACTTGTGCTAGGATGAAATGAGCAGTTTACAAGAAGCCTGGGCCAACTTCAGGCAGGTTATTGTCCCCCTTTCCCCAACAAGTAGGTGTGACTTGGTTTGACCTTGGAGTCTGTGTTTAGGGAAAACCAGGAGGCTAGTAGCTTGAGGCATTCATTGTTGGGGGGTTTTTGTTTGTTTGTTATTTTCGGGAGGTCTTGGGGAATTGGGGGGCTTGTTTTTGTTTTTTGTGGTATTTTGTTTTGTTGGTTGGTTTTATTTGTTTTTTGTTTGTTTGTTTGTTTTGGATTTTGGGGGGGTTGTTTTGTTTGGAAAGGTTTTTTGGGAATTGGGGGAATTGTTTTGGTTTTGTTTGTTTTTATTTGGTGGGGTTTTGTTGTTGTTTTGGGTTTGGTTTTCATTGGTTTGTTTGTTTTTGTGGTACTGGGGGGCTGAACCCAGGGCTTCACACATACTTTGCAAGCGCTCTTCCCCTGAGCTGCTCCTCCAGCCCCTTCTTTATTTTTTAAATTGAGACAGGGTCTCACTAAGTTGCACAGGCTGCCTCTGGCCTCTAACTTGTGATCCTCCTGCCTCTGCCTCCCAAGTCACTATGATTACAGGTATGTGCCACCACACCCAAGTGGCACAAGGCATTTGTGTGTGGCCATGTGTGTATCTCCCCACTGGGGAGAAGGTGGCAGGCATCTTGGGTGTTGGAGTGACCAGAGAATGGTAATAGTACCCAGCCCAGGAGAGCAGCCTCCTAACAACAACCCCTTAATGGGGAGAGGATGTATAGTGTGAACCTGAAATAGGGCTGTCAAAGGGAAGGGAGAAGAATACCCTGTGCGTGGATTTTGGAGATGGGGGTTATGGAGAGGGGGAATTCAGCAAACCAAGTTTGCCTTGGAACTACAGAGGAACCAGAATAGGGAATGCTGTCTGTCTATACTGATAGCATCCACAGCAGACCACCTCAGCTCCCAGATCCAAAGAGGGACCATGTCCAACAGGGAGGGCCAGATAGCATTTTTTAATATGTCCAGTTCTAAGAGGAGAATGGATCATTGTGTTTAATATTTCAATGTAGGGGCTCCAAGAATTTAAAGTAATTGGAGCTGAGGTTAATCAGGGCTGGGATTTAGCTCAGGTGGAAGAGTGCCACTCTACGTGTTCTGAGTCCCTGGGTTCAATCCACAGCACTGCAAAAATGGAAGAAGGACCTAGAAGCCCTCTCCTAAAACAATCCTGAAACAACTAGCCATTGTAAACCCTATAAATAGCAAAGAAGCACTGACAAAGTGCCAGATATGGCACAGTGTTGAGGAGTGTTTCATGCTGTTGTACATAGGGTCACTATGAATTGGACTTGACTCGATGGCACCTAACAACAAGAAGCATTCATTCATCAACCAAGAACCGTCTGGCTTCCCACCATGTGCCCATCTTCAGTGGTTGAAGGGGTACAGATGACAAATGCCATCACCCCTTTGCCACAGGGGAAGACCCTGTCTGGGGACACAAGATAGAGCTGAAGATCAATGTGAAGGGAGACATAGCAGCTGGCCTCGTGTGTCCTCAGTCTTGCTTCTAAACCATGAAAATAAGCATACTAGAATCGCAAGCTGGTGGGAGGATGGGGGATGCAAAGGAAGATCATGGAAGGACTCCAGCTGTTGTATCCTGGCTTTTCATTCCAGTTTGGAGATCTGGGACACATTGATTCACAACTTTATAGCTGTTATTCAGCATTGATTTATGGGCTGACCAATCTGGGCCTAATCAGTTAGTGAAGGGCTGATTTTTTTTTCCTTTTTTTTTTTTTTTTTTTTTGGTCTAATAATGTTATATTTATGAGCCCACGAAGTGCACCTTGGCAGCAGCTCTGCCAGGAATCAAGAGCACAGAACGTCTGAGATCTTGGAAAGGGGATTGCACAGTCCATTTTCTGCCCCCGCATCACGCTTAAAGCTCCCCTGTACTTTAGAAGGTTCTGGTGTCATCTCATGTCTAAACTCTGAATGGCTTGCCGGTAAATCTTTCATTGCCGTGAACAGCTACAGCAGTCTCGTCCACGGTTCCATGTGCCTGTCACTTTTTTTTCCCTTTTCCTCCTCTGATCGGGGCAGTAACTACCCTGAGGCTAGAGCTCAGGCTGCTACTGCAGGCTTCCTGGATATTTCCCAGCTGCAGAGACCAGGCTGGCCTGTATTTGCTTGAAGAAGCCCAGCCAAGGCCATGCAGAGTTCAGCGGGTTATCATGCACTTCCGGCTTGATTTGTGGTTATTCTGGTTCAGTGACTATAAAGAAATGAGTGGCCCGGCTAGACAGGAACTCGGGGAGAAGTTGTAATGGTGGGGAGGAAATAGACGTACACAGATGGCAGGCGGCTTTATGTTTCTCTTTGACGGGAAAGGCATTTTCCTTGTCACACTCTTGGCAGCTGTCTGTTCTCACCCCTGCCCCAGGTTAGCCAACCCCGGCCATGTCATTTTCAGGGCTCCTTGAGCTGCAGTGTCGCCTCCCTGGCCCCGGTGGGTACCAGCAGAAAATGTCCATTGCTGGCTTTGACCTACTAATTCACTTTATTCACCTTTGGAGTCTCCTGATAAAAGGGTGCCACGAAGCGATTCATCCCAAGGAGAGAAAAATTTTACAAGAGCAAGAAACAACTCAGGAAAGCCATAGGGATCTGATGGATGAAGGAAGAAAAGCCGCAAATTCTGGACGTCAGAGTCTGAGCCCTGCAAAGGTGGCCTGACTTACCTAAAAAGAGGGCATATTCAACTTTCCGGAAGACGGAGAACCATTGCAGGATGAACAAGCAAATCGATTGCCTGGGCCAAGGACTGGCAGACTTTTCCCAGAAGGCCAGACTATAAATACTTTTGGCTTTCAGCATCTTGAGTGTCTCTGCCACATATTTTTCTTTATGTTAACAATGAGTCAAAAATGTAAAAGGCAGCCAGGTGTGGTGGGGCACACCTGTAGTCCCAGCGACTCAGGAGATGGAGGTAGGAGGATCACAGGTTCAAGGCCAGAGGCAACCTGTATAACTTAGCAAGACCCTGACTCAAGATAAAAAGATTTTAAATGGAGGGGTTGGGGTGCAATTCAGTAGTAGAGTGCTTGAAAAATATGCAGAAGGCCCTGAGTTCAGCCCCCAGTACCAGAAAAAAAAAAAAAAAGAAAAAGAAAAGAAAAGAAAGAAAGAAGACAGAAAGAAAGGAAGAAGAAAAGAGAAGGAAGAAAAGAATGTAAAAGGCACTTGGAGTCTGCAAGCGGCTCAAGAAAAGTCACAAACCTTAGTCAGCTGATCCCTGGTTTAGACAAACTAAAAATATTTTTCACATAAAAATTTTGAGCCACTCCCATGTGTGCATACACGTGCAAGCATGTGTCTGTGTGCATGCACGCGTGCGTGTGCATGTGTGTGTCCACTGTCCAGGGAGAAGGCTGTGGTAGGAAAGGTGACTGATAGCTCCAAGCTGTCCTTTCCCTCCACACCTCACTATCCTGGGGTGGCTGTGACATTGGAAAAACTCACTCAAGGGGACAGGAAGTGCCACCGTAGGGAGAACACAGGCCTCAGGAGACAGGAGGTTTCATCCTGGCAACCTCCGCATTTGCTAGGCACCTGGGAGCAAGCCATTGGACCTTCTTAACCTTTCCCAAATCCATCTTTGGGATGAAGAGGGTCAGGACAGATCGTGCCCAAGCTCCCTCGAAGATGTGATATTCGACATAGGCATCCCAAATCCTTTGGGGAGCAAAGGAGGATGTCAGAGGATGGACTGGGTAAAAATCTGTTCTATTTGTTCACTTAGCTCAGAGCACAGCCAAGTTAAAGTGATGGCCCCGCATCAGAAAACCCCACTTTGGGGGCAGAGTGGCTGGCACCAGCCCTGCTCAGGGACACCCAGGAGGAAAGATCACCAGCCAAGGGCGCTGGCCATCCCTGCCACACTCGCCACGGAGACAAGCCATGCGGCCCACACACTGCGCCAAGAATCTGGGCGGCTGGAGGAGCCGTGCCATTGTGGGCAGACACCGAGGCTCCCACAAAACAAGCAAAGGCGAGGCCTGGAAGCTGCAGCTGAGACAGGTCGTTATGACCTTCCATCCCTGGCCAGCTCTGCACTGGCCACCAGACAGGTCTTCATCCCCATCCAGGCAGCCAGGCATCCCTGAGCCTACCACTGCCAGGCCAAGCCTCAGGACTCCTCCCCAGATCAACATTTATTGAGCACCAGCTGCATGCCTGGATGATGTGGGGCACTGTGCGGAAGGTGTGAACAGAATTGCCTGCTCCAGAAGGGACGACTTGAAGAAAGCATCTGAGCAATAGAGGCAGCACGATGTACATTTTGCAGGAAGAAGCTGGAGCCAAGAGCCATGAAAGATTCTTTTCTTTTCTTTTCCTTTTTTTTTTTTTTTTTTTTTTTTCTGGTACTAGGTGGCCCCTCAGTAGGGGCTTTGCACATTTACTTTATGGCAATGACTTGAGCCCACTGGGTACCCGGACAGCCTTGAAACCTGTGAAAGCAAAGATTAGAGTCAGGCTGCTCGAGCAAAAGAGTAGCTGGGGCCATGTTTTATAGGAGGCTTAGTAACAATTCCATAGCAAATGCCCCTAGACCTTGGGACTCTGAAGTGGCCACCACAGAGACCTGCAGAAATTCTTGCATTTTCTGATTCTCTAGGCAGAGCTGCTTGTTTAAGCCAGGTGACCTGAGGGAATGAGGGTGAAGAGGATATAAAATAAAACAATAGCCTGCAATATTATGTGTGCACATACTATGGTTAATAACATTGACCTTAAAGGATCTGGAGGGCTATGGGTGCTTCTTTGGAACCACCCAGTTAGCACAACCATCAGGTCCTCCAGCATTTCCTTCTCGGCCTCTGTACTCCTGGGGTGTCAGCCACTGATGGTGGGGCTGGTGGGGGTTAGGAGGCAAAGGGGTAGTGATTTCCAGTTTCCTGTTTCCCAATTTCCTGTTTTTTCCAAGTTTTCCTTGTTTTCCAGTTTCCTGTTAGAGTTTCCTGGCATTCTCTCATTTTTTCAGAGAACTATTACTTACAGAAAGCATATTTGCTGCCACTCAGGGAAAGCGAGTGGCCAAAGGCAGCTCAGCAGTTCCGGGGCTTTGAGCTGCTAGTAATACGTAGAGGCAGCCCCAGGTGCAGGCAGGGCCACGGCCTTGGGCACAGGCAGATCCAGGCTCTGCTCATTACCAGCTGCATGCCCACAAAGAAGTCGCATGGCCCCTTCGTGCCTTGGTGAAATTAGGGCAGAGGCCCTGGCTCCCAACTTTGCATATAGAGTTGCTGTGAGAAATAAATGAGATCCTGTATAAAGAGCACAAAGCACAGGGCATACACTTGACAGGAGCTTAATTATTATAAGTGCAGATGTTAATTTGAAAAGGAAGATGGCCAGGGCCAGTACCTGGGAGGTATGTGGCGATGGTTCAAATGGGAAATTCCATCCAGTATTCGTATACTGAAACCTAAGAACCTGATGTGATAGTAATGAGGCGAGTCCTTTTGAGAAGTGATTAAGTCCTCAGAGCCCCGTCTCCTTGATAGATGAGTGCCCTTATAGAAGAGATGGATGGGACTCACAGCATCCTTTTTGCCCTTCCACTTTCCACCTTGTGAGGACATAGCAAGAGACACTATCTAGAAAGCAAAGACTGGACTCTCCCCAGGCTCCCAAACTGCTGGCACCTTGATCTCAGACTTCCCGGACTCCAGAACTGTGAGAGATAAATTTTTGTTGTTTGTAGATGGCTTTGTATCTGATATTTTGTTATAGAAGCTCAGACTAAGACATATGTCTCATAGGCAGGCCGCCTTTCTGTCTCTCAGAGCAGCAATCCACACTGATTAATCTACTCTTTTTTTTTTTTTCAGTACTTGTGGGTTGAACCCAGGGACTCACACATAGTAGGCAAGTGCTCTACCAACAAGCTGCACCCCCCAGCACCTATTTTAAATTTTTTATTCTGAGATAGGGTCTCGTCAAGTTGCACAGGCTGCCTCTGGCCCCAAACTCATGACCCTCCCAACTCCACCTCCAGAGTAGCTGGGATTCCAGGCGTGCACCACCATGCCCAGCTAACCTTCTCTTAACCAAGTCCAGCAGCCCACAAAGAAGGCTTAGAAACCACCCTGTCTGCACCCTGCCCCAGAACCATTTCTCAGGGGCAGCATCCCATGGCATGCCCTCCACTGTGGAGTGGCATGAACCACGAGTGCCGGGGACTGTGTCCATCAAAAAATTCTGCTGTGGCCAAGCCCAAAGCGCCCAGTCCTCTATTTCTGGCATGAGCATGGTCTCTCTCACCCTCCCTTCTTTGGTGCTGCCATTGCTTCCCAGGCCCCTTCTCTCACAGAGGGCAGCTTTCTTTATCTATACCCCTGCTTTGACTCATGGTACTGCTGGTACTGGCCACTTGCTAGCTGCTGTCAGCTGCACTGCCACCCTTCTTGGTTCTGCTCTGTCAGATGGGGCTGAGCCCCCAGCCTCCAGTTAGGCCCCGGGATGGGGCAGCCCTGGCAGCGGACTGGAAGGTGGAAGGAGGAAGAAAGAAACACTCTCCCCTCTTCCTTTCTGGTCTCTTGATGGGGTCTCAGGCAATTGTGGCAGCCCTGGTAACATAGCAGTGTGACAGCAACAGTTCCTACAGTACTGGGGAATCTGGCCTAGCAGTGCTGTGCTCAAGTTCTTGCAGAAGCAGCTCAGTTCTGCAGTTTGGGCTTTGCAATCATATTGATCCTGGGTCCCAAGGACACTTTCCCCCTGGGCTCCTCATTTTGCAGCTGTGGGCCCCTGGAGAATCTCGCCTTGCCTCCACCACTGCTGTGGCCCTTCTGGCACCCTTGTTTCTCATTCCTGCTTTAGGAACCCTCCATGTGAAAACCTGGATAGCTTCTGATCCCTGACCTCAACTGACCACTATACCTTCTGAGTGACCACCAGCAATTCATGTCTTCAAGACGATTGTACACATCTCTGATCCAGCCTGCTGTGCATGTGCTCACTTGAAAGTTTAACCTTCAGAAGATAGCTTTGATTTATTTCCCATTTTTGCCCAAGTTCTTGAATGAAGCCACCCCAAAGCCCCTCCGTTCCTCTTGCCATCCCTTCATTTCCCTTTTCAAACCTTGCTGAAAGTACAGCAGCAAGCTAAAAAAAGAAGCAGAGGTGGATGCCCTCAGACCCAGCAATCATGCCTCAAGGAATTTTCCTTAACAACCTAACTACAGAAGAGCAAAAACGTGTATGTTCAGCATTGCCTATAATAGTGAAAATTTGGAAGCGTAAATAGAAATTGGTTCATCAAATTTTGCTTCACATTTAACATCTTTGTTTAAAATGAAAATGTTTCCATCATCTATTCCCAAGGATTTTTTTAAAAGAAAGTTTACAGAGCAGCAGCCCACTATGATCACAGTTTGGCAAAATTGCATAATTGCAGGATCTGCACATAGACACAAACATTTCAAAGAATAGTTGCCAAAATATTGACAGAGGTTATCTCCTGGGGATGAAATTTCAGGTGAATTTTACACACTGACAAACTACCTAGATGGGTTCTGCCCAATGGATTCAGCCACTGTGTCGGTATTTAGGATTTATATACCAGCCCCTCTTTGTTCTTGAAAGATTTTGTTTTTTATTGTTGCTTTTAATGTCATGCAAAGGAAGTCAGTTAAAATTGGAATGAGAGGCTGTTCAAAAGAACAAATGAATAAAAATCCAATGCTCAAAGTAGCTGCTGTTGAATGCCAGGGTCTCTGTTCTTTAGCTACAGAGCAGTCTCTATGGGCCGTGGACTCTCTTCTGGAGGCTGGGGACAGGGTAGGAGGGGAGGGCAGAGAGAATGGGGAGAGCTAAGTCCCTCAGAGGTGGAAGGTGGCTCAGATCTGATTGTATGACTCTCCTTCCACCAGGACTGTCTCCTAGTGACCCAGTGCCCAGAAGAAAGGGAGCAACAATAACCCAATAACCCAATGCCATAGAAGGGCATTTGGATGGCACTTCTGGAGTCCGGAACCCTTCACCTCCATATCTGATTCTGGAGAGCAAATGTCAACTCCATTAGGTACAAACACAGAGCCTCAGAGTCAGAGGGGTTAATAACTCACCCAAAGCCAAGCAACAAGACTGACCTCCCTGTGGAGGCTATTGTCACCACACCCTTCCAGCTTCCCTCACCCTTTCAAATTATTTCCACACTAGAACTGAACTAGAACTAATAAATACCTTGGAAGTTTTGATTAGCAGGAGAAGAATCTGGGCAGCTATGGAGAAGACAGAAGGTCATGGAGAACAGTGGCAACTCAGACTGGCTGGAATCTCAGAACAGACAACCCCTCATTTGCACCTCACAGTGTGTCTTGGACCAGAAGCATCAGATCTCCCTGGAGCGGAGTAAAAATGCTGAATCTGCACCGACACGGTGGCGAAGGCCTGTAATCCCAGTGGCTCAGGAGGCAGAGCCAGGAGGATTGCCAAGTTCAAGACCAGAGGCAGTCTTCATAACTTAGCAAGACCCTGTTAAAAAAAAGGGGGGGGGCCAGGGGTGCAGCTCAGTGGTCCAGCACTTGCAGAGCATGAAGGCGCAAGGCCCTGGGTTCAACCCCCAGTAGCACAAAAAAAAAAAAAAAAAGCTGAGTCTCAGGTGCCACCATATAGCTGTAGACGGGGAATCTGCATTTTAACCAGCTCTCCAGGTGGTTCCTGTGCATCAAGGCCCAAGAGGCGCTGGGGTGCAGGCAACTGCAGAGACCAGACTGTGAGCTCTGAAAATGCTCAGAGATAGAATTTTACTCTGAGCAATGTGGCTTCAAAACTTTGGTCTGTGTCTAGAAAAAGAGCAGCAGGTTTGCTGTTGGCAAATGAGCATACCTTATTAAGATTCTAATTGAAATAGGGAGGTGAGAAGAGCCCTACCTCTACCCCATAGGGGAAGCTGGATCCTGGAGAGTAGAGGCTATCCCAGATGTCTGAGAGTCTACCTAGGTCAGTGGATCACAACCCGGGCACACTGGCAATGGCTGGAGACATTTCCAGTTGTCACAATTAGGGACGGTGGTGTTACAGGGTATCTAGTAAGTAGAGAGGGGCCGTGGATGCTGATTTCCCCCTGCATCCCCCCAGTGCCAGGTGCACTGCAGCTAGATTTCCATGCACATCCAGAAGAAATAGATGGATTTACCAAATTTAGAGAGAACTGGGAGTTTTAGAAAGGACTCAGGTGGCTATAATCGTATTTATTACACGCAATACTTTCCTGTTCACAGGACATAAGAATGCCTTAAATACCCCCCATTTTTCCAAATACATCAGATTTTTTTCACTTCTCTGTTTTCTAAAGTTCTTGAAACATGGTTATAATGAGAAAAAATAAATTTATTTTCCCAAAAAGATTTTTTTAAAGAACCACATGAATGTCACCAGACAGACACACCATCAGCCTCTCAAGAGGGGAGAGCTGGGGCTGACCTTGAACTACTGCTTTGGCATCGATGTGTCCACATTGTTCAGAGGTCACAGGAGTGGGGAAGCAAAGGATGGTGTCCAAGCATCTTGCCCAGGGGCCCACCACCATCTGGAGGCACCTTTTCTACCAGGAGCTTAAAAAAGAAGGGCCCTTCAAGCACCAGGAGAACCAAGGAGGTGGCAGTGCGAGAAGGCCCAGAAAAAGCCAGTGTGAGAAGCACAGTCCTTTCAGAGTGACATGAGAGGGGATGTCCAGTCTGCTAAGCAGATCCAACAAAGTAACCTGCTCTCCGCTGGGGATGGCTGGGCTGGGACGCCTGGTGCCCTTGGCATCCCTTTGTCCTGGGCGACCCAATCCCATTAACTGGCATCTGGAGCCTCCGGCAATGGCTGAGTCTGGGGTCCGAGGGAAGAGGCCAGTTTAGTGAGGGCCCTCGCTATGACATCCAGGTGGCCGTTCATTGTCCGCAGCTCCAGCAGGATGTCCCCAACGTTGGCCTCCAGGCTGGCGGCGGCGGCGGGCCCGGCGCGGGGCTGCGGGGAGGTGCCCACGTCCTCGGAGCCCTTCTCCCTGCCCGCTGCGCCCGGGCGCGTCGCGCGGCCCCTCTCCGGACCCTGCGCGGGCGCCAGGACTGGCTGCGGCCGCTCCCGCTCGTCCTCGCGGACGCTGGGGGAGGTGACCGAGGGACAGCCGGGCAGCCAGTCGACTAGGCGCGGCGCAGCCTCGGGGGAGGAGGCGACAACCGTGTAGAGGCCGGCGCGCCTAGGGGCGCCCGAACAGGGGGGCGCGGCGGCCGCGGGGGGCGGCAGCGGCAGCAGAGGAGCCAGCACTGCGGGGCCAGGGGAGAAGGCCTGGGGCTCGCAGGAGGAGGACGGAGATGGCAGCGCGGCTGTGGAGGGGCCGGGCTCCTCCGAGGAGAGGAACAACGTGGTCGAAGACTGCGAGTCCAAGGTGCTGGGCTCTGAATCTGTCAAGGAAGGAAGGAGAAAGTGTCACTGAGGCAGACGCGCACATGGGCGTTTGCTGGGTGCCATCTCTGTGGCCAGCTGATGTTAGAGGCTCAATGAAACGAGTAAAGAGGGACAATGTCTTTCCTCCCCTACCAAGCGTTTGGCATGGTTGGGAAGGCCCTGGTGAGAGGGTCTCCACCCGGCCTAAGAAAGGTAAGCGGCACTGGACAGAAGGTAGACAGCGGGCTCCAGACAGTGGAGGAAGCCACAGCTCACTGGAAAGAAATCTGGCCAAGCACAGTAGGTGAGGACTGTGACAAAGGCCCTTGCCCAGGATTCATTCTCATTTCCTCTCTCTCTCTCTCTCTCTCTCTCTCTCTCTCTCTCGCACACACACACACACACACACACACACACACACACACACACACACACACACACTGCCCCCAAGCATCCAAGTCACAAGATGAAGTAAAAAGAGTCCAGGGCCAGGAGTCAAAGGACCTTACCATTGATTCCTGCTAGGCAGCAAGATACCCTAGGCCCCTGGTTAAGCCTGGGCCTCCCTGGGGACTTGGTTTCACATTCCCATTTGTACAAGATGGTTGGGCCTGGAGACCTCCAGGACCCTTCAGGACTGATCACTCCATCTGCCTTTGAAAGTCTCCAGCTTGCAGCAGTGAGCGGAGATCACAGCCCTTCACACCCCACCTGTGCTAGGGCTCCCCAAGCCCTGAGCCTCTAAGTGCGAAGTGGGCACAGCTATTTGCCACTGGGTGTGGTAACAGGACTTGCCCTCCTCAGAGCTACATGTTTGCTATCTTTGGGTGCATGGTCCGCACTCACCCTGGAAGCAGTTCTGTGTTGTGCTAGAGTCCAGTCTCTGAGATTCCTCGCCAGTTGCAGGAGTGTCTACACCTGGCTTTGTGCCTCCTCTGTCCCTGACACCTGCTCTTTGGGAATTCCATGTTCTGCAAGGGCAGAACTCGGCTCTTCATCTTGGGAGTCTGTGAGTGAGCACACTCTCCTGACTGTGAGGACTTGAGTTCCCCCTTGTCCTGTGGGAGCTGCTCCTCCATCTAGCACCTGGCTGACCCTCAGAGAAGTCCTCGTCATCTGGTGAGAGCTTGCTCCCACATCTGTCGTGACCTCAGCATCCAACAACATCCTCACGGAGCTCCAAGGCACCAGATGTTTGGATATCCAGTATGTGTGGGTGGGACTCTCATCCCATGGGACCACAGAGGTAATTGTTTCTCAGGTAACATTTGAGGAAAACCCACCAATTTGTCTGAGAATTTCCCTGGTAGAAACGCCCTGGGAGCTTTCTGCTGTTGACTTTCATGGAATTGCCTATCCTCTACCAAAATAAAATTTTCCCAGGATTCTGTGATTATCTTCTTTTATAAACCAAGAATCACAGATGCTTCTATGTACATAATTACTATGGCTTGAAAATGACTAAAGAGAAAGTTCAAAAACTGTTTACTCTGATTTTCTTGAGAGAAATGTTAGTGACCTTCACATTTCCAATTATTATAGCAGACAAGCAACCTCTATGTTAAATCAAATAGAAGTAGAGTGTATAAAATGAAATAAAGGTAAGCAAGCACACAGAATGTTCTAGAGCAGTGGTTCCCAAACCTGAATGTCCATGGCCTTCCCCTGGGACATTGTTAAAGGACAAATTATGGTTCCACAGGGCAAGGATGGCACCTGACACCCTGTGTTTCTAGTCAATTCTTGAACGATATGTATTCTGCTGGTTTGGGGAACACATTTTGATTAACAAAGCTGTGGGCCAAATACGTAAGCTTGGCAATAAAGCATAGAATTCGTGATCATAGAAACTACAGTGACTACAGAGAAGCAACCTTGAAGGCAAGTGTGATCATGAAGATAAGAATAGCAACGATGCTGATGGTGTGCCAGGGCTGCCATTATGACCCCAGCAAAGCCTTAAACCAAAGAGTCCTGACTTTGTGGGGTGAAAAACCATGAAAGAGGCAACCTCATGACCATTGTTGCAGCTAAAACTTCAAAACACACTGAAGTTGTCAGAACTCATCCCAAATGGACTGGCGAATAGAAATGAACACAAGGCACCTTTTTTGTGAGTCAGTCACCTCACAGAACTTTCTCCCGGCTGTCAGGAAGCAGTGCCTTTAGCTGCCTTGTCAGCTAAAACCTGAGCTACATTGTTTATAGGTCTCTTCATCCAGGCCACTGCTTGTTTTATCTCTGATTTAGGACGTGGGATTTTTAATGCAGTGATACCATTGTTACAGGTCTTTAAGGATTTCTACAAACTTGCTGCATGAACTGCCCTTTATGTAGGTTGCCGCTCCCAGGTACACAGAGTGAGTTTATCAGGCCTCTTCATTCCCTCCATCCTCTCACGTGGCCTCAAGTCCTCACTCTGCAACCCTAGTCTTTCAACCATTATAACCACCTGACACATTATGGATGCACTGCTATTGTTGTAACTAGAGCATGTTGTTGTTGTTAGGTGCCGTCGAGTCGGTATCCGACTCATGGCGACCCTCCGTACAACAGGGGAAACACTATTGTCAGTGCTTCTCTGCTCTTCATAGGGTTTTCAATGGCAGATTGATTTTTGGGAGTGGGTTGCTGGGTCTGTCTCTCAAGCCTATAATAGCTGGTATTCCCAGGCGGTCTGCCATCCAAGTCCTAACCATGCCTGACCCTGCTTAGCTTCCAAGATCTGACGGGATCGGATGCCACAGGGCTATGGCTGCAGGCAAACTAGAGCATAGGCCCAACGAAAACAGGGACATGGCTTCCTTCATTCTCTGCTGTGTCACCGAGACCTAAACAGCATCTGGCATATGGTGAAAAGCTCAGTAAATACTTGTTGAATGAAAGCCACACAATCATCCTGGGTCCAAAAGCACAACTCCTAACACAACAAACAGATCCAGCTGTGTGTTGCCACTCAGCACTCCAGTTATTTATGGAGCCAGGCAATGTTTAGGGCATATTTATTGGAGAAGAAGAAGTTATCCTTGTTTGTCTGATAGTCAAATGCACTTGTGCATTCTGCATTTTATCTCACAACCTGACAGGAAGTTAGACATGTTCATCCTGTTTCATAGATGAGGAGCAACAATGGGAGAAATGCTTTTACAAAGTTTCAGAGTTCAAAGGAATCTTTGCTGCCATTTGTATTACTTGCTTTAAATGTGGAAATAGAGACCAAGGAGAGAAGGGGGCTTGCAATTTGATAACGTAAGACCAGGACTGCGGACAGAAAGGAGAGTACCTCTTCTCTCCTGGGCACCCTGCCAGTCACAGAACAAATATGTAGCAAGGATTGCCTCTTGTGCCTGGTGTTGTACCTGGTTCTGGAGACACAGCCTGACCAGACGGTGTGCCCACCTGAAGGAGCAGACAGGCCCACAGGCTCTCTCTCTCTCCTACAGAGGGCAGGCTGCCTGCTGGTATAAACTAGAACCCAGCTGGAAGATCAGATTGGGGCAGAAATCCAAAAGAGCTGCCCAGCAGACACCTGGCACCTGTTCAGTTGGAGTGGATTTGCTCAGAAAGCTTTGAGCCCCACCCTCACAAAGGTGACAAGATGGCCAGAGGCCAGATGTGAACCACAGTCACCCAAAGTCAAGTACAGACTCTCCAACATCACACCCCTCATCACCCCATCCACACATACACCCCCCATTCACTTGACCATTCTGAGGAGATGCTACTTCTTGAGGTGGGGAAGGTGAGGTTTAACTACATTTTGGCAATTCTGGTTTTCATTCCCGTCCTAGAAACGCCATCACAAAAATGCCTTTGAAAGAGAATTGTAACTAAGATAATTCGGCATTTGTGAAGAGTTCAGTCTCTCTGGAAATAAAATAACTGAAAATGAAAATAATAACAACTAGCTGTGTTCACTTGTAAAATGTTCCAAGTATTCTCAGGCAGACACTTCCCATAGACAAGATGGCAGGAGCATGGCGTTTGCCGCTGTGGGCAGCACATAGGGACCCTCAGCAGCTGAGACCCTCAGAAAGCGTGTGCTCTTTGAAACATGAGTCTTAGTGCCGAATGAAAAAAGGAAATCACCCAGGCTTACACATGGATGAGCTCAAATGCTCATAGAAAAAATGTGTATAGTAAAGATTGGGAGAAAGCCCATGAAGATGTTGGGCACATGATTTCCTGACCATGCCTGGATTTTTAAACTTCCGCACTGATCATGTGCCAACAGCTTTCCCTCATACTGACCCTTGGCAGAATGCAACTTCGTCCTACCAGAAGTCCAGGTCAAGGGTAGCTGACGGCTTTCTGTTCGATTCTCTTACTGAGTTGGGCTCAATCGTTTCTTGCCTGGCAACTATGCACCTTGAAAGGTGGGTCTTTTCTAACCTTTTCTATTTCCCTTGCATTCTCTATCACTTGCACTGACACCCAGTCTAGGGACACCTGGGGAAGAGTTGATAGGTGCCCATCGGCTGTGGGAACTTGAGATCGATCCACTTGCAGATAAACTCTTTGAGTCTCCTCCCTAAAACTTGCTCCTGCCGTCCACTCCCCCCAAAGTGGATGGCCTTCCATTTGTGCAGCCAAAGCCCTGGGCAAATCCTTGACTCCTCTTTCTCACCCCCACGTCCAACCTGCCAGCCACTGTTGTCAGCTCTATTCTCAAAACAGACCTATCATCTGACCACTTCTGTCCCCATGCAGGGGCCTCAGCTCAGGGGTGGCCAAGTGACACCAGAAAATGGGTCTCAATTTGCAGGTCCATCTTTTCTCCCAAACATCCAAAGCCATCTGGATTTAAATGAATTATTTATAGCCTCCCCTTAGATTGCTGCCTCTCCCCAGCCCTCCCAACAGTCCCAGAAAAATCCTGCCCCCTTTGGGTGCATTTTAGGTAATAGCTAAATTATTCATTGATTCATCCAACAAATATTTACTGAACACCCACAGTGTGCCAGGCAGGAACCCTGCCCTCATCGTGGGGACAGAAAAAAGTCAAATAATTGAATAAAACAAATGTGTAATTGCAATGTGCATGTTATAAGCACAGTGACAGTGATGCAATCGGCATGTAATAGGCTAAACATGTAAGGAGGGCTTTTTAAAATCTGCTAACAGAAGAGGGTTTGACCTAATCAAAGAGGCTCCCTGAGGAAATCTGGCTGGAACAGAGTTCTGAAGGATGAGTAGTTAAGTAAGAAAGGAGGGGAGAATGTTGGAACTTGAGCAAGGGCCTTTAAGTGGGAGAGTGTGTTGCAAATATGTGGGTCTCCTGGAGAAAGACAGCCTGGCGGGAGTAGGGAGGGTGAGGGAAGGAAGCATGGGGTGAGCTAAGAGTCAGGAGAAGAGTATGCTCAGGGTAGGTAGCGAACGATACATAGCACACTGCAAGTTGTCTCTCAGCCTCCATCCTCCCCTTCTTTATTTTTAGCTGAGCTATGACCACTTAGAACAAAGATTACATTTTCCAGTCTCCCTTTCAGCTAGCTGTCACCATGTGACTCAACTCCACACAGAAAGATGCAAGTAACAGTCTCAGTTATAATTCCTCCTTCCTGTGACCTGGGATCTTTGGTTCAATGGCTGGAGCCCAAGCAGTCCTCTTTGACCATGAGGAAAAAAACACATGCTAAGGATGACCAATAAGAGAACTAAAATAGTCTGAGCTCCCCATTGCTTTTGGTCTGTTCTAATCATGGCCTATTCAACTACATACTCTTCATGTGAGAAAACAAAATTTTATCTATTCAAGTTTAGGCTTTCTGTCACAGCTAATGAGACCCTATTATACACAGCCTCACTGGGCTTAGGAGGTTTCTCATTAATCCTAAGAGCCATGGAAGGCTTTGGAAAGATTTTGAGCTTGTGTGCGTGTGCATGCATGGGTGCACTCGTGCCTGTGAGGTTCAGTTGTATATTTTGGCATGCTCACCTGTTCCACAGTGACAGGTACAGGGGTAGAGTGGGGAAGACAGGGGCAGACAGGGTAGAGCAGTTAGGAGGTTGCAGCTGCAGGTGACAAATGACCAAAGCGTGGTGGATTGTGCTGGGGTGATTCTGTTGATGCAGAGAAGTGGGCAGATCCTAGAGGCAGGGAGGCTGCAGCAGTGACAGAGCAGTATCAACAAGGATGTGGGGAGGAAGAAAGCATCAGAGAAATGGGTGCTGCACGGGGCTGCAGTGCAAACTTCTAGAAATGCTGGCTCCAGGAGAACTTTCCCTTTCTTGTTCTCTGGAGTCTGGGTGGCCCCTTCCCAGCCACACCCAGGCCTCCAGCATGGCTCAACTCTGACACACCTCACCAGAGACAGCCCTGGGAAACATTTTCCCAGAAGCCTGGAGGAAGGTGAAGGCCTGCAATCAGGGCTGGAACAGAGGAGGCCTGGGGGAAGGCAGAGAGTGAGAGGTGTCTGCAGGAGAAGCAGGGGTTCCCTGTGCTGCTGCGGGGCCCTGGCCTTTGATGATTGAGACTTGGCCAGCCTGCTGTCAGCTGCCTTCAGAACAACCAGCGCACAAAAGGGAGGGAGGGCCGAGCCCGTGTCTGATGAACTCAGCCCAATAATATTTACTTCTTTTATTTTTCCAGGAACGTCATAAGACCCACAGGGCAATCTTCTGGTTTTAAGACCTGGTGAGTCAAGCCTCCAAATACCTCTGACTCAGTCAGGTCCCACGTTCTCAGCAAGCATCTCCCAAGAACACAGTTCAGCAGGAGAGTGAGGCCTGGCCACTCCACAGGCAGAGGACAAGGACAGTTGTGTTGAGGGGGTGGTGAGAAGAGCTGAGGTTCTTGATGTAACATGAACCACACTCTCAGTGAGAGCCCACATTTGTTGTTGTTGTTGTTGTGAGGCACCATTGAGTTGGGTCTGACTCATAGCGACCCTGTGAACAACAGAATGAAACATTCCCCATCACTGCGCCATGCTCAGCACTATGTTAGTGCTTCTCTGCTATTCATAGGGTTTTTGATAGTTTCAGGAGTGGGCTGCTGGGTCCTTCTCCCAAGCCTACATCACCCGGTGTTCCCAGGCGGTCTCCCATGCAAGGACTAATCAAACCCAACCCTACTTAGCTTCCAAGATCTGACAAGATCAGATGCCAGGGTAGTATGGCTGTAGACTAATGAGAAAGATGGCAAAATTTATGTTGTGTATATTATACAACAATAAAAAGAGAGAAAGTAAGACATTTTAATTCACAATTTTGTTCAAGTACTTGAAAAAAGTTCTACATATGCATTTCCATAAATATCTATAAAATGGGCATGGGGAAGAGTTGATAAATAACTTGCTATTGAGGACATTATGGATCCAGGGTGGGAGAAACACCACAAAAAGGCCCTGAGGATTACTTACCCAGCCTTGGGCCCTAAACATTAACACATTCCCCCACCAAAAGACGTTTCTTTTTCCAGTCATCAGGGTGGAAAATTCTACTCAAATCTCTTTGTTGAGACTCCATAGATGCAAGTTGGAAGAAAGTAAAGGTCTTTTTAGACTCATTATGCTTCATAAGCAAGATGATTGCAAACCCCAAGCATTTCATAGCCAAGCAGTTGCCTCCTCAGGGCCACACTTTCCCATTGACACAAAGTGGGAATTGCTTTTGTTCAAGAACTCCGTGGCACTCAGCCAGACTACCAGCCAACTTTCCCCTTTATCATTCACCCTGCTTCAACTGGTCCTCAAAGGTACCAGGCCTGTTCCTACCTCAGGGCCTTGGCAACTGCTCTTCCCTTTGCCTGGAATGCTCCTCCCTCAGATACCTGCCTGGCCACTCACATACTTTAGCTTCTGCTTATAAGTGCTACCTCACCCCACCACATCAGTTTTCTGTCCCCTTTCTGTGCAGCAGTGGTCACTGACCCATTCATAGCACCAGGACACTCCAGATGAAGGGAACTGTAAGTACACAAGGGTCAGAAAAACGTGCCCTCAAACAGTTTGAAATGGTGGGAGTGTAGGGTGCACGGAAGGTCTTCAACAAAAGGCTTCAAAGGTCACAAGGACAGAAGGCTGAGGGAGCTTAGCTATTAAGCTGAGGAATCCACACTTTAAGCAGGCAACAAAGAGTCAACAAAGGGTTGTAAGTAGAGGTGCAATAGACTTGATGTGTATTTTTAAAACATTTTTCTGGCAGCCAGCAGATAGTGGGTGAACTGGAGGAGGGTGAAGCTAGAGGCAGGAAGACCAAACATAAAGTAACGGCTTGGAAATTAAATGAGCTCCAATGATGCTATAGCAGAAACGAACAGAAGAATGAACCCAGTCAAACAGTATTAGATGCTTTTTTTTTCCCCCTAGGAATAGATTGAATTTCTGCAAAAAGAAACTTCGCCGCCACCCCTTTTAACAATATCGTCAGTGTTGGCTCCCGGTTCTAGTTGGCCACTCTTAGTCTTTCATGCATCGCCCTTTAATAAAAGCAAGCGTGGGTTTTATGGGATTGTTTGTTAAGCCCCAAGCCAAGATTTTCTACTTAGGGAGTGCCACAGTGCCAATTCCTAAATCGGTTGATTTTTACATTGAGGGTGTGAAAGATATCTCTATGCATCTTTGTGGACACACCCATGTAGAAGGAGATGTATGCAAGCAACTGTTTTTCAAAGAGCTGTTTGAACATAGAACCTGTATATTCTTTGGCATGACTATTTCTGTCGTTGAGAAAGAGAAAGAACGAGAAAGCTATTCCTACACCATAACCAACTGGCTCGTGAAGCAAAATCCAAAATAGATTATGTTCCTTAGAATGCCTCCAGGGTTGAACAAATCCCAAATCACCCAGTTAATCCTTCCCCCTGGAAGGCCACTCACCTTTGAACTTCATTTTCTAAAACACCATTAAAATAATAAGAATGCCGTGCATGGTCTGGGGGACCCTGTGGAAGCCCAGGACCCCTGCCCCGTGGGGGAAGAGCTCATCCGATGGGCCATCTCACTTGTGAAAAGCAGACTGCCTGGTGAGCTTCACAGAAAGAGTGGGCTGCAAATAACAGCGATTTGCCTTTCACGAGGCCAGGCAGCCCCAGGCGCAGCCAGCGGGGTAGTCTGAGTAAACCCAAGAACATCAGAAGCCAGGGTCACGTGGAGTTGGGACGCCACCAGCAATGCAAGCGGGAGAGACAGACTGGCGAGGGGCTGGGAGGCGACTGGAGCCCCACACTGCCAGGTCTGGGGTGAGTCAACAGGACAGGGAGGCGGGCAGGATGGCTGGCCAGAGAAGCAGCCGCGCAGGGTGCACTGGCAGCACTGTGCCAGGCCACACGAGGTGGGGTCCTCATCACAGGGCCTCCAGTGGGCACCGGGTGGGACCAGTGTGTACCTGTGTCCACTCGCCACCTCAGGCGAGACCTGCACCTAGAGTTTATGCCCTGATGCCCCCTCGCCAAGCCCTGGACCTACACTGCAGACAGAAGCACTGGGACATCCCATCTGGAAGGAGGGGACAGAGTGGCCTCACTTCCCAAAGCTCTAAGCGGCAAGGTTTTCCACAGGATGTTCAGTAAGTCATGCGCAGAGCGGAGGAAAGAGCCCACATCCTCCAGAGTCCTCCATGGACTTGAAGAACAAAACGACATCCTTGGTAAACGCGGGCTAATTGGATAACCCTGCTTCTCCCAGCCCTGCAGGCAGCCCTGGGAGCAGACACTGCCCGGTAGCTGGTGCCTCTGGTGTCAGCTGCCACCTCTTCTGCACAACCCCCATGCACCTAGGAGAAAGTAATCCTACAAGATGGCAGGGATCTCCTCCCTGTCCATCCAGCCACTTCTCCTCCCCAGTCCTTTCTCCCAAAGCTCCCTCTGAGATTCGACCTCCAGCCTTGCCCCTGCGTCTCTCCCTGAGGACCTCTTTTCTAATTTGGGGCCGAGTCTTCCCTTTCCAGCATTCCATGCCATTCCTCCTAATGATAACCCTTTGCGCCAGCCTCAATTATACACAGAGCTCAAATGAGCAGCCCTGACTCTAAATTTGGCCTTGTCCATTGGCAGGAAGGACCTTAGGCATCTTGCTCTGCCCCAAAGCAAAGATGCTGCTCCCCACAAGGAAACAAAGCCAATGAAAAAAATTTTTTTCTTTTTTCTTTTTTCTTTTTTTCTTTTTCTTTTTTTTTTTTTGGCAAAAATAAAAATTCAGAATGAAGAAACAGAGTAGCATTGGCCGCCCCGGGTCACCAGGGCTCGAGGCTGGCTCGGCGTCTCCAGCCAGGCCTGCCAGCTCTCTGCCCTGCCACAGACATGCAGGGACAACAGACGCTTTGATTTTTTCCTTTCTAAAAACGGCCTCCGGCCTGATCCTACCTATGCTCTCCCGGCAGGGTTAGCAGAGGGTAAAATGAGAGCATTCACTGGGAATTTCCTGACTTCTGTGAATTTTTCTCAAGATCTGGCTGTGAGTCAACATGATGCACTTGTGACATGTGGAAGAACTCGCAGTGGCTTCCCCTCCCTTCTGGAAAACCACGGAAAGCAGCTCCCGTACTGAATAGCTGAGGATGAAAATCCAGAAGGTGGCCTCCCTAACTCTCCCTCTTGCCTGTCCCCAAAGGAGAGAGAGGAGCCGAGGGAACTACGTTGACAGCCAGCTCCATCAGGATACTAATAGTCTGCAGATCTTCAGGAAGACCTCTGTGCAAGCGCTTGCTTCCTTTCAAAATTACGCTCTCAGTGTATGACTTTGTTGATCTTTAGGCTTTTAGAAAATGGGAGGAGGAGGTGAGGAGAAAAGAAACAAGAGGAAAGGAGGAGACTTGCTCAGATTTACAATGCGTGACATGATCTGAGGACCCGAAAACATCTCTGGAATGTCCAGGTGAACTGATTGGAAGGTAGGCAGAACAGTCAGTACAGTCTCACTGATGCTGACAGGCAATCTGAAATACGTAAAGTGAATTAATTACAATGTCATGTGTGAGCTGTCTGATTGTCAGGACAGGATATTCCTTGCCAGTGGAGATCCCCCACAACCAGTCTCTGCAAGTAATAGTTGATCATTACCAAGAGTTTGGGGGAGAAGCACTTGCATCAGTGTCATCCTCCAAAAGGTCCCTGAATTAAAACAAAGGCAGTTTTGAAAATGAGACCAGTGCCAGGCTTAGTGGCGCATACCTGTAATCCCAGCGGCTCAGGAGGCAGAAGCAGGAAGATTGAAAGTTTAAGACCAGAGGCAGTCTGTGTAATTTAGCGAGACCCTGTCTCAAAAAGTAAAAAAAATGGGCTGGGGTGCAGCTCAGTGGTACAGCACTTGCAGAGCATGCAAGTGCGAGGCCCTGGGTTTAACCCCCCAGTACCGCCAAAGATGAAGAAGAAGAAGAAGGAGGAGGAGGAGGAGGAGGAGGAGGAGGAGGAGGAGGAAGAAAAGAAAGGAAGGAAGGAAGGAAGGAAATGAGAGCAGTAAGTATCGTGACGCCGGTTGTCAGGAGCAGGTGTGGGAGCCCTTTAGAGATTGTCAGACATGATCCAAACAGCAAGGGACTGTTCGTGTAACCATCGCTAGGGCGCACTAGCATCAGCCATGAAGACCAAAGAAAACGAAAGCCTTCAACAAATAAAGCATAGGATTTCTCACAACCTTGTGAGGTTGAGGATAAATCTCTTCATTCCTCTTTCAAATGCAGAAACTAAGAGACAAATAGAGACATCAAATGATTTGTGTTGATGAAACTAAGACTCCTCACACCCTGAAGGCACATGTGAGGCCATCTAGCCACTTCATCTCCTTCTAGCCTAAGACCCTTAAGAGCCTAAGAGCACTGTGGAAGACAAGTCTTGGGATGGGACGTCTCCATCTGAAGTGAAAGCTTGCTGAAGGAGCAGCTGCCCTGTTTCTCGCTCAGCCTTTCCTGAGCACTGACGTCAGCTCTGAAGAGTGCCGGGTGGCAGAGCAGTTCTTCGGCACCTCGAGGACCTGGGCCTGGCAGGGGGCTCTTTCCAATAGACTTTAGCCCGGCTCACTGGCCACCCCCAGACCTGATTCCTGAGGTCACCACTAGGCTCCCACACTTTCTGCCATGCTGAGGTCAAAGTGAAACCAATATTTCCCAAGGCTGTCGACACTATTTTCCTCCTCCTCCTCCACTGTCTCTGTCGCTCTCCTCACCTGTGCAAGCACATGGGCACCAGGTCTTTGAAAGAGACAGCTCTGCAGTTTTTCTCTCATTCAATCTAGAAATATTTTTTTTTGAATTGCTGCTATTTCAATTCTAAAAGCAAACAAGAGAATAAAATGAGGTTAAAAAAAAGAATCAAATCTTATTGAACTAAGATTATAAGGTTTTTATTTTAATTTTTTATTCTGTTAAATATTTAATTTACTTATTTATTTATAATCAGCAGAAACTTTCCTTTTTCGAGCCATTCACTTATACCAATTTGCTCTTTGCTTGTTGAGGTACAGGCAGGTGGGGAAGGGCTTCCCCAAACTGGCTCCACCTGGAAAGCAGGCTTTTGAGCCTAGATTTTCTTCAAGGACCAGAAAGTACGCTCTCACTGGTGGGATCTGGAAGCATTTTCTTTCAAGCCCTCTAGACTATTGTTCACTCATCCATTAATAGAGCAAAACAATACCCCTTCCCACAGGGCTGGGATGAGGTTTATTTACTGAAAATTTGTCAAGTGTCTTAAAGTCCGAAGATTTCAAAAGTTAAATAGGAATAACCATACTGCTATGAAGTAGAGCTCTGCTTAGCTGTTAGGCCTGTCTGCAGCTCTGCCCCAGCGTCCTATATTACTTGGAACAAGGACTTTGAGCTATGAGGTCTTCAGAAAGGCTTTAAGTAATTTCTTGGTCTGCTTTTCTTTGCCTTAAACAAAATTATCCTGCTTTTTTCTTCCTAATGCAGCCCAAGCCCTTTTCCCTCCTATTGTGTGCCATCGGGTGACTGGAGATGGGCCCTTTACCATCTGGCGTTGCTTCTTCCTCTTGTGTCTTCCCTGTTGCCCTTGGAGCTCACCTGCACCTGCTGGGCTTATGTTGCTTTGTTTGTTTGTTGTTGTTGAAGTTGGCATGTTTTCATAAATTAAAATACATCTGACATTGAGCCACTGCCTGTCGGGTTTGCTTCTGCCTCTTGGACTGGTCGCCAAACCAGGGAACTGAGTCAGCTCCAGAAACTGAGCCTGGTGCCCCAGCAGAGGTGTGGGTGGAGGCCCAGTGACACAGAAGAGCCTGAGGTCACAAGAGCCCAGGAGGGGCTGAGTGGCTTTTCCTGCTCTGCCTTCCCAAAGTCAGCATTATGCTCATCACAGAATGTGGGAAACACCCAGACAGCTGCTCAGGGCAGCCATGAGGCAGCAGCCAGGAATGCCCATTGTCCTGGTTGCAGCTGTGTCCCCAGACAGCTGCTGCCTGGTGGCAGGGTGCCTGCTTGTGCTACAGAAATACTTCAACAGAGGACACACACTGCTGCTCACAAGTGGCCCTTAAGGTCTGTGTCCCGCTCCCTATGCTCATCCCAAGGCCACAGAGACACCAGCTGAAGACAGGTCACAGAAGACAAAAGGTACCACGTTCCCCTGCCCTCTGCCCTCAGTGGATTTACTGGATCCTGAACTGATCAGGGCAACATCTCCCCTGACCCTGTACCTCCCTGGCCTCACTGCACGGAAGGAAGTGTCCCCAGAGGACGTGCCGGCCCTCCGCTGGCTGTCATCACACCAGATACCAAACAGCTGCTGCCACTCACCCACCCACACTGAGGATCCTCCATCAGCCTCGACGCTCTGCTCTCTCTAGACTGGAAGAAGCAAATGCAGGAGACGTCGGGCAAGAACAAGACAGAGCCACGCAGCTTTCCCTGTGCACCTGGGACCTCTCTTTGTTGCCTTTCTTTCTTCTTCTCCCTCCCCTTGTTCCGCTCCTCCTCTTCTCCTCTCCCATTGGTCTCCACCTCACCCTCAGCCTGCCCTCCACATCTCCCTCCCAGCGGCCCACCCTCCTGTCCCTGCCAGTTAGTTATCTTGATGGGTGAGTGTGTGAGTATGTGTGTACACACGTGCATGTTAGTTCCTCAACAAGATGAGAGTAGGGACTGAGCCTGACCAAGTTGTGCAGCAACCCCACCCAGCAAAAGTATTTCATTCATCACTTGCGAAAATGAAAGCCAAATCGGTCATCCAGAATAAATCAGTCATACAGAGTAAATCCTGCTTGTATCTGTGTTTAAAACCCCCCATCCCAATCCCCTGTGTTTTGGGAAGAAACTCATGTACTTGTGTCTTTCTTACCTGTGTGTGTCAGTATCCGACTCATAGCGACCCTCATAGGGTTTTCAATGGCTGTTTCGGGATTGCCTTGGGAGTGGATTGCCAGGTCCTACCTGTGTGTATTTCACTTTAAAAGGCAGTCTCCCAGAGGCTGACAGATGGAGTTTCATGGAAATTCAGTTACATGATCATCTAATGCTGGCATATTCTGCGCTAAAAAGCTAAATGGGTTCTTCATTTTCGGAATTCTTGGGACCCTAACATGAAAAAGGGCATATCAAACATGCAAGAGAGGGCCAAAAAATTCAAGGTTTTCTCAATTTATCAAAACCTCTTTTCTTAAGCCAGGAGCACAGGTACAGGCCTGTAATCCCAGCAATTTGGGAGGCTGAGGCAGGCGGATTACAAGTTTGAGGCCAGAGGCAGCCTGTGTAATTTAGCAAGAGCCTATCTCAAGATAAGAATTAAAAATAGGCTGGGAATGCAGCTCAGTGCTAGAGCACTTGCAAAGTCTGCACAAGGTCCTGAGTTCAGCCCTCCAGTACTGCAATAATTAATTAATTAACTAATTAATTAATAAGCCTGGCTCAGTGGCACACACCTGCAATCCTAGCAACTTGGGAGGCAGAGGCAGGAGGACCGCAAGTTTGAGACCAGAGGCAGTCTGTGTAATTTAGCGAGACCCTGCCTCAAAAAGTGAAAAAATTGGCTGGGGGCGCAGCTCAGTGGTACAGCACTTGCAAAGCATGCAAGTGCGAGGCCCTGGGTTCAGCCCTCAGTACCGCAAAAAATAAATAAATAATAATGATAATAGTGTAGATAAATAAAATCCCTGTTATTCCTGTTCTTGAGGGATATTTTGATATTTTGAGGACCAAACATCTGCTTAGTTAATTTAGCCACTGTTGTAGTCAGCATCCGTTCCTTGAAGTACAGCTCCCTCCTGCATTATGTACAGTGCTTAAGCATAGGGCCCTGGACAGACCAGCACTTTAAGACCAATGAGTAGAATAGAGCCTCTTCTTCTGGAACCTTTGACTGATGCTTTGGCGAGTGGGGAACTTGCCCAAGTCACTACTCCAAGGTGTGTTTTGGCTGTGGAGATAGTAAAGAGATACCAAAGCTACTCGGTCCACCATGAGGGCCCTCATAAGAAGCCATACTCCTGAGACACTCACCACTAGTAATAGCTGTATCCATGCAACAGAAGCATTGCAAAGCCTGGAGAACTCCAGATCTGGCACTGTGGGCGGGGTCGGGTTTAATTACCCTTCCCCTCCTGCAGCTCATTTCTTTGGGCATAGTCTAACTTCTCTGGAGCCCCCCATTAATCAAATCTCCCTTCCTGAATTGATGAGAGCTTGGCTTGGTGGTCCATGTGACAGGGCCCCAGGACCACACCCATGTCTAGAGACCTCCAAACTGCTCTATGACCTGGACCCATGCCTACCAGCCACCTTTGTTTCCTTCAAGTCAGGAGAAAGAGGAGTGTCAACACTCCTGGGAGTGTTGGCAATGCCCGAGAGCATGGGGCCCAGGCCATGGGTGGGAAGCTCAGGAATTCCTACAGGGCACCATCAGCAATGGAAGCTTTGAAAAACAGAAGGTACATCGCAGAAGATCTTTATGCCTATGGCTATCCACACCGACAGCATTTTTGCCAGAGCACTTACTCCTCACTTGTCCCAGCACTATCCGTACAAAGAGGGCTGAGAATTATGTCAGAATCAGGCAGGAGATAACTGGACAATCATGGGTTTTCCAAGCATCACAACCAGCACTGCAGGCTGACATGTCTCCTTCTCTTCCCTTCCGTAGGCAAGAATACTTGGAGGAAGGCATCTGAGAAAGCCAAGCTCTGGAGCCTAGAGCCCTCTGTGCCACAGGGTTGGTCCCTTCCTGGCCTGCTTCCTCAGTGCCTTCATCTGCAGCCTGCACCCTTCTGGCCTGTCTCCTGGGCCTCTGAGATTCCTAAGATTCGTGCCAGTGGGAGGAAGTGTGTGAGACAGCTAAGTATTCCTCCTTCCCCTTTCCATTCCTCCTTCTCAGCAACTCCTCCTCATGGAGATCCCATCCTTGGACAACACCCGAGGGGGCTTTGTTGTTGTTGTTGTGAGGCACGATCTAGCTGGGTCTGACTCATAGTGACCCTTTGTACAATGCAACAAAAAGCTCTCCGCCACTGTGCCAGGCACACAATCTTTTTTATGTTTAAGCCCATTGCTGAAGTCACTGTATCGATCCATCTAGTTGAGGGTCTTCCTTTCTTTTCATTGACCCATCACTCGTAAGCATAACATCCTTCTCCAGGGATTAGTCCCTCCTTACATATTCAAATTATGTAAGACGCAGTCTGGCCATCCTTGCTTCCAAGAAGCACTCTGGTTGCACTTCTTCTAGGACAGATCTGTTGGTTCTTTTGGAAGTCTGTGGTATATTCAATATTTGTCTCCAGCACCATAATGCAAATTCATCAATTCTCCTGTCTCCCTTATTCACTGTCCAGCTTTCACAACCATGTGATGCAATTGAAAATATGACATGCATGAGTCTTCAATGTGACATCTTTTCAGCACTTTAAAGAGAATTTCAGCAATAGCTTTTCATAGTGCATCTATGGTTTCTTAACTGTTTCTTCCATGGAGGCAGGAGACCCAAAGTTCCCATCTGGTTAGATTCCATTGATAGAATTTCACTGTGAGAGTGCCCAAGCTGACTTCCTGGGGACTGACAGTGTGTATCTTACAATGTGTAGCTTAGAAAACACAGGTTCAAGCCGGGTGCGGTGGTGCATGCCTGTAATCCCAGGAGGCAGAGGCAGGAGGATCGCAAGTTCAAGACCAGAGGCCGTTTGTGTAATTTAGTGAGACCCCATCTCAAAAAAGTAAAAAAAAAAAAAAAAAAAAAAAAAAATGGGCTGAGGGTGCAGCTCAGTGGTCCAGCATTTGCAAAGCATGCAAGTGCGAGGCCCTGGGTTCAACCCTCAGTACCAGAAAGAAAAAGAAAGAAAAGACAGGCTCACCCTTTCCCTTCCCAATGGTCCTGCCCTAACTCTGTGTGCCTTGTCACCTATGTAAGACCTTCCAGGGAAGCTCCCTGAAACCTAGCAGGACAAGCACTACTTTGGAGATGCCAAGGTCTAATCAAGGTGACCACACATCCCTCTTCCTTCCACCTCTCACTTCCTCAGGCTGAGGGGCAGGACAGGGTGGTGGCAAGAGACAGAGATGGGGAGAGAACAGGCTGGGTCACTTCTGCCCCTTCACCACTTTCCAACTGCCTTTGCCAGTGTCTGGGCTCTCGGTCACTCTAAGGCTGGTTCTGGGTGCTGCACCCAGTGTCATTCATAGGGAGGCTCAAGGTGCCTTCTAGAGACAGCATGTGGCCAAGCACTCAGGCTTAACACCGACTGTCCTAGAGCCACTGGCCCTCTGTCTCTCTGACTGATTCCCAGTGCTCTTCTCAGCCCAGTCTCAGACTTTGGGGTCCTAGACAAGTCCCAGCACCTCCACCCCTGCATACATCACAGAGAGAACCTGACTGGAGTCCTTATTCCCTGGCCTGGTACTTTCTGCTTCCTTCCCTGAGGTCCCAGTAAACCCTGCCTAGCTCAAGGCATGGAGGAACACACAGGAGAAGAGATGGGAGAGTTGGGCCACATTAGGCGAGGATGGCAGAGAGGGGCGGATATGGGGAAGGTGAAAGAAAGACAAGGGAAGGGGGAAAGAGGAGAGGACAGGAGAGGAGAAAGGGCAGACCAATAAGCCAAGAAACCTTTAAAAATGAACTTTCTCTTCTCAAACAGAGGGATACGAATGGGCAGGGACTGTCACAAAAAGGAGCCCTTACAAGTAAATATAAACGCAGTTATTTTAGGGCTCAGTGGCAATGGCTGCTGGTGGTCTGCCCCTTTCCTCCTGGTGGGTCGGCATTCGTCCCAGGGAACAAACTGGGTCATCACTGGTCTGGGCCTGCAGCCGCCGCGGCCCGCAGGGAGGCGCAGTGGGCGGCCACAGTGCAGGCGGCCATAGCCGCACCTCGAGGCGGCCCATCCGTGTGCGAGCAGCACTTTGATATCTGGCCACGAAAGAACAAGTTCTCAAAGCCCCCATTCATGGTCCCTATGCACAGGAGCGGCAAACAGGAAAAAAAAAAGTTATTTCCCTGTCAGTCTAGCAAGGTAGGTTCCTGTTTATTAATCGAAGACCACATAAAGAATGCATGGGTACAAAGGTGCCTTCTGAGGAGCGCAGAACCTGGTGGCTGGGTGTTTTTAAAAAAGAAAAAAAAAAGCCATCCGGTGATTACTTGGGACAAAAAGCTGCCTCTTCAGCCCCCATGTCAGTTCCGGAAGGAAGGGCACACAGAAGCTTGGGGCCTGTTTGCAGCAGGCCCCCCTTGGGGCAGTGGGGCTCCTGGTCACAACTCCCAGCCCCAGCCACTAGCCCTTCTTCCTGCGAGCGCTCCCATGTTTCTTCCTTCTGCAGCAGTGAAGAACACCCAAGAGGATTTTTTTTTTTTTTGAGAAAGGTCATTGGCAATTAGCTCCCCGTGGAAATCGGAGAACAGTAGAAAGGAGTTTCCTTGGAGAAAGCTCAGAGAAACACATTCATAAGGCAAGGCTGGTCCTGACCACGGGGCTCCTGCCTCCACCCAGAGACCACAGGCCACATTCCCACCTACAGCGGGGACTGTGGAAAAGGAATTAAGGAACAAACTGGAGATAAGACGGAGGCCAGGGCTCTCTTTTGAAGCTTAATTAAAGCAAACCGATCAGCTTTATATGGTACATGCCGCAGACTACACAAACAGCGAAGATAATCGTTCACAGGGAGCCACGTTATTCCAGGGCAGGGGTGGAGAGGAAGCTGGCGGGGCTTCCAGTGCACTAGAGACAATCTGAACTGTGATAATTAAATACAAATCACGCCTACAGGCGAAAAAGTAACTGGTCTCTCCAGATAAAGGGGAAAGGGAGCTGGAGGGGAAACGGATTCCCAGCCATCTACATTTAATTTATTTCTTTGGCAAATCCTAACGTTTCTAGGTGAAGGGATCAAACAGGCCTGTCACCAAATCACAAAGTCATCTCAAATATGTGCAGAGTGTACCCCATCCAGCTCCCGGACCACCAGCACGTTTTATGATTTCTTTACACTACAAATATTTGGCAGGATTGAAATCACCCAATAAAATCAACCTGGGGCTTCCTCTGCAGTTCTGAGGCACTCTCCAAGCATTTGCTGGAGCCTGGCCCAAAGTAACCACTGCTCATCTTATTCTAGTATCACAAGAAAACGTGTCTTCCTCCCTTGTCTGCCTCCCACCCTCTGTGAGTGAAGGTCTCTGCGTGGAGTGGGTGACGTTGCTTTTGCTGTTGACGCGGCCTCTGTTGTTTTCCATACACACAGACGCAGACGCGGTCAGGATGAATTGCCCATGGGTGACAGCCAGGTCCCATGAGCAGACTACAGAGCCAGTCCTGACCCTCCGCAGACAAGTGAGTCTAGGCCAGCCACCAAGGCAGAGGCTATGTCTGCCCCTGTGGGCAGCCACAGAGGTGGCCTCATGGCCTGAGTCAGAAGACCAAGGCCCAGAGACCTTCTATCCTGAGTCCTTTGTCTCTTGCCCTCCACCTTCCTGCCTGGAGGATGAAGGCTGGTCACATTCAGTTTGGGAGCCCACAGAAGCAGGTGGAAAAAGAGAGGTGTCCGAGACAGAGAGGAAGCCCAGGTTCAGTGTCTGCCTCAAGAAGTGTCTGTCAGATGAGCCAGGGAAGGGAAGAAAAGAAAGCAGTGGCCATGGTCCTAAGTTGTCAAGGACAGCAGGCAGGGAGAATGGCACCATCAGCAGTCAATCTCTAGCAACGGGGTAAGAGCTCATTCATGGTAAGACATTTGTGCATTTCTGCATCGTATTTCTCTTTGTAGGTAGAAGTTCTTGGAGAATGCAGTTTGGACTCTGTTATGGCTTAGAGCCTGCAGCCATGGCCCTGTGGCATCTAATCCTGTTAGATCTCAGAAGCTAAGCAGGGTCAGACCTGGTTAGTACTTGGATGGGAGACCACCTGGGAACACCAGGTACTGTAGACTTGGGAGAAGGACCCAGCAACCCACTCCCAAAAATCAATCCTCCATTGAAAACCCTATGAACAGCAGAGAAGCACTGACAATAGTATTTCACCTGTTGTACATAGGGTCGCTATGAGTTGGATACCAACTCCACGGCACCTAACAACAACAACAACAATGGTTTGGATATGAAGTATCCCCCAAAAGCCTGTGTGTTGAAGGCTTGGTCCCCAATTGGCAGCACTATTGAGAGGTGATTGGATCATGAGGGGTCTGACCTAATCAATGGATTAATCCATTGATGAATTGATAATTTGATGGCATTATTGGGAGATGGGGGAAAGTAGGAGGTAGGGCCTAATTGAAGAACACAGGTCACTGGGGATGTGCCCTGAAAGGGTATAACTTGTCCCTGGTCCCTCCTTGTCTCTCTCTGCTTCCTGACCTCCATGAGGTGAGCAACTTTCCTGTGCCAGGCCTGTGTACCATGATGGCTCTGCTTTTCCACAGGCCTAAAAGCAACAGAACCAGACAAACATGGATTAAAACCTCTTAAACAATGAACTAAAATAAACCTTTCCTCTCTTAAGTTGTTTATCTCAGGGATTTTTGACACAGTGATGAAAAGCTGACTTACACAATTTCTACCTAAAGCCATTCTGGCCTTACTTAGAGAATTTGGTATAATTTTCCCCTCTTTACAAATGAGAAAATAGATCTTCAGAGAGAAAGACATGGATCAGAGAGAGGAAGGCAGGACTCCTGAAGCAGGACCCGAGCTCCACCATCCAGTTTCCCAATGTCTACAAGGAGTAGCCTCAGAGCCCTTTAGGAGGCAGGAGGGATCTTTAGTTGAGTCTTTAAGCATCTGTCCCTGAGAGCCCTTCTGTCAGTGGGTTTGAGCCTCACCCATGACCTTGGTGAACAGTTTTCCTCCACAAGCCCAAAATTCCACAGCCAAGTGCGGTGGCACACACCTGTAATCCCAGCATTCAGGAGGCTGAGGCACGAGGATTGACATGAGTTCAAGGCCAGCCTGGGCTACACAGCAAGTTCTAGGCCAAGCTGAGCTACACAGCATGAGCCCATCTTAAAAAATAATAATAAAATAATAAATTTTTTAAAAAGGCAAGAAAGAAGGAAAAGAAAAAAGAAAGAGAGAAAGGAAAAGAGAAGAAAAAAGAAAAACAAAGCTTCGTTAACCAGGAAGGATGCAGTCCTGGACAGTAGCTAAAGCACCAGACCTTCAACTCCCCTACTCCTGAGTCAGGCTCTTGGACAAGACAGGCTCTATCAGCCAAGTACCCTTTCCAGAAATTACAGTCATCCCCAAGCCCTAGAAAGTGTGTATGTGAAAACCACCCCTACCAGTCATCAGACAGAGACATCCCTAAAAGACTCATCAGGACCCAAGGCCAGGACAGCAAAAATCAATGCATCTCCCAAGGCCACGCCATGCTGCAAACTGACCCAAAACCCCACTCTTCTTTTTAGTCAGTGCCTTGCCAGTGGCTTCCTCAGCTCCGTCTTCCCTCCTGCCTCAGGTTGCTGAGATACCCCATTACTAAACAGCCTCCATTTCACGGTGATGCTCATTGCAAGGTAGGTCCATGTTTTCCCAAGCCCTCCTTTTAATCAGCCAAACCTTACAAAAGGCCTCTCGCCACACCATCTTCCTGAGATGTCCCCTGGCTCCTAAGAATCTTCTTCCTTACTGGAGCAAGTTAGCAAGATTAACTGTATTGACTTCATTTGACAATGGGTTCGTTCTCTCAGTGGTTCTCTGTTGGAAGGTGAACTGTGGGGTGAAGTAGCTGAAGTTAAGACTCCCTTTGGACCCTAAGGGCCCCTGTAAGCTCACTTGCCATCAGGATGATGCTGGTGCTCTGCTGAGACATCCACCTAATAACTAACAGCTGGTGTTCCACAAAGAAGTCACAGTCCCAACCACGGGTCAATAATCCCTGGCCTTCACTTTCCTCCCATTTCTCCTGGATGCCACATTTCCAGTGTGCAGCTGGGGCTCCCATGAGAAGGGAAGAAGAGGAGAGGGACAGACATCCTCAGCTTTAAAATGGAGGAGTTGTCTTTGGATTGTTATTGTTATTTTTATATTATAAGCAGTTTTATTTTTTTCCAATTTTAAAATAATAATTACTGCAAAAACTTCAAAGTCTTAAAAAGATATAAGAAATTAAAAATACCCTGAAACCCACTAGCCTATTAGTCACTACTAACATTTTGGCCACCATTCTTTCATCCATCACTTTATATCTAAGTATGTGAACATATATACACTTTCTGAATAAATGAGATATCATGGGCACTTTTTAGAAATATGGCACACAAGCTTTTCTCTTTTAAGATCAGCTTTCTTTATGTCACACCTTCCCCTCGTCAACAATCTGGGTCCAAGTAGCCAGTGTCACCCAGTTCACCTCCTTGCAACCCTACCTCTTGCTTTTTCTACACATGGTGCAGCACAATAAGAGCCCTGTCCCCATTGAATGTACAGGATCTGACAATGGCCTCTGGGGGAGACCCAGATGGAGATCCATGTGTGCAATTTGGGCATCTCTAGAAGTCACACTCCCTGGAACCCATAGAGGCTGATGGACTGCTGCCATTTTTTAAAGGCGGTTGGAGTTGTTACAGGGCCATAACTGAATTTTGCTCAAAATACACTGTGGAGCCAACTGTTGTCTAAGACCTACCTTACAGCCGCTCTCTCCTCTTTCCCCTCCTCCCGGAACTAAGTTGGATGAGGTGAAATGGGGCTCTGTGTAGATTTAGCCACTACCTTTGCCCCCTCAGGTGATACTTCAGTAGGTTCTGTGTATATGGCAGTGATTTGGGCAGGGTGGCGCCAAACCAGGTCACCGGTGGCAACCTTCCCAGTGGCTCTACTCCCACCCCCCTGCCCCAAACCTCTCCTCAGCCTTGCTGGATGCAACTCCATTCTTCCCCCAAAGAACAGCTGCTTCCATTGTCCTTCCCTCTGTAATTTGTAAGATCTTGATGTTCCCGCCCTTCACCTGAATGGACTGCCCTGGTCTGCAGGACCTTCTCCTGCCTGTCCACGCATGCCCCTTGTTCACTGTCTTGAATGACATCTTCCAGGTACCAAATACACATGCCTGCTCCATAATAAGCTCCACACTATGGCATGTGATAAAAATGGATATCACTTTAGTCAAATCTGTTTTTTAAAAATTTAGATGTATACTGAAGATAAATTAGATGAGCCAGGTGCGTGGTGCACTCCTGTAATCCCAGCGACTCTGAAGGCAGAAGCAGGAGGATCACAAGTTCAAGACCAGAGGCAGTCTGTGTAATTTAGTAAGAACTTGTCTCAAAGTAAAATGTAAAAAAGTGGGCTGGGGGTGCAGTTCAGTGTTCCAGCACTTGCAAAGCATGCAAGCGTGAAGTCCTGGTTCAACACCCCAGTACCAAAAAAAAAAAAAAAAAAAGATAAATTAGATGGTAATTTTTTTGTTGATGTGTATAAAACAATTCCTTGCATAAGACAGGAATATCTTATTTAGGATATTTTGGACTACAAAAATATATGATTTGTACTCCAAAATGCAGGAGCATATTTATTGCAGTAAAGATACACATCTGGGCCCCTGCCTGTGAGAGTTTCTGCCTCCATGAGCCTGGGTCTCTGGTCTCTGGCCTTTTAAAACCAGGCAGGGCCAGGCTGCCTGCCACATAGCTCTGCCCTCCTGCCACTCCAGAAGCAGCCTGCAGGCCAGATCTCAGCTGAGCAACAGGTGCTACGGAGTTCACCCAAAAGATTTTTGAAAAAACAAAAAACAAAAACTTTCCACACAGACCAGGCAAGCTTTATTTAAAAAAATAAAATAAATAAGTGTTACTTAACCGAAGGCCTCATGAAGCTCATAAAAGCCGGGAACATCTGGTAAACAGTGTCGACTTCACACGTCCCCAGCTCCGGGTACATAACACTTGTTTCCACTGGCAGAACTGAAGGATGAGGAGCCCGGAGATGGTGCGTCTCTGGGCTCCCTGCCCATCCTGGTTTTCACAGGATGGTCTCAAAGCCAGCAGATCCACCTCTGTCCTCAACCAGCCCAGCCACAGGCAACCTCAGAGCCCCAAGAGGCAGAGGGGGAGGTAGGGAGGGCAGATAACCTAAAGTCCCCAGGATATCGTCACCCCTGCGTGACAGACATACCCTGCATGCCAGAAGTTGAGAGACAATCTTTGGTTTCACGTGTGATTGACAGACAGCCTTTTTCATGTGCCCTTAAAGTATCCTGAGAATCTGTGGTGTCCAAGGTCAGTCGATTATCCTAGATGTTAAACACGGCCCTTTGCCTGGGTTGGGTTCTAGGGTATGGGGAAGGTTACTCAGAGACACTTACAGTCAACATTTCCAAAGACCTCTACAAATAAGGTCATCATTTCCCCAGTGAACGTTGTTTTCAAATAGCGGCAAGGAAGGTCCCTGCTGGCTCCACGGCTAGGTTCTGTGTTAGCTGTTGGGAGAAGCCTTTTCCTTCCTGGCTGGCCTGTCCTCCCACTGTGTGATTTCCAGCCCCAGCGCAGCCATGAGAAAGTGTCAGACTCTGTAAACTTCATCCCAACAGACCCCTGGCCATGTAAGCACCCAGGAGCAGACTGAGGACCATGGACTGCAGGCCTGATGCTGTGTCCTTGGGGGAGACCATCAACTGAGCCTCAGTGCCCTCCTATACGACACTGGTCTTCCGCACAGGACTGATGTGACTCACAAGACTTTGTCACATGAATGCAGTGTGCAAAGCATTCTAGAAATGTTATTTATCATTATACATACATAACTATCATCACCTAGATTGTCTTTCTTACAGTCTTCATTTAAAAAAAAAAAAAACAGTTCTATCGAATGAAATGCAACAGAAAGTCTACTGAAAGTATTCTGGAAAAGAATTTTTGTTGCTACTGAAACACATTTGTATTAAAGAAGAGAGTTCTCTGGTACATTCCCCCCACCACTCTCCCTTTCCCTGGGCTTTCAGTCTTTGAAAGTGGAGCTGCAGTAGCCATTCTGTAATCATGAGGCTACAAACTCAAGGGTGAAAAGTCAACCTGTGGAAGATGGGAGAGAGGAGGCACAGAAAGGACCTGGAAACTTGCTGATATCTCTGAAACAATGCCAGCAAATACCTGTTGTTGGACTTCTTGCTGTGTAGGGGAAATCTTTTTATGTAAGCCACTGTTGATTTAGCTTTCTGTGACTTGCCGCTGAATGCACTATACTATATCTAGTCCTTCTGTTCTCATGTTGTTGTTGTTGTTGTTGTTATTGTTGTTGTTGTTGCTGTTGTTAGGTGCCATCAAGTTGTGTCCAACTTAAAGTGACTCACAGGGTTTTCAATGACTGTTTCAGGATTGCTTTAGGAGTAGATTGCCATGTCCTTCTCCCATTCTATTCTCATAGGACCTTGCATTTTCCTCTAAAAAAATGTATGAAAGTTATAAGTAATAATTACTTAGAGTGTGATTATCTGCTTAATAGCTTAAATACTGAGGGCAGAAACCACATCCATCTCGTTCACCATTGAACACCCAACTCTTAGCTCAGTGCCCAGCATGTACCAGATGATGTGTAAATATCCATTAAATGAATTGATGAATAGCATTTGTTCTGAATACACACTGGTCGTCACTTCCCTTCCTATTCCCAGAAGGACTAATGCAGTGATGTCTCAAACAAGACAGCTCTAGCCAAATGGACTGGCCTCCCTGCCATTTTCTCTTCAGCACTCATTTGAATCAGCCTTTGGAGCCAGCCAAGGCACATCTCCTTGTAGAGAATGATGTCCAACACAGACCCCTTAGAAGAACCTCAATAAACACAGCCAGGACAGAATTTGTGCCTTCACAGGTGGTTTCAGAGGAAAGATGCATTCTGCTTTCTAAAGGACAGAGGAATCCCTCCCTCTGAACTCAAGCATCCACCCAGCTCTGGGAGCAGGGGCCCACCTCCGTGAGCACCATCTCCTCTGAGGAAGAAGGAAGAAAACTTGCCCAGTGCAAAATCCCGCTTCCCTTCCTTGCTGCTCCCTGGGCTGCGTGTTCCTGCTTCCAGTCCCAGCTGGAACTAGCATCTCAAAAGCAGTCCCAGAAAAGAGAAGGAAAAAGAATTAAATCGAACCACCCACAAGGGAGCAGGAGTTTACAAAGCAGTTTCCTGAGGGTTGGCTGCGAACACGGAGTGGAGGGTGGTCTCCCCTCTGCTCTGTCTCTCTCCCAAGTCTCCCTGTGCCAGGGGGTGTCTGTTACTTCTTCCCTCCTGTTGAGATGCCAGCACACAAACTCCTGGAGAGGGTCCATCAGCCATTGAGAGGCAGGCTCCCCGACATAAGGCAGGAGGATCCTGAGTATCAGCTTCCTGTCTCCGTCCACACTGGGCCTCCCAAAAGGAAGGAGCCTGGATCCCTGGAGGTAGTAAGCGTAGTGCTCAATAACCATGATCCCAGACTCGGCCACTTCCTGGTTATGTAATCCTGGGCATTGTATCCAATCTCCATAAAAACTCACTCTCTGCTTTGGTAAAATTGGGAAACGAGTAAGATGGTAAAGTGCAGGCTTGCCACCTCCCCACCTTCAAAAAACTTTGGATCTTTTCTTCCAGGCTCAACCAGAGTCACTCTTACCTATGAAACCTGTACTGTGGGAGCCCTCGAATGTCCGTGGATGCTTTTTGCCCTGATTGGTGGTTCTCACTACCCATCTCTCATCCTATGGCCAGTGCCCTCACTACCCATCTCTCGTCCTATGGCCAGTGCCCTCTGAGTCCACCCACCTCTCTGAGGCTCACTCGCTCCAAGTGTGCTACTCAAAGAACAGCGCCACCTCCTAGGAGGTCCAGAACCCAGCTCAGGCCCGCACAGCTTTGCCTTAGTCACCCTGAACCTTGCTTTCCTATTCTCTGCCAGGCAAGTTACCGCCCCTCAGCCTGTTTTCATCATCTGAAAATCAGGGATAACAATTTCTACTTTGCAGGATTGTTATAAGGTTTAAAAATTAAATGTTTGTAAAGTGCCAGGCACATACCGGGCACTCAAATCATGCTTAATGTGGCTATTAATATTATTATTCTTCAAGATCCAAGTGAGCATATGCCTAAGTTAACCAGAAGGGAAAAAAAATAAAAAGAAGAAGCAAGGGCAAATTTTTTTTTCTTAAAGCTGAGATGCAGCTTGGCAATCAGCTGGGGTCTGGAAAGGGAGCCGGCCAGCCACCCAGCACGCTGTTGCTTCCCGTTAAGATCCTGCTTTCCAGCTGAAGCCCTGCTGGGCAGGATCCAGAGATGCCTGGCACATTAACTGGCACCACCACAGATACAAAGAAAAATGTGGGGTTGCAAACTTATGTACGGATTTGGATTTAATATCAAATCCCCGGGTGGACCCACCAAGCTTATATTTTAGAAGGACTGCTTTTTCTCTCTGTCCCTGTGTGTGTGTGTGTGTGTGTGTGTGTGTGTGTGTGTGTGTGTGTGTGTGTCTGGCAATATTCAAGGCTCCTGAAAATAGAAGTTTATTATGGAAATGCTGACAGACCCTTAAATAGAGCACTGTATTTGCAACACTGTAATTATGCCTCTATTGAAAAGCTCCAAAGAAAACATGATTTCCTTGTACAAATAAATCATGCATGGCTTTAAAGACCCAGATTTAAAGCACTCAATCTGTAAAGAATCATCATCATCCATATATGAATGGATTATAAATAATAAAGACTTTAAAAAAAAAAAAAAGGCTAGGCCTGTACCAGGGGGATGTAGGCAAGACTTCCACAGTATTTTGTAAAGTTGGATCTGTACCTCACTACGATCCTATTGCATGAGTAGGCGCTGGATTAGCCTTGTTAGTACTGATTGTTACAGGTTGTACAGCCATTGATTTGATTGGCCTAGAAATTAAGTTGCCCCTGAATAAATAAAAGATCCATATCCTCTTTCTTTACTCCCAGCACAAGAGTCTCCCTCTCCGTCCCTTCTACCTCCCTCCCTCTCCATCCCCTTCTCCTTCTCTCCCCATCTCCATTTCTCTCCCCGCTCATATTTGTTTTGTGTCATTCCTTAGAAAAATGACCTCAAGCTAGACCTTGCAAATAACCACCTCTAGGTGATGCATGGGCTCAGCTGTGCCCCGTGGCGATGGGTGTGGTCTTACCCTCCATGGAAAATGACCTGCCCACTTCTCTACACTCTGGACAGTCTCACTAAAGATGTAAGGCCACTAGTGCTTTGGAACAGCAACTTGCCCAGCTACATGTGTGTGACATACAGCTCGTGTCTGCGGTCTTCACATCCTTGCACCAAGACAAAGAAGGCCATTCTGGGACTCTGCACTAGACCACAGTATTGGAGAACAACTTTTTTTTCCCATCCAGATTGTGGTTTGCTTATTTTCAAACAGGTATTGATACTTCCAAATGGCCGTCGCTAAATGACAAGTTTCATTTTGGTGATTATCAAAAATGAAACCAGCAGTGTTCAGGCTATAATTCTTTTTCTGAATAGCAAAAGAAAATCTTCATAACTGTATAGAGCTACATGTGGCTATAAATACTTATTTGTACCTATAAAAATAAAAGTGTTATATAGCATTCGTTTTGTCAACCACAAAACTCTATCTAGATTTTTTCTTAGAGGTATTTTTGACATGTGGTGGTAAATTAACTCCTAAGAGGCCTTTCAAATTACCAATTAGAGATTAAATTATGTTTCTTCTAATTGTCTTATTGTCTATCTTATTCTATCCGAATACTTTGAGAATTGAGTGGGAATTGCCTAAATCTACACATGTTGTTATTCTTGTTGTTAGGTGTTGTAGAGTCTATGTCCGACTCATAGCAACTCTATGTACAACAGGTGAAACACCACTATCAGTGCTTCTCTGCTATTCATAAGGTTTTTAATGGCAGATTGATTGGGAGTGGGTTGCTGGTCTGTCTCCCAAGCCTACAGTATCTGGTGTTCCCAGGTGGTCTCCCATCCAAGTACTAACCAGGCCTGACCCTGCTTAGCTTCCAAGATCTGATGGGATTGGACTCCACAGTGCTATCTACATAGCACATATAAACCAAGGGCCTTTGTCATCCAGGCTTGATGCCTACATGCCATGTTTAAGGCAATTGAAAGAAAACATAAATATAACTGAAAGCAATTTAAATATTTTCTTATTCCTTTTAGAAAACATCAAATTGGGAGGGGGGAGACACATGTTTAATACAATAAAACAGCTTTAAAACTCTCATTAAGGACTGAATTATGTTTTCTCCAATGTCCATATGTTGAAGCCCTAAAATCTTCCCCTCCCCTCCTGCCATGTGGCTATATGTGGAGATACAGCCTTTAAAAAGGTAATTAAGGTTAAATGGTGTCCTGAAGGTCATTTGGATGGGAGCCTAATCCAATGTGACTGGTGTCCTTACAAGACTAGGTGAAGTCACCAAGCGCACACCTGCACAAAGAGGCCCTGGGAGCCCATGGCCAGAAGGCAGCCAGGAGACAGGTCTCAGGAGAAACCAACTTGATACCAATTTGATCTTGGGTTTCTAACGTCCAGAACTGTAGAAAATAAATGTCTGTTGTTTAAGCCACCAGTTCTGTGGCGTTTCGTTATGACTGCCCCAGCAGACAAGTATAACTTTCTGTGAGTGGCTTCCCTGAAGGATCCACTCACTCTTCTGTGGCCCTCAGACTTCTCTCCATGGCCCCAGTGTCCAAGCCATGCCTGCCCTCATGTCTCTCTCCCGACCCCCCACTGAACACTTTGGCTCAGTTCTTACTATATATATCACCTGAGCCTCTCTGGCTACTGCAGACACTTGTCTTCCTCTTTCTTTTCCTCATTTTGTCCTAATAAATATTGGAGTTTCCAGAAAATTAAAAGCTTTCCTATTAAGATCCTAAGGGAAGGAGATGGGGAGAGAGGTGATCAATATGTGCATATTACAATTTGTTGTCCTTGTTACATACTCAAGATTACAATGCCAAACCAACAAAGGGATAAAGGTTTAGAAAGACAGAAGTGATTCCAGCAGTAGAAAAGACCAATTGTTCCTTGTCATTAAAAAAAAAAAAATCCAAATGTTTGACTAATATGTCACTCTGACAAAACTGACCAAAACCTTTGACATCCTGTCCACCTGGCCAGAAATGAGTATGAAGGTAAACAGATTGACACGGTGTGTCGAGTCACACAGGCGGCTCTCTAGGGGAAAGCAGACAGCTAAGTAAACCTCTTTGGGCTATTCCAAGCAGAACAAAAAGAAGAGAACCAGAAATATCCACAGAACGAGGACAATTTTGCAAGCACCAATAGAGGGTCTGATTTTTATTTCAGGATGGGCTTGTTTACAATTGACAACCAAAATATTTAGAAATGTAACGGGGAGAAAAGGTCAGCACCAATTCCAACAAATTCTACTATTAGTTAGCAGAGTGCCTGCCAGTCTGGCCTCGGGCATCTGAGTGCAATTTGGGAAGTATTCATGGCGCACTCTTAACCTTCCAAGCTCCTTCCTGGGCATTAAGTGAGGAGTCTTCGCAGCAACCCTGTCAGGAGATGTTTTGGAGTGAAAAGTGAGGTGACCCAAGGAGGCTCCGCCCTCCCTGATCTTGCCAAGAGGCCTCTTGGAGACACAAATCCCTGGAAGTCTCAAAGGACTTCAGAGTTTCTGGCTTTCCCCAGATGCAGGACCTATCCAGAAAGGAGGCCTTGAGCTTTATTGCTGCCACTACCCCCAAACTTTCTGAAAGACTCAGCTCCCCTCTCTCAGAAGAGGTGAAAGCTCATTTCTCATCCAAATAGCCTTCTCACCTCCAATCATTGGTCTTCAGAGTCCTCTTGCAACATGTGCTGGCCTTGTGCTACATCTCCTTAGCTAAGCTTCAACTGGTATTCCCAGAATTTTGTTCCCTGTCTAATTTCAGACTGGGCTGAAATTAGGGCTGTCCACAGGAGACTTTGGGGTGAAATCTGGGAGGTGGAGGTGATGTCACCTCCTTGATATTACAAAGGAGCACATATTCTACTCATGGCGAAGAGTGCCTGCTTAAGTCATCTGCCCTGTCGAGGTGGTGAGTGCTATGACCTGAATGTTGATGTCTCCTAGAAACTCATGTGTTGGAATATAACCTCAATGTGTAGGATTAAATCACAGTATTGACAGCTTGGGCCTTTGGATAAATGATTTAGTCATGAGGGTTCTGCCCTTGTGCGTGAGGTTAGTGCTCTTATTAACAAGGTTGAAGGGAGCATGTTTGCCCTCTCTACCATATGAGGACACAGCCAGAAGGCATCATCCCTGAAGCAGAAAACAAATTCCTCACCAGACATCAAATCTACTGGTGCCTTGGTCTCAAACTTCCCAGACTCTATAACTGTAAGAAATAAATTTCTGTTGCTTATAAATTACCCAGTCTAAGGTATTTTGCTATCATTGCCAAATGTGGCTTCAGTTTGTCTTCATGGGCCTGATACAGGTACAGTCTAGTCTGTTCTTCCCTTTCCTGCACTTCACAGCCAACCCTTTCTCCCCAGTTGTTGGCCCTGTGACCTGCAGTGACTTCAGACCGACCAGCACACAAGGCAACAGCCTTCCATGGTCCTCCAGTGCAGCTGCTCAAAGGTATGAAGTATAGTCCTTGAAGAAAATCTCTTATTTATTGTGTTATTCACAGCTATTCAGCTTCCTTTCTCAAACCCTGACACAAAGAATTTGACTACTTCGGTTATCATAGAACCTCTAAACAAAACAGGGCCCCACTCAGGAGTCTCATCCCCTGGAAGCCTACAAGGCTCCACAGTTCAGGTGAGTCCCTTTGTCTATCCATTTCTCTCTTGGACATCTGTTTGGCCTCATCTGCCCACAAATTAGGATTTGGAAGACCTGTGAATCTGAGTTCTAGGTCCCTCTTCTGCCTTCTGCTTCCCTCTACTCACTGATGAGAACAGATACAGAAACAAAACCTAGGGAGCACAACACACCCAGCCTGCAGGTCAAGTGTCTCTAGCATGAATTGCTGCTAACAGGTGTTCCTCTCATAGAAATTTCAGCCTCAAGTACAAAGCTACTTTGAGCATTTAGTGGCTTCAGTAATCAGTCTGAATATTTTCTAAGAAAGGTCAAATATGGGAGAAAGAGAAATGGCTCTGTACAACCTTTCCAAAGAGCTACGGTTTATAGGAAGTGAATGTGCCCATATTCCCTGAACTCACACCAGAAAGCAGATCAGTGGGAGGGCTGGGGAAGGCTATGGATCCACAGATGCTGTACTAGCCATTTGCTTGTTTGCCCTGACATCCAGACTATTCCACTTCCCACTCTTCTTTGGATCCAAAGGGATGGCTCTGTAAGCTATCATGGTTCCCTTTTGCTTCCTGTTCAGTTTGGCCAGTGAGAAACATTGGGAAGAGATTGGAGAATGAGCAGAAAAGAGAAACCAGGATCATCTCCCTCCTGCACTTATAGCCGAATCTTCCCCATCCAGGACAGCACCAGCTGGCCTCATCCCAGAACCAGCTTCCAACTGGGAGCACATGTTCTTGGGCTCAGGTAATAACTTTGATCCTCCAGCCCTCAGGGAATTAGTGGCTTTCAGCAATTGTTCATCTTGGGACTGACTTGCTCTCCCTGATTGCTCTTTTAACTCTCCTGAAAACCTATTAACTGTTCCCATATTAAACTTCCTCTATTAAATTATTCTGCATGGCTTTTGTTTTTTCTGTAGAGACACTGGCTGATACAGAGACTTTCAGCTCTAGGGATTAGGATTTGCCAAAAGGGACTTCCTTCCAAGATTTTTAAGCTACTGGACTAGCATTTTTATTATTATTACGTGTAGACAACAATACACAAAGTATTGCAAAACAGGAAAACTGAATGGTATCTCTCACCCAGCCTTTGTATGGTAGTATGGGATCAGAGAAGAGGGAAAATTGATTCAAGTTTTCCTCTGAATCCAAGAAGAGCAAACAAGTACTGGGTGAGTCTCTCAAGTCATAATAATATATTTCTAGACACCACCTTCTCCACCGTCTTATTCAAATTTCACATCTTTCATACCTTCACCAGTACATATTGAGCATCTGTTAGACCCTGAGGACACAAGACAGACAAAATGCAATAGGCCTCAAGGAACTTCCAGTCCAGTGGTCAAATGTGGTCACACACAGGCCCACTTTAGGATCAGCCTTTGCAGTTGGAACAAAGAGAGGTTAACTGACTTCGCTGGACTGAACCTGAGGGACTGGCTTAGAATTATCTACTCAAATCCAAAAGGCCAGATACATCTATCATAGACTAGAACTTCCTAATGACTTGGGTAGAAGTATTAAAAATGTTAGGCAAGGCACTCCAAGTCCATCCTCAGGACAATCCCCATCACTAGGGCTGTTCATACACTTCCCCATCACTAGGATAATCCCTGTCATGAGGGCAGGACATTCACTTTCAGGGAGGAGACCTCAAAGTTCCAGTCCAAGTCTTCTGGGCTGGACATTCTGATTGTCCACATCACTGTCATGTGTCCTATGAACATGGATCAGTCCAATCTGCTACGTCAAGGTTGCTTTGTCCTACATATTCAGAAGATCCCTGAATCTTCAGCCCTTCTCCCAGAGAGACACTGTCCCTGCTACTCTTCAAAGTCCCTTCCATCACCCGTGCACCTCATCATTCTAATCAGTTTTTTTTATCTTTCCTGAGCACCTGGTAGGTTCTGACAAGTAGAAGGCAGGCATTACAATAAGTGTTTAATGAGTGATTGTATGGATGCATGGATATCAGTTTGAGATGTGTACTGCCCACAGATGAATTAACTAGGCGTTGTCTACAAAGCACTGGTTTAGAAACGTTATGAGTCCAGTAGCATGCTGGTGTTTTGTCATCTTTGGGGTTGTATGCCAAAAATAAGACCCACAAGGAATGACGCTGAAGCTCCATCCCCAAGCATAGATCAGGGCCAGGGTCCACACAGGCAGGCTGGCTGCAGTTCCCATATCTATGAAACTAGTTTTGTTCTAAGATTCAGCCAGTTCCAGAAAATCAAGATTTCTAAGGAAATGTTTGAAGTACCTACCTTATATTATCAAATATAATCTGTCCCTGAATCTAATAAATAAATCTAATATATCATGGCATTGATTGTTTTTACAACATGTACAGCGGTTCTATAATTTTCCCCAAAATCAACTTTTGACCGCAAGTCTAATCTGCACACAATTCTAATCTGCATCGGATTTTTTAGCTCTGTTGAAACCTTTGAATAGGTGCAGATTAGATTCAAGAATATATGGAGCTTCCAAGAGCCCTGCCCCCCTCAACACAGAGGCACACACACACACACACAACCACACACGCACAGCTGGCTCATTGTGGCTCCAATGTTTTAAAATTTTCCACTGGTATTTCCAGTCACACAAAAAGATGTGGATCAGAACAGAGGATATAGACAGACAGCTTCTTCATTTTCCTTTGCCAGAGTGGCCTGCAAACCCAACCCACACAAAGAAAGTTCTCTGCAGTGTAAGTTAGAGACTGCAGGGGAGTGTCTGTTAGTAGCTGTTAGACTCTCCCTCTTTCCAGACCTCAAATTCTGGTCTCTGGCTCATTAAAGACAGAAGTAGACCCCCCTGAGGTCCAGACCTGTGCCCAGCCTACTAGAAATAATCAAGAAGCCAGAGGTGACTCAGCTCTGCCATAGACCCTGGCTGACTTTTCTACCCGCCAGGGCTTCTGTTTCAAGGTAGCCAACCATCTGGGTTCCTGACACTACTTGCCTTGACCACCACGACATGTTTGTCCTTTCCAGGCTTTACCCATCCACTGGCTGGGCACAGGCTTGCCTTGACCTTGTAGAGGACAGGCTCCTCCTTCTTGGCCTGCAGACACTGAGTCTCAATCCCTGCTCCATCTCGGCATGTCCAGTCCTGACAGGAGCCACCCACACTCTAACCTGCGAGTAGCTTTGCTCCAGGAGAAAACAAAACAAAACATGAACCAATAAAAACCCTGGTTTAAGATTAGATAGCAGATTTGCAGTGACTCGGGCACCATGTAAAATGAACACAAAGCACCTCATGCCATAAGAAGAAATCACAGTGCTCAAAGATGAGCACAAGGATGGCCCTCAGCGTCCCCTACCTCGCTGGGATCTGGTGGCAAAGGCCTGCCCTTTCTCTGCCTTCTGGGCAGGAAGTCTTCAATGGCTCTCACATTCCATCCAAAATACAAAAGAGGGGGTGGATTCCTCTGAACCCTTGCCAGGTCCACTAAGGTGGGTGTTGGGTCTTTTGAAACTGTCAGAATGAGTATGCTTCTGATTATGGGGTTCCCAAGACTCTGAGCCAGCTTTTTTCTTTATTTCTTTATTTCTTTCTTTCTTGTTTTTTTCTAGCACATACATTTTCTTCCTGGACCAGAGCCACGTTGCTCCGGCTATGTTAATCGCCCCCAGTAGTCACACTGCTTCTCAGGGCATCCAGGGAGTTGCTTGTTTTAGGGAAATCCTGTTAGTCTGAACTCTGTTCAAGAATGTGCCCAATGTGCTTCAGCCCAGGAGCGAAGTGGATTTTGCCTGGAGAGTTTAAAGCACTTGGGTCTCTGCGGGGGTGGGGGTGGGGGCTATGGGCAGAGATGATCTGTGAGCCAGGATTCCTGGTACACAGATCCGAGGGGTCAGTGAGCTCAGCCCTGCCGTGTTCCAACTGTGAGCTTAGAGATGCACCAGCTACTGGCAGAGTCTCACGATGACCTGGTGGGTAAAGGCTTAGCTCATACTGATGTGGTGAGGGGAACTGCAGAGTGGGGTTGTCTCTGTCAAGCCACCTTTCATTTTAGGACCTTCTTCTAGTAGGTTCTCTGGGCCTTTGTATGTGTCTGAAAGACCCCGACTTCTCACTGTAGCGCCTTTCCTGATAAGGAAAGATGCTGTGTTTTTCAGACTTTTACCTCTTATTTTCCCAACTCATCAAAACTTGTTTACCCACCTCTGCACTGATAAGAGGAGGTGAGTATTGATCCCTGTTCCTGTGTTTTCCGTGGCCACCCTTAAAAATAACCAGACTAGACCACTTCCTAGATGAGGGGAATTTTAAAAATGCCAGTCGTTTGTCTCCCTCATCCCTAGAACTCTTGATTTCTGCCTCCAGGACACTTGGGGGCCCAACAGGAACAAGGATTCATTTGGCTTAAGAGTTTGCTGTATGTTAAAAAGCAAATTGAATAGGTCATATAACATGGCTGGCAGAACGTGAGACAGAGAACTGGGGGCCTCTTGCCTTCCCCCTGGCTCTGCATTAGCTAGCATCATCTCCAGCAGCAGCACCTATGCCACTCTGGCGCTTCATATGCCAGGAGTCTGCCAAGACCCCTGGAAATAACTGCAATTTACTGATTCAATGAAATGATACACCCCTAAGGAATGCCTGTAGGGGGCGCTGTCTAAATATTTGATAAACAGCTGGGTTCCTGCCAGATACTAGCCTGCGTGGGCGTGAAGATAGATGGTATGGTCACCTATACTTGTGTGTTCATCAGATTCTTTCCTGATATTGAGCTTTCTTTCATTGAAGGAAGAAGAAAACAAAAAGGAGAAAGGGAAGGGGGGATTCAGGGAAAATGAGTTGGAATATAAAACGTATCACTGAGAGAGAAGGTAGAAAGGGAAGAGAAAATGAACGACCCTACCATCACAGTCTTGCTCATCCATGCTTCCCATACCCCAGGGCCCAGCGTCCAGGAGTTAATCAGCTGGTAGAGAATATTCTACATTTGAATCCAGGCTTTACCTCTCACATTAGAAAATTTATTTAACCTTTCTATGGCTTGATGGGAGACGGACCAGGCAACCCACTCCCAAAAATCAATCCACCATTGAAAATCCTATGAACAGCAGAGAAGCACTGACAATAGTGTTTTGCCTGTTGTACGTAGGGTCGCTATGAGTCAGATACCGACTCAACGGCACCTAACAACAACAACAATGGCTTGATTTCCTATTCCATAAAAGGAGGTTAATATTAGTCCCTAGCTCACTGGGTTAAGGACTCAAAGGAAAAGAGCAGGTTAAGTTCTGCCCAAATAATACATGTGAAGCTGCCCCCAATGAAGACTCAGGGTATGTCAGACCTTGGCTCCAGGAAGTGTCTACAGGGAGATCTATTCTTTACATAAGGGACAAGGACAGTGAGGGCTGCGGATGAGAAAATGAAGTCTACTACAGGGGCTTCATGAAGGAAATGCCTGAGACCTGCTTATGAACCCCAAGTAGTCCACAGATACCAAGTTACTTGGGCTCTGAGTGGACTCCCCCTAAATATCAAGTCAGACTGACCACAGCATGGGACTTAGTCCCACCCCAGTGGGTGGGTTTTCTTCTCAACAAATTAAGATTATTGTCACCAATGATGATGTGGGCTCATAGCTATATCAACTTCATTAATTACTAAGACTAAAGAAGTTTGTGTGAAAAGAAAAATGATCTAATAATTTTAAAAATTATTCCACAGAGTTCTTTTTGAAGAATGAGATAAATAAAACCCAAAGTCCTTACAGTGGCTTCAATGTCCTATGTAATCCAGCCCCTTTTGTGACCTTGTCTCCCACCACCTGTCCTCTGATCTTCCTCCCTTCCTGCCAGGCTCACTCTCTTTTTAACTTCTTTTACACTGTTTCTAGAAAACACTCCCCAGAAGCTGGGCACGGAGGTGCACACCTGTAATCCCAGCAGCTCGGGAGGCAGACACAGGAGGATCAAAAGTTCGAGACCAGAGGCAGTTTGTGTAACTTAGCAAGACCCTGTCTCAAAAAATAAAAGAAAAAAAAAAATGGGCTGGGGATGCAGCTCAGTGGTCCAGCACTTGCAAAGCACTTGCAAGCACGAGGCCCTGGGTTCAACCCCCAGTACCTAAAAAAAAAAAAAGAAAGAAAGAAAGAAAAGAAAAGAAAAAGAAAGCATTCCCCAGATATCTATAGGACTTGCACTTTCACTTCATTTCAACCTATGCCCAGATGGCATCTTATCCGAGAACTTCTTTTTATTTTCTTATGTTCACCATAGTGTTCTCATATAGTGTGCCTGGCACATGGCAGGCACCAGCAGGTACTTACTGAATTAACATATGAATGAATTTATTGAACAGATGAATGAATGGGTAGAGATGCAGTAAGGTGGCAGAACAACTAAGCCAGTGTCAGTTCCAGGAGATGGCTCTCTTAGGGAAAGTTGCATGGTAGTAATCCTACCTGGTTAGTATTAAGATTGTTGTTGTTGTTAGGTGCCCTTGAGTCATGTCTGACTCATAGCGACACTTACAGGGTTTTCAATGGCTAATTGTTTCGGGATTGCCTCGGGAGTAGGTTGCCACATCCTTCTCCTGTTTCTGTGGTGCTGGAAATCGAACTCGGGACCTCAGAGACTGCAGAGCGGCGCTCTACCAACTGAGCTAAATAGAAGGAGAGCATAAAATAGAAGGTTTGGCTATGAGTATAATCCCTTTTGTATTCTTGTTTCATCTTTAAAATATAAGTTCATCCTTCACCTCACTATTGTGTGGAGAGAGCCCTGAATGGGGATAAAGAGAATCAGTCACTCCTGACTCGGTCCCTCCTGGGTACATAGTCCTGGGCAAGATATGTGCCTGCACCTGAATTTCCTCATTGGTAAAGTGAAACTGAAGATAGCATCTTCCTCTGACTATGGTGAGGATTAAATAAGATGGTGCATGCAAAAGCACTTGGAATTGTAAAATGTGATATAAATGGGGGTTGTGCAAGGCTAATATTGTGTTATAGAACATGGAAGGTGGTCTTCTTTTGAAAAGTTGATATTTGATGAATTGGAAAGGAGTAGAATTTGCTCTCAGGGATATCTCTAAAGCAATGCTTTTTGACATTGTGGGACTTTGCCTATTAGTGGATCATGTAATCAATTTTGTAGCTTAAAGCCAACTCTTTTCTTTTTGCAATAAATGAGACTAGAATACAAATATCAGAGTATTTCATAAAAAATTTAATTTTGTGGTTGTGTTTATAAAGTTATAAAATAAATTTACCAGTGTGGGTCATGGCTAAGAGGTTTGAAACTATTATTTGCAGAGAACCTATCATGGTCCTGATTTGGGTGGCTAAGGCCTGGATTGGAGTACAGCACATTTGCAACTCTTATCGTTATTACTTCCTGTCATCTTCTCAACAACCCCAGGGGATGGGTTCTCTGTTACTCTGATTTTCAGAGATAGAACAACAGGTCCAAGGTCACACAGCAAATAAGTGGAAGAGCCTAGTTGCAACTTGGTTTTACTCTTGGTTCCCATCTACTCTGGATCTGACAGGCCTGTCATGGGGCAGCCTGCCTTTTCTCAGTGGAGACTGAGGAGGTGAGGAGCTAAGGAACAGAGGCATCTGTGTTGACACCAAGGCTCCAGGCCTGAGTGGCTGAGAGAATGCTTATGCAAATATCCAAAATGGACATCTGGGCAGAGTGAGCCAGTTGAGGTGGGGAAATGGGAAAAACCTGAACTGAAAACAATGGAGGGATGCCCATATGTGTGATTTCCAAGTCAACAAAGAACTTCAAGTCCTTGGTAGGAATCACTGGGATTTCACAAGACATAAAACCCCTCTAGGTTTGTACATCTTGGGGTCAGAGCCAGCACCTGCCTCTCCCTGAGTAAAAGAGTCCTTTTATACACTAGAGGGGCTGGCAGTTGCTTGGGAACTTTGGACCTTCTCATAGTGGCCAAGAGACTATGGATAGGTTTGGGTTGCCAGGGGCCATCAAACATTCGTCCATAATTTTGCACCTCCATACACTTTCCAAACTATAGTCCATCATGCAGAGGTCAAATAACATGCTAGAAGGTCACTCCTTGTTCTGCAGCTTCAGTCTCTGAGAACCTCTCAGATCTCCTCTAACCCATGTCTCGCCACATTAAGAGGATTTCATTGAACCATCACCTCCTAGAAAATAGGTCCTTCTACACATCTCACCCAAATTTTTCTTGCTATAGTGTTAGCTCCACTGCTTCTAGATAATGTGGATGTAACTGTATGAATAAATGCTCTCCAAAGACAACCACATGTTAAGCAGCTAAACTGAAAGTGGATTTCATGAAGAAAATTGAATATTAAGGTTTATATATCGACAACGAGTTACTAACCTGGCAAAAACACATTACAACTTATTGCACAACACTGGTGTGAAGTGGGTTACACTATTAGATTACTCCACTCTCTCCTCAGTCTAGTGACCCTCAGAAGCAAGACATATTACCAGTAATTAAGGCAATAACATACATAAAGGGCTAAGCTGTTAGCCTAGGCCATTCCATAATATTTATGATTAATCTTCATGGTAGGCTGAAAAACAGTCTCCCAAAAGATATCCATGCTTTAGCTCCTACAGCCTGTAAATGTTACCCACAATGACAAGAATTACTTTGCAGATGTTAAATAGTCCTAAAATGGGAAGTGCTATAGTTTAAATTCCCCACACATCTGTCAATTTGCCCCACTGTGGGGGCTTGTGTATTGCAATGAGGCTGAGAACTCTGCCACTGTAACCTCGGACATGAGCAAGGTTACCCATGGTGGACAGGTTTTCAGCTGAGCTTCCAGACTAAGACAGACTAGGGAGTAGGACCTGGCGAGCCACTCCCGAAACAACTAGCCATTGAAAACCCTATGGATAGCAAAGAAAGGTTGTCAGATATAGTGCCGGAAAATGAGCCCCCCAGGTTGGAAGGCACTAAACAGACTACTGGGGAAGAGTTGCCTCCTCCAAGTGGAGTCTACCATGATGACAGAAATGGAGTAAAGCCCCAGGGTGCTCAACTTGCTGATGTGGCATGACTCAAAATGAGGAGAAACAACTGCAAACATCCATTAATAATTGGAACATGGAATGTATGCAGTATGAATCTAGGAAAATCAGAAATCGTTAAAAGAGAAATGGAGTGCATAAACATTGACATTCTAGGCATCAGTGAGCTAAAATGGACTGGCATAGGCCATTTTGAGTCAGATAATCCTATGGTCTACTATGCTGGGAATGATAAACTAAAAAGAAATGGGGTTGCATTCATCATCAAAAAAGACATTTCAAGATCTGTCCTGAAATACAATGTTGTCAGTGATAGAATAATATCCATACGCCTACAAGGAAGGCCAGTTAACATGACTATTATTCAAATTTATGCACCTACCACTAAGGCCACAAATGAAGAAAGGGAAGACTTCTATCAGCTTCTGCAATCTGAAATAGATCAAACATGCAATCAAGACATACTGATAATCACTGGGGACTGGAATGCAAAGGTTGGAAACAAAGAAGAAGGCTCAGTAGTTGGAAAATATGGTCTTGGTGACAGAAACAAAGCTGGAGATTGCATGGTAGAATTTTGTCAGACCAACGACCTTTTCATTACAAATACATTTTTTCAACATCATAAACGGAGACTATACACATGGACTTCACCAGATGGAACCTACAGGAATCAAATTGACTACATATGTGGAAAGAGACGATGGAAAAGCTCTATACAAAATGTCAAAACAAGACCAGGTGCTGACTGTGGATCAGACCATCAACTTCTCATATGCAAGTTCAAACTGAAGCTAAAGAAAATTAGAACAAGTATACGAGAGCCACAGTATGACCTTGAGTATATCCTACCTGAGTTCAGAGACCATCTCAAAAATAGGTTTAATGCATTAGACACAAATGATAGGAGACCAGAAGAGTTGTGGCATGACATAAAAGATATCATTCAAGAAGGAAGCAAAAAGTTCTTAAAAAGACAAGAAAAAAAGAAAAGACCAAATTACATGTCAAAAGAGACACTAGACCTTGCCCTCAAACTTTGACCAGCTAAAGTAAAAGGAAGACATGATGAAGTTAAGGAACTAAACAGAAGATTTCAGAAGGCAGCTCAAGAAGACAAAAACAAATATTATAATGACATGTGCAAGGAGCTGGAGGCAGAAAACCAAAAGGGAAGAACACGCTCTGTGTTTCTCAAGCTTAAGGAAGTGAAGAAAAAATACAAGCCTCGAGTGGCAGTAGTGAAAGATTCTACAGGGAAAATATTAAATGATGCAGGAAACATCAAAAGAAGATGGGAAGAATACACAGAGTCATTCTACAAGAAAGAATTGGTAGATGACCAACCATTCCAAGAGGTTGCATATGAAGAGGAACCAATGGTGTTGAAGGATGAAGTGGAAGCTGCCTTGAAAGAACTG